>BFEA01000001.1:3870-14124 GCA_003427395.1 Chara braunii
AGAGAGAGAGAGAGAGAGAGAGAGAGAGAGAGAGAGAGAGAGAGAGAGAGAGAGAGAGAGAGAGAGAGTGAGAGAGAGTGAAAGTGACTAGGAGTCGGTCGAGCCGCTCGTCCTAGGAACTGGATCCTCAATCGAGATTCGATTGGGCGAGGATCACCATAGTTTACAGTGATGACTGACTCCAAAAGGAAGAAGCCCCAGAGACTACAAGCGAAGCAGAGTTTCAAGCTTCGGCTGGTACTTCCAGAAATTCGGCTGTGGAGAGGTCGTGCCCTCTGCCTTCGATTCGTGAATGCCGCCCTACGGTCTATCAGTTTGCCAGCCGCTTTATCCGTTGTGAAGCGCTTATATTTATGTCTTTAATGAGACTGCTGAATAGGCCACTGACCTGAACTTCTTCACAGCTAGCGCCCAATGTATGGGAATCACTCGCTTACAAATCTAAGCGAAGGACTCCGCACTTCATACCTTCCAAGGTGTCCCAGCACATGGCGAGATTACAGAGAGAGAGAAACAAACAAAGTTTAACAAACAAAAAAGACATTCAGATCAGCAATTGGTGCGGCACAGAGTGATGGAGATGCAAGCATGGGATGTGTTGGAGGTCTGATACATTCAAAATGTTTGATCAGTCCAAATGTATTCGGTCTACATTCCAGTCAAGATACTTTTCGAATGTTGTGTAGTGGAGCGAGGCCCATAGCGGCAGAAATCAGATGCAAATGGAGGAGGGTAAGAGAGGGTCTTCTTCGAAAGCATGGAGAGTCCGTGTACACATCTGGCAGTCCATGTACACAGTCTTAGAGGAGCCTACCTTCTTCCCCCTGGACGCGATGTCCCTTCAATGTAGCTTTCAGGCCAGATACAGACAGAATGAGCTGGTGTTCGCATTTGGGAGAAGAAGGTGCCACGGGCAGTCCATCTGAGTAAGGGGGCCATCAGTGATGTTCAGGGGTTCCGTCTGCCTAACGGAAAGCAGAATCGATTATAATTTACGTTGCAAGTATCGCTATATTGACAGTCGGTCCAACTAAGTAAAGGGTGTGATTTAAGGTCACGCCGTGTGCTGTCTTCCGAGCACCTTGTTTCGGGAGGAAAATAATAGCGCCCGCTGATCTCAGTGACGACTTCTCGTACGTCCCGCTCACATACAAGTGTCCTTTCCTCGTTATACGAGAAGGGTCGTGATGAGGATACGGGATGTTGACACCCAGTCGGATCAGGACAATTCGTCCACATGGCATAAGTGAAATTGACCACATCAGGACAATTCGCCCACATGGCATAAGCAAAATTGACCACGTAAGTCCACTCAACCCGTCATTCAATCAAATAAGTAAATAGTCACAATGCTACGTGCTAATTGCCTTCCATCCATCATGCAAACCGATCCAAAAAATGTGAGTTTGATCCAATCAAGAAGGTAATCATCATTCATTGAGTGAGTAGTGAGTGTGCATTCACATAATCACAGCAGAATCTTAGCTCGGTCACCTTAGCAACAGCACGATCGACGCATGCATGTAACAGACTTCGCATGCACAAACCATCAGATGTTAGGAGGCATGGAAGGAGGGTAAGATCACTTGGTTTTGCTGGTGCCTCAAATTCAATAACACTCGTTCTTGCGAGGTCCGATTGAATTTGACAGGGACGGGCGGAATAAAGGGATCGTCAGATCGTTTCGGCATTCCATGAGGTGAACGGAAGCAAAGAAATGAGAATGAGAGAGAGAGAGAACAAGGACATGATCATAGCTTTGATCGAAGAAGGGGACTAAGAAAAAGTGAGAGGGAACTCTGATCATGCAAACAAGATTGTGGAGGACAACGACTGGTTATCCACCGTGGACTTAGCTTCTAAAAGAACCAGAAGAAGAAGAACCAAAAATCAAGGTGCATCGACCTTCTGCTCTTTGATTATGGCCCTTTGTCATGCAACGACTCGTACACACACACCACACCCTTCTTACTCAGGTACTGACAATCCCGGCCACCACATACCAACCTCCATACCACAGTGATCGTCTTGCCTAGATCCTGCAGCTCGTCGCAGCCACCCGGCGCACAACCTTGCATACACTGCCTTCAGCTCGTCGGGACTGTTCGACTCGCGGTATAAACATCACCTAGCAACGACTTCCCTGAAGTTGGCAGATGGGTTGAGAGAGAGATTTTCGGATGCGCTTGCAGGTTTTACAGTTGCAAAGAGGGGAAGGGAAGACGGGGAAGAGTGGGGCGGAGATAGGAGGGGGCGAAGAGAGAGTACACGTTAATTACTTGAGGAAAACCATATGGATCCTCGCGAGTCTTTCGCAGCCAATCAGATTACAATGCGCGGGGAGTATCGCTCTTTTTGTTGTCTGAGGCTTCGAGTACTCTGGGGAGGGGATCGGTAGGCAGTTCCTGACTGGGGGTGAAGGCGGGAAGAAAGAGAGCGCAGAGAGTTCCGTGGCATGGGACCAAGATTCGGACGAGAGGGGAAGGGGAGAAGCGTGAAGACAGAGGAGGGGGGGGAATAAAAACAGTTACGGGTGAAAGAGAGAAGGTGCAAAGAAGAGGGGTTGAAGATGGCACGGGTCATAGCGGGAGGTGGGGAAAGCTTGCATACATGGCGCCGGCGCAGAAAAGAAAAGGGCACCGAAACAATTACGTTTCGTTCATCCTAATTCTAAAACTAAATCAAGATTGAAAAATTCAAAAGCAATATCACTGCGCGAAAATCGTACGTCTATATAGCTTCCTACTTAAAACTCACAGAGCTTTCAAAGGCGAGTGCGGGAACAACCACTTGCAAGAAAGGACACGTCAGCCAGAGGCGCGCTCGTAATTTTTTGGAGTTCCCAACCGCCGAACAAAATTCCCAGAGGCGCGCCCGTAATTTTTTGGAGTTCCCAACCGCCGAACAAAATTCCTAGCGTGATCGCTAAGGCGCGCGTAATTCCTACGTAGATGCATGGATTGCCGAAAAGAAATTGCGAAGAAGTCTGAAAAAAGAAACATTGTCTTAGACGTGAGAGGGCTTGGTTGGCCTGCGATTCCATGATTAAAGTAATAGCAAAAAGAGGAGTAACCCCAAAAGCCCAAGGCTTCAGAATATCGTTTGGGTACAGAAGCTGGTATGTCACAGGGGGGCATTAGCGATGTTCAGGGGCTCCTTCTGCCTAAATGGAAAGCAGCATACAATTATCATTTATGTGTTTAACCAGCAGTACCTTTCCCATAGGTCAGCCACGGGCACTGCACACCAGCCCAAAAATCAAAACTGGCCGCCGATTCGATTTATCGGTGGCCACCCTTCTGTTTCAGGCCAGCGCGTTACCTGGCGCGCCTCTGAAAAAATAGCTGGGAAAAGGTACTGGTGGTTTAAACTACCAGTACTTGGCCCAGCTATTGATGCTGAGCCTGAAAACGGGCTGTGCGCCGTTTCGCGCCGACTCGTCCACACAACAAGAAAAAAATGTTTTGGCTGGCGGCGCTAGCCTTTGAGGGCCGGTACCCCGAGCCTCCTGAAGGTGTGGGCCGCTAACGACAACGCCCCGCGGCCGATGTATGGGCCAAGTACTGATGGTTTAAGAATTGCTATATTGACAGTCAGTCCCAACTGAGAAAAGGAGCCATCAGCGATGTTCAGGAGTTCCTTCTGCCTAAACAGAAAGCATCATCCAATTGTCATTTATGTTGCAAGTATGACTTGGTGAACACATGGAAAGGGGACCAGAAGTGGTTGACTGGTAAACACATGTGACTAAGTAGACAGGTCATGAGTTTGAGTCCTGTCAGAAAAGGAAAAGGGACAAGGTTCCACGACCAGAAGGACCTGTTTGAACCACCAGTACCTCTCCCAGGCAAACTTTTGCCAGGAATTTGTCTACCACCGCATTCCTTGGCGGCTTGGCTTCACGGACCGTTTTGACTGGCGGCTCCAGCCAGAACAGGAAAGCGGGAGTGCTGCACTTGTTTTGGAATTGCCACGCCAGCAGAAGATTAGCATGGTCCCTGTGCAAGGAAGGCACGCACAAATCGAAATACTAAGAGGCTCGGAGGTACTGGAACCAAAGAAAAAGGTAAAATAAAGTTAAAGACTAGCTAAGGATGTTTTGCCAGGGGCCCGGGCGCCTAACTTGTGGCCGGACACACGCCCAGGTGCCTGGCCGGGCATGAACCCTGGGCAGGGTTCAGGGCAGCCCCAGTGCAAGAAAAAAAAAAACAGAAAAAGAAAGTTCAGGAACAAAAATCTTGTGTAGAATGCAATACCAGCGATTTTTGGCTGAGGATCCTATCCGAATTCCTCACGGACTCTTAAGGTAAAAAAGAAAACGACAGAATCAGACTAAGCCACCCGCTTTTAGACTCCTTTAGCCCCTTGAAAACTAACTTATACCCCCCTTCCCCACCCCTTGACAGCCAAAACTTGGAAAGAGAAAGGACCCCGGATTTAAGCTCCCCTGGGCATGTGCAGAACCCCCGCACCCTATAGTAGGAGAAAAAAAAAAAAAAAAAAAAAGGCTGATTCTTGCCTGCACGGGATGCCCTGTGCAGGTGACTCCCTTGCGACTTGCAGTGCACCAATTTTTAGGGCACTGCACTCTGCACAGCATATCTTTTTTTTTTTTTTACATACTCACGGGACTCCCCTCCTACCACCTCTCTCGGTATATCTCCTGGCGCACCCCCACTCCTTCTCTATCTTACCTCATGCGAGGAACATCACTCTTCTGGAGCAACCTGACCAGACAGCGGGCGCTGGCACTGACGCTGAATGAGCTCCCCCATTCAGCCCCAGTTGAGGCACTCGCATACAAGCCTCGTTATACGGTTATCCCGGAGTGAGGCGCAAAGTTCTCAACTAGTCCCGTGCACAGTAAGGGCACCCATAGGCAGTGCCTAATGGTCGGCTAACCAAGGTCTAACCCACAAGCCCCCGTACCTCTAAGCACCAACCCAGCACATTGTGGTTCATATATAGCTACTGTTGGTTGTTGAATATGCTGGTTGTTGTGTGAGCTAGTGTAATATCATAGTCTGTATTGATGCATGTGGTTGCTTTCTGCCACCAATGAGCCTTGCTTATGTCTGTTCGCTAGGGAGAATCAGCCAGTGGTAGTGGTGGAGATATCAACCCTCATTAACTAACCCACCTCCCCAGAATGGGTCTACAGCCATCGAGAGTAGGACACACCTCTTAATTCAACATTGATTTCCCTCCAAGGAACCCCTGCTATAGCGGACCTCTGGTTGGCCTGTGAGACCAGCCCCTTGGCCTGTTCTCACAGGCCTGTCTTGTATTCGGGGTAGTCCAGTCCAGGACGGCACCTCTGTCAGTACCAGCCAGTCCAGTCCAGTCAGTCCGCTGGGGTATACCCCAGCCAGAGCTCTATTTCGGATCATTCTGCATTCACACAGTTTGGAGTACGTGCGTTGGAGTCTCGCGTGGGAGCTGCGCTGTGCCATCTTGCTCCACTCTCATCCTCCATCTCCGTTTCTATTCCAGGCGGAGCACCACACCTGGTGGGTCCGCCACAGTGGTATCGGAGCGGGAACGTTCCCCACTCCCACCCACCACACCGCACAGCAGGGAAAACAGCAAGACAAGTGGCGTCACAAGCGCCAAGGCCGCTGCGCTACGTGGCCCACTGCCCCGCTCCACTCCCGGATTATTTATTATCGAGATCCAGGATGCTGCAGCTGCCAGGATTTGAACCTGGGCAGCTGCTGGCCATGCGCGTGTGTAGCCACCTCTATAACACACTATCCATAGGGTGTGCATAAGCTGGTAAGGCGGCACGGTGGTGTTGACGACATGCCGTGCCAGCTTAAACCCCCCCCCACCCCCCCCCCCCAATCGCGCACCGGCCAGCACAACAGCAGCGGGCAGGCAACTATTTGCCCCTCCCACCCCACCCCCACGGCGGTGGGGAGACACCGTGGCTGCTGCTGCCTGAGCCCGTGGCCATTGCAGTACCACGTGGCACCCTGCTGTGGACCATGAAGACCCCCTGATCAGGGGCTGCTCTACAGTGGTGAGGGTCTGCTCACACAGCACACACTGGATCTGCAGTGCTGTTGCTAGGGGCTGATCAAGATCTCAGCCCCCTCCCTCCTCCAGTTGGCTTGCTGCAGTGAAGGCCAAGACCCTCCTAGTCTTGGTATACCTTGTGCCCTTGGAGACACTAAGGGTCAGGTATCATCTCTCTCTTCCCTCTCCCTACTAATCCACTTTTTCTACCTTTTATCTCTCCTCTTACTCACCCTCTCTACTTCTTCCTCTTCTACCTCACTCACTTCCTTCTAATCACTCTTACTACTCATACTCCTCTCCCCACCCCACCTTTTCTCCCACCACCCACTATTTTACTCTATTTTATTCATTTTTTTTTTTTTTCTCCTCTTTTCTCTTTGCTTCTTGATCCCTCTCCACCTTTCCCATCCCTTTCTCCCCCATTCTCTCACCCTCCTGTCCCCCAACTACAACCCCATCACTTCCCTCATCTCCCCCTTCACTTTTTTTCTCTCTTTCACCTATTTCTTTTTTTTCTCCTTCACTTTTTCATCCCCCTTCCCCCCAACTTCGAAATTTTTCTGTTTTTCTTCTTTTTATCTTTCTCTTGATTTATATTTCCTCTTTTTTTCCAAAAAATCGAATTATYTTATTCCCCACCTTCTTTTCTCATTTTTTGATTTATTTTATTTTTTTTAATTTATTCTGAAAATTTGAATTTGTTTGCAGCACCCTTAAATCTGAGTAGGAATTAGTCATTCTTGCTTTCGACACACGTTTTGACCCCGTGGGGGTAACGAAGTGCTGCCAAAATTTTCTCATTTTACTTTGCCTTTCTTTTTGACGGGACACTTCAACCCCAATGGGGGTAACGAAATGCTGCCGAAAGTTTGTACTCATTTATCTATTTCTATTTACTTCTTTATTTATTTATTTATTATTATTTTTATTTATTTTTTTTAATTTTAATTTGTGGCATTTTGAAACCCAGTGTGCTTATCTTTGTCTCTCCTTTCCCTTGGCATATTCTTTACCCCATGGGGGGTAGGGAAATGCTGCCGAAAAATTCAAAAAAATAAATATTAATTTTCTCTTCACATTTTGTTTCCTTATCTTTTTAATTATTTTTATTCTTTATTTATTCTTTATTTATTTTTATTTTTCTTTCGAAATTTCATTGTTTATTTATTTTTATCTTCCCCTCCCCCTCCATGGTCGCTATTCTCTTTTCTTGATTAGATCACCGATACCCTACCCTAACCACTCAAACCCCGGTTAGGGATTTCTTAGGGTTTTTCTAGGGTTTAGGGTTCTCCTAACCCCCCTACTTCCCCTTTCCATTCGGGCACCCTGGACCCGAGACACCCTTCCCTCTTTGCGGGCGCCCGCGCTCAACTCACTGGCGCTACCTGTCGCTTTCTAGCGCGGACGCCCCCCTACGCCCTCCGCTCACGCGGACCTCGTCAATCCGGTTCCCCCGTCCTCCGACATGGTGGCCACAACGGAGCTTCCTCCTCCGCTGCCTCCGACCCGGCGCTCCTAGTGACCGTCCACGCTCCTAGCGCGACGGTCGCCACGGGTCAGGCCTTCCCTCACCCTAAGAGCACACCCGTCCAGATTTCGCTCACTACGGTCACGGGACTACAAACCTCTGTCGCGGTCTCAGCTTTTCCAGGTCCCCCGCTTCTCCCTCCCCTTCGCACGACCACAACGTCTCCTGGCTCTCCCCTCATGGGATGGCCCGCCCCGCTCGTGCGTCCATTTCCCCCACTTTTCCTCCTGTCACTCCTCCCTCGATCTACGTTCGACGTCTCAAGGACGAGCTTGCGCAAACCTGGGCCGACCTCAACCCTCTTACGCCTTCAACCACCCCTACCCTCATATGTGGTCGTGCCTTAACCGAGTCGTGCGTGACCACGACTTACCTCTGAGAATCATATCTGACCATGACCTGTGTTTTACCAGCCGATTCTGGCGATGACTCAATGAGGTGTACGACACCCAACTCCACTTCTCCTCGTCTTACCATCCCCAGACTGATGGTCAGACCGAGGTCACGAACAGGACTCTCGGAGATATTATTTGAAAGATTGTTCGTGACGACCAGCAGTGAGATCTTCATCTCGCTCAAGCGGAGATAACCTACAACTATGCCGTCTCGACAGCCACGGGGATATCACCTTACTATTGTGACCTCGACTATCACCCTCGTGTTCCCGCGAACTTCCTTTGACCGTCATGGATGCACCCTGACACAAGTTGTCCCACGCTGGATGATTGGGTTGCATACATGACATCGATCATGAAGACCGCGCAAGAGCACATAGCCGTTTCCCAGACTCGCATGGCCGCACGTGCAAACCGATCGAGGATGGATCACCCATTCAAAGTCGATGATGATGTGTTTGTCGTCGCCCGCCACTTACAGCTCGAAGCGGACATGCTTCACAAGTTTCGGCGTCGCTTATTTGGCCCATGCCGCATTCTCCAGACTGTCGGTTCTGATACAGCTTCTAGCCCGGTCAGCTTCCGTGTGAAGCTGCCCGATAACCTACGCTAGACTCGTGTGCACGATATCTACCATGTCTCGTTATTGCGTCCCTACCGCAGATCGTCTGAGCGTTTCGTTGGACGACCATATGAGCGCCCTCCACCCATCATGGTGGACGGTCAGGAGGAGGCTACTTGGAAGGGTTACCCTGATGAGGAGGCTACTTGGGAGCCCCTCGAGCACTTGCAGCACGCTCGTGTATTGGTGCGTGCCTATGACCGTGCTCGTCGTGCTGGGTTGACGACTCCTCCTCAACCCACCGACCCTCCTTCTCCCTCGGCTGAGGAGGCAACTGAAGTTGAGCCTGCTCCATCTGAGGCAGATCTTCAACAGCAGCCGGATGCTTATGAGCGTTCACAACGCACTCGTCGTCGTCTTGCTCGATACGACGATTGACTCTGACTTATCTTCCCACGTCGTTAACTTTTCAGTACTCTATCCACTCCAGTTTTGCCAATTCAGCTCGTCGACGTTGCGGCTCTTCCTCGACGACATTCCGGACTTCTCATCATGAATGTCATCGGCAGCTTCACGACCGTCGTCACGATCAGCTTTGCCTACTTCAGAAGTCGTCACTCTCTTACCACCTTACCCTGTACAGTACTCGGGTTGTGTCGCATGATGGTATCCCCTTGCCGGGTTCCTCTGAGTTGGGCTCTCCCTTGGTATACCCATAGGCATCGGGATCGTAGCGTTGCTCTGACTTCCCAACTTACGGATCCAGCTCCGACTTCCCCCACCTTAGGAGTCATTTGCATGATTCCCTTACCCATCACTTTTTCTACCTTCTACCGTCCCTCACGCCCTAGTTAGGCAGCCTTGCATGCTTCATCTAGGTGCGTCCGGTATACCAGGCTCCCTTATTTCCTTGCATGGTTGACCCTCCATAGCGGTTACCACTTTAGTCGAGCATTACCCGCCCTTATGGTCTATCTGCTAGGGTCATTAGTTTTTTTCGTTCCTAGTTCCCTACCCTCATTGAGCCTGATGGCATGTATCCCCCTACCATTATGTGTGGATGCCCTTAGGAGTTTATTGACCCCTAGGCAGCATTCGCCATCCTCAGAGACCATCCCACCCTGTGGTTTACGACACACTTCTCATGTGGCATATGGTTGTCTTGTTGTTGCTTTGTTGCTCTCAGACTGAGGCTACTGCCTCTAACATTTCTAGGATTTAGTTGTTTTTGCTTTTGCTGTTCTTAAGACTTATACACTTGTCAGTTGTTTCCAGACTTAGGCTAATGCCTCCAACATTTTTTTTTTTTTTTTTTAATAGTCTATTGTTTTTTTTTTCTTAAGTCTAGGTTGTGTAGCACACCGAACATGTTCGAAGCTTTTCCGAACGTCCGAACATGTTCGGGTGTTCGACCGAACGCCACCCGAACGTGTTCGGCCGAACATATTAAAAAAAAAAAAAAAAAAAAATATTTTTGTTTTTTGATTTTTAATTCAAGTTTGGTTACAAATTTGACCATATCTCCAAGGGAGCTGTTGTTTGTATTATTATTTTACATAACATATATTATTTTCAGAGTTTTTGGAGAAACTTTTTTTTTTTTTTTTTTTTTTTTTTTTTTTTTGTTCGGAGAGTTTCAGCGCTCGTTCAGGTTCGGTCACCGAACCCGAACACGATGCTACGCAGAGTCCAGGGTGTTGTAGAGGCCATTCAATATGTGCACAGTGATCACCTGGAACTGCGAG
>BFEA01000001.1:14209-41373 GCA_003427395.1 Chara braunii
CGTCCCAATCACGTCTGTCCCGAACGTTCGGGTTCGGTCACCGAACCCGAACACGATGCTACGCAGAGTCCAGGGTGTTGTAGAGGCCATTCAATGTGTGCACAGTGATCACCTGGAACTGTGAGTTGCGGGTGTCCTGGAATATGAGACCACGTCCCACTCATGTCAATACTCCTGGCGCACCCCCTATCCCACTATTCTACCTCAGTGTGACCAACACTCAGGACCATTGCCCTACCAACGGGCAGGCAACTTGGACTGAACAGCAGTGATAGGCACCAGGGCTGAAAGATTGCCCAGCCCTGGTGGAAGCGGAATCGGACGAACCTTGTCGAACGAGAACTTCGGACGTCAGGCCCAGACAATGAACTACAGGCCCCATATATATATAGCCACCAGACAGTTCACCAGATAGTTCTATCTGAATGTCAGTAGGAACTACATCCAATGGCACCCTATCCAACCTACCTGAACCTGCTGCAGGCACTAGACCCCACCAGTGACTAGCTCCCCAGCCTGTTTTTTGTGTATATATTCTGTGAATTTGTATAGACAGTATCATGTGTGGAAACTTGTGTATATAACCTGTAAGCAATATATAATTCGCAAGTCATGTGTGTATGCCCGAAAGCTATGTGTACTCTGTGAATCATGTATCGAGGAGAGAACGGGCCAGCTAGACAAAGACTCCCCCCCAAGGACCGAACCAAGCTTGAACCCGTGACATTGTAACATGTAATCCAAGACTCTACTGTATGACCAATGATTGTGTAATATGCCAGACTGGGGAGAACATCAGAACACCCGAGACCAACACCCAAAGCAAACCCTGTGAAACCCACAACCAACATACAACACCGTGGACTGCCCTTGGGTGGTGCGCAGACAGTGTCTCTAATAGTATCATGCGTCAGCCCAAGGGGATGTGCGTCCAGCCGTGCGTCAATCTAACGCCCTGCCGGTGTCCATGCGCAAGGCTGCGTGGTTTTGAACCCGCAACCTTATACGGTTATACCACAATGCGCATTTCCAACCGGTGCTCTAACCACTGAGCTATATCAACTGGATTGCCTCCCATATTTTAAGATTTAGTTGTCATTACTTTTTGTTTTCCTAGGACATGTATACTAGTTAGTTGCTCCTGCTTTCACTTAGGCTGTTAGTTGTGACATTGCTGCTTTTGTGACATTTTCTATCATAGGTTGCATCTCATGGACTCAGCATGGAGCTTGCTCCGCATCCTAAACTACTCGGGTTTTCTTTTTCTTTGGTAGAGTTCCGCTTTTTGGCGGAAGCGTGCTTGTATCTAGGCAATCTATCACAGTCCGAGGATCCTGTAGTGGACCTCTGGTTGACCTGTGAGACCAGCCCCTTGGCTTGTTTTCACAGGCTTGTGTTGTATTCGGGGTAGTCCAGTCCAGGCCGGTACCTTTGTCGGTTCCAGCCAGTCCAGTCCAGTCAGTCCGCTGGGGTATACCCCAGCCAGAGTCTGTATTTCGGATCATTTTGCATTCGCACAATTTGGAGTACGTGCGTTGGAGTCTCGCGTGGGAGCTGTGTTATGCCATCTTGCTCCACTCTCATCCTTCATCTCCATCTCTATCCCAGGCGGAGCACCACACCTGGTGGGTCCGCCACACCTGCCCACCATAGGGCTGCCACAGTATCCTCACGCACCCAAACTCTCTCCGTCCCGAGAGAAAGAGTAGCACCCATCCCACATCAACTCTCCGGGAGGAAAGGCACACGTTTCCACCCAAATCCGTCCAGAGATCATCCTTAGCTGATATGACAAACAATATAGTATATAGACATGATGAGGTATTTGATTTGATGCAACTATGGAAAGACCTTTCATAGTTGAAACCGATGTTGGACCAACCACCTTGGGAGGTGTCTTGATTCAGACAGACAGTAGCGGGAACTTGAAGGAAAGACCTTTGAGATTCGAAAGTTGAACGCTCAATTCAACGGAACGGAACTACTCACAGTTCAAAAGGGAAGCCTTGGCAGTCCTGCACTGCCTAAGAATTTTTAGGCATTACCTTTTTGGAAGGAGGTTTATCCTCAGAATTGACCCAATGACGCTCATGTATTCTCTCAAGAATTTTTCGCCATCAGACCCGACCATAGCCAGTGACTTACCTATATATGGATGTTTGATTTTCAGTTGGAACGTATCTTAGGAAACAGGAATAAGGTTGATGACATGAGTAGAATTGAATGGGGAGATAGAGCAGGGTCAGAACAGGAGACACCTCTGGTAGACGGATTTTTGGAAGAAGGGGATGATATGCGTACTCATGTTAACTGTTGGACTATGTTCGTTGAAAGTAAGGCAATGAGGAGAGGAAATCCGATGTGGCATCCGCCTCCTGAGTTTATGAGGAAACTTGCCTTGATACTTACGCCGATAGTAGAGGAGGACTCATGGGGAGAAATAAATGCGGAATGGATAATGAAGTTGGCCTTAGCTGAGAACTATAGAGTGATCGATGAACCACGAACGGTCGAGGAAGGAGTCCGACAAGCAGACGAACAAGTAGCCATGATGGGTAGAATGTACTACTTGACGAATTCTCTCTTACAAGTCCAATCGAATGATGAGGGGAATATGACGAGAGCTGATAAAATAATAATTGGGGATGATTATGAATTTGATGAGGAGAAAGAGGAGGAATTTGAGTAGGGAAAAATTTCAGAAGATTTCCGAAGGGAGTAGTATGATGGGTTCTACCTAGAAAATGGGGTTGCTCCTTTCAGGAGACAAAAAAAAGAGAGAAGTTAATGAGAAGACTCTTCGGATGCGGGATTATTATGTAGTAAGAGGTGATCATTTATTCATAGGAGATAAGAGGGGGCCGTCGCGGTGAGTGGTATGCGGAAAGAGTCGTCAGATTGATGTCATAGCTGCGCTTCATGACGGGATAGTTGGGGGAATATAAGGAGCCTCTGCATCCCAGGTACATCAAAGATGTGGGGGCAGTTGTTCATTTGGACCTATTGACCATGCTGCAGGGGGTTCGGCGGATATAATTATATATTTGACTTCAGGGACAACCTTACCGGATTTGTCGATGGCAAGGCCATTAGGAACAAAACTGGGATGACGCTGGCGGAGTGCATTAAGGGATACTACCTCAGGTATCCGTTCGTATTGGAATTCACAATGGATAGGGAGTCTGAGTTTACGTGTGGGGAGGTGAAAGAACTGTTAAAACAACTGGGAGTAGTAGGTAACTACACGACTCGGGCTCACCCACAGGCAAATACGCCAATTGAAAGAGGTCATAGTACAATTACAAACTTGCTAGCCAAGTGGACCAATGGGAAGCCGGATCTCTGGCCAAAATTTTCGAGGACGGTATTCTTTGTGAAAAATGTCACTGTCAAGAGGACGATGGGGTATGCACCTGCGACCCTCTGGTATGGTCGGCACGCCACGTTCCCAGTAGAGAGCTTTCTAAAGACGTGGCGCAGACAAAACTTTGAGAACGACCAGACATTTGAAGAATTATTAGACCTTAGGGCGAGACAAATCAGCGCCACAGAGGAAAAAATCCAGGAAGCAGCCACGAGGGTGGCAGACAGTCGTGGAAAGGACAAGGAAAGATAGGACAAACTCCCCAGAGTGAGGATGGAACCACTACAAGTTGGGGATGCCGTGCTACTCGATGGTTTTTCCCTGGAAAAGCAGTGGTCACGAAAATTGGACAAACGATGACTAGGACCTTTCAGGGTCAGACGACAAGGTCTCCATAGGGTCTATGAGTTGGAAGAAATGGACGGGACTCCAAGGAAAGACCGGGTTTCAGGGTCCAAACTGAAGAAATTCGAGATCAGAGAAGAGGTGAGCACTAGTTAATAAACGAACTTAAGTAAGCAAGTGTACGCATATATGTGTATATATATATACATACATGTATATATCGTATATATAGCTATATACAGGGCAACCGGCGTTCGGGACGGGACGAACGCCCGAACCCGAACGCCCGAACGTATGGGACCCCTTGGGGATGCGTTCGGCCGTTCGGGCCGAACGCGGACCCAAAAAAAAAAAAAAAAAAAAAAAAAAAAAAAAAAAAAAAAAAAAAAAAAAAAAAAAATAATGGGGAAAAAAAAAATAAAAAAAAATTACCTAAAAAATAAAAAAAAAATATAAACACAAAAAAAAAAAAAAAAAAAAACAAGGTCATCAAAAAAATCTGAAAAAAAAAATGTTATGGAGACAAATAAATTAAACAAGATTTGCCTGAGCATTACATCCGAATTACTTACCAAATTTGAAATAAAAATAAAATACGGAAAACAAATACTAATAATAAAAATAAATAAAAATAAAAAGAGAATTAAATTTAGTGAGTGCACGAACATGTTTTCGACACCTCCATCTTTGGCGATTTTTCTTTTTTTTTTTGGCATAGCTAAATACCCTGAAAATTTACAGATGTGTACTTCACATAGTACAAAACCCACTAAAAAGTTTCAAAAAATAATAAAATTGTTTAGACCCCGAACTAAAGTGAAAACAAAAAGTAAAAAGTGAAAAAATACGTGGGCGAGCACGTTTTGACACCGCAATCTTTGGCGATTTTTAATTCTTATTTGGCTTAGCCAAATGACTTGCAAATTTACAGGCACTTACCTCACGTCATAGAGAACTCACAAAACAAAACGCAGAAAAAACTACTTATTTTTAGGCCCCGAAATAATTTTTGGCGGGGGCCGAACGTCGTCGGGTTTGGACCCCGTACCGGACCACAAACGCCCGTACGTACGGAGGTCTGCCCGGGGACCTCCGTACGTACGGGCTGGTGACCCTGGCTATATACATATATATACATATATGAGTACAGGTGAAGGATATCTTGTCAAGTTTATGTTGATGATGTGAAATGTTGCCTTGATGATGATGACTGATCCTTGTACCTGTCATTGCTCCCTCTTTGTGTGCAGGCGTGACCCTTGAGGAGAAGTGGTCATGGCCCAAAGAGAAAGGATGACAGGTCCCTGTGGACCAACCTTGAGAAAAGGGAGGGCAGAGGAGGGATCAGAAAGTCTCAAGGAGCCTAAAAGAGCTACCAGTCTACAGGCCAGGGGATAATCTGCGTATATTCTTGAGGGACTTCGAGGATATGCCTTAAGAAGAGAGTGGGAGGACAAAACAAAGTTATCGATGGTGACTGGAAGTGGGGATTGCAAAAAAAAGATTGAAAAATTGGCAGCAGATTGTTTGATGTGGAAAACTTGCGTAGTCAAGCTATGACAGTTTTTTGGAACTTTTTCCAGGGATGAGATTGAGGATGATTTAACATTTGATGGGACAAACCTGAATGACTTTGTCGACAGCCTACAACTATCTGCAGAGAAAGGTGGCTGGAATGATGAGGAAAAAAAGAAGAGGTTGGTAGAAAGGACAGAGAAAAGTGAGAGTGAGGAAGTGAAAAGGATTGTGGAAGAGGCTTGCACTTGGTAGGGGATACTGATAAAGCTGCAGACTATGAAACCGCGCGTTCATTGAACGTGGGTTTTCCGTTCAGAAACTGAACGGAATAAACGCACCTGCAATGAACGTGACCGAACACGGAGTTCAACTCCGCGGGAAAAAAAAAAAAAAACTCAAACAATTCCGAAAAAAAACTATGTTATGAAGAAAACTAAAATAAACAACATTTGCCTGAGCATTAAATCCAAATTTGTTACCAAATTGAAAATAAAAATAGAAAACAGAAAATAGAAAAAAGTAAAAAGAGAATTGAAATTAGTGAGTGCGCGAGTACGTTTGTGACACCGCCATCTTTGGCGATTTTTTATTGTTTTTGGGCAGAGTCAAATGCCCTACAATTTTACAGATGTGTACTTCACATTATACAAAACTCATGAAAGAAGTGTAAAAAAATAATATATTGTTTTAAATGGTGAAATAAAGTGAAAACAGAAAATAAAAAGTAAAAAAATAAGTGCGCAAACACGATTTGACACCTCCATCTTTAGCGATTTTTTTTTTTTTTTTTTGCCTGAGCAAAATGACTCCAAAATTAACAGGCATGTACCCCACATCATAAAGAACTCATAAAAAMAAAATCAGAAAAAACAAATAATTTTTAGGTATCGAAAAAAAAATAAAAAAATTGAACGCCGTCCAATTTTGAACGCGAATTTAAATCCGCGTTCAAACGCACATTTGAACGCGAACGCGCGTTCACGGCGTTCAAATGGTTACATAGGCTGCAGATGGCATACACCCAGCTGAGGCAAGACCAGACTAAAAAGGAAATACTACAAGAGAAGGGGTTGTGGATTGGAAGAGAGAAAAATGAATTACAGAGAAATACTCAGGAAGAAGGGGACGAAGAAGAAATACCCTTGAGGAATTTGAGAAGCAAGCCTATGACTTTTCTCAAGGACAGGAAAAGAGGAGGGGATCAAGCAGTGGAAAAGGAGGAGAAGGTAAAGAAGGAGGCAACAATGGAGCAGGAGAAAGACCAAGGGGTGAGTGAGGCACCAAGGACAACGAGGACTGAAGTGAGAAAACCAGTTGAGGATGGCAGGAAAAGAGTTGAGATAAGAGGAAGAGAGAAGAAGGGGGGATCAAGAAAGGATATGGAAGTGGAAGAAGAAAAGGAGGAAGAGATAAGAGTGGAATGTGAAGGGTCATCCCAGAAAAAAGAGAAAGCAAAGGAAGGACAAATAAGCAAAGGGGAAAGAGCTCAAAGGGAAAAGTGGAAGAAAAGTGGAGAGACTATGTGATCAAGATGCTCCAACACGATGATCTGCCTGTGAACTCTTCTTGGGATGTAAGGTTTGAGAGGATGCTGCTCTCAGAGCTGGTGGTAAGTTTCAAGCACTCCACCAACATGCACAAATTGATGGGACTGCATGAGATGTTGGATGCGAAGTACACCAAACTTTTTGAGGAGTATGCGGAAGTGGCAAGGAAACTGGGGGAGATGGAGGGAGGAAGAGATGAGAAGGAGACTGACGAGGATTTGAGTGCGTTGGGAAAAGGGCTTCAGTCAGAGCTCAAAGAAAGTACTGAGCTCTTCACCCAAGGATTTTTGGATTATATCCCTGGGCTTTTGAGAGAAAGAAGCAGGTTGAGGAAAAAGGGGGAAGAAAGGGATGCCCAGGTAGCAAGTTTGACAGAGGGTTTGAAAGGGGTGAAGAAGGAAATGGAAGACTTGAAGAAAGGGAAGGAAGAATTGTTAAAACAGGTAAGTGCATTGGAGGTTTCCCTGGCCCAGAAGAGCAAGGAGTTGGAAGATGAAGTGGCAGAGAGGGAGAAGATAGAGAAGAAAGTTGAGGGTTTGTGTTCAGGAATCAGTAAGCAGGGGGAAGATTTAGAACAAGAGATTATAGAAAGGGAAAAGACGAGTCAGATGTGGGAAAAGAGATGGGATGAGATACTGAAAGGGATGGAAGAGCTCAAACTGAGCCACCAGGAGAAAGAGAAGAAGACCACAAGAGTGACAGCAAGAGAAAGGAAGGATCCTCTGTCAAGAAAGGAAGAGGAAAGGAAGGGTGAGCAGACTGAGGTTGGAAAGGGAATAACCTCCAGCAAGAGTCCACAAGAAGAGCCAAGGATTGAAGGGTCTCCTGCCTCAGAGGAAGAAAAAAGTAAATGTTTGGCTTTGCCTCGGCAGGGGGGCATCAAAAGGAATGGGCAACCCGGAGTGGAATCATCAGAAGGGGCTGGGAGTCAGACAGAGACTTAAGCCCGGCCTCACGAAAAGAAGGTCAGGTACAACAAGGCCAGAAGTAAGTGTTTCTTTTGCACAAAAGAAGGACACTCCAGGGACGACTATGCAGTGTTGGCAGAGTACATTAAGAAAGGGATGATCAGTTTTGACTCACAAGGAAGGTTGGGATGAATCACAAGTCTGACTCACTGTAACATACTTGTATTTATATATGTGTTCAAAGGGGGAATGAGTTGGTGACCACAAATACTTTTCACACTTGTGAGTGAATCTTTGTCTATGGTTTGAGTCTCTCTTTTGAGAATGAGTATCTCCTTTGTCTATCACTATGAACGGGCGGATCAGTGTCTATTGTACGATCCGATGGTGAATTGATTATATGCGCATGCTTGAAGAACCATACTACGATATGGGCAAACTCTTTTCAATGAGTAAAATTGTGGTGCAATCGTTTTGAATGAGATGTTTGTTTTGTCGGTTTTTGGACAAGCAAGGAGTCGATAAGCTTTGATTTCAACTCAAATATTGTTTGTTTTTTTTTTTTGTTTTTTTTTTTTAATGCAAAATGGCCCCGAGGTGAGTGCCTCACCGAGCTGTGATCAAAGACTTGGAGGGCACATCCCTGAATGACAACCTGACGATAGCTCAATTGGGTTTGAAAATATCATTTTATCTTGTCAATTTTAAGGAAGCATCGTTCATTCATCTCAAGGGTTAACCTGAGGGCATAAAATATCAAACCCATGGTTAAAAATTGACATCGTTGGGACGTAACTCCCAGCGTGGGCTGCTGACCTAGCATAACCAGGCAGCGGACCCTTCGACTATGGCCTAGAAGAGAGACTAAAGGGGATGAAGGGATTTATTCAGGTGGATGTCAGAGGGGTCGAGATTAGTCTTGAAAATTGTGAATATGTATTTTTCTTAAAAAGATAGAATGAACATCTCAGCGTTGCACAACCAACGAGGGTAACCACCATTAAACAACAACACGGTGGGTCGCAGCTCCAGCCTGATCAGCAGGACTGTGGTGGGTCAAAATGGAGACTGCTTGTCCTCCTGTATTAGGCGTCGGAAATGACAACTGACAACTTTGGACATTCGTACTAAAAATTGGACTAGCAAGGTCTCGGTTAGGACCCGCGTTTGAGGGGTTGAGTTCACATGCGAACACTAACCCTGAAGACAACCAACGATGACCTGGGTCAAAAGTCGAAGGGTGAGGGGAAGGAGAAAGCACTGTCACACTTGACGATTTCATGTACTGTAGTACAGATCGAGTATCCCCACCTCAAGTCATCGGATTTTCATTATGAGAGACCCGGGTTAAAATCCTGTCAGTAACAATGAAACGTGAAATGACGGTGTCAATCCTGAACCACACTTCATTCCACGGATTCGGATTTGACGAATTGTTTGTCGAAAAACGTCTTTGTTTGTATATAGTTCTCCAGCGACGGGGACGTCGCTTAATAGGGTCTGGAATATTGTCGGACCAAATAACCTTACAAGGGTATTTGGCCATGATTTTGCAGTCGACACGTCGATTGCACCGACCACCATGACGGAATCAGTCTGAACTTAAAATTTCGTATGAGCGCGCAACACTGTGGCGCACGCTGTGATGGTTAGAATCGATACTAATACCCTTCGACCAGGGTGGTCGAGGAGTTGATTAGGTTACTGTTATGTCGGGTACATCCACGACACGCAAATGCCAGCTTTGCCCGGCCTCAAGTATCCGGTGCATCTACCTCTACTTTGTGTGATACCGACCGACCCGCCGCTTGAGTGTTTTTACGCCATCGCAACCCTCGATGGTGCAGATGCAACTAAGTACCGGCCCTTCAGGCGTTCCGACCAACCAAAATGCCCTTGCAAGTGGCCCACGCACTCAAACCGACAAGCATTCAGACGAGCACGCAGGCCGACAAGTGTGCATACATGCAAAAATGGGCTCAAGCCGCGAGGTGGGCTGAGCCTCGATGTGTTACATATACATGAGCAGCTCCTTTTCTAACCAGAAAAGGAGCTAGCTCAATAGGTTTCGAGGTGGGTTATTAAGTATAAGATGTAGGAATCGAGCCCATCCAGCCTCAGGGCTAGCTCCTTTTGATAAGGAGCTCAATTTTGTTACCCCGTTTGGGCAAAGGCGGGACTCGAACCCCCGACCACGAGATTAAGATTAGTTGCAGTTAAACCCCGTGCGACAATTGACACGATGGGGTGGTGATTAGTTGCAGTTAAACCCCGTGCGACAATTGACATTAGTTAGATTCGTTTTTTTTTCCCACTCTCAATTTTTGCGGTGACTCGTTTCAATCCGGTTCGAAACCAGGGCGGGTTCATTCCAAAGTAGTTCGGATGAGAGTCTGGCCGGGGCGGCAAGCTACCGACCACGCAGGACGACGGGTGCCGAGGCTGCGGGAGGCTGGGCACAGTGACGAGAGGGGCACTTCGGGAAGGAAAAGCAGGAGGAGAAGGTGAGGAGAAGGAAGAAGAAGAAGGCGAAAAGAGAAAGGGGGAGGAGCGGACAAACACGCTAAAGCAAAGGTGATCTAGCAAGAGAAAGCGAGGCTTGAGCAAGATCGCTAGTCAGAAAGCAAGCTAGTAGGCGGGGTCGCGGGTAGGCGGCCACAAGCAGGAAAAACAGCACTCGATCGCGACTAAGGAGGAGGATGTGAAGGAAGAGATAGGAGAAAGGAGAAGTGTACGAAGGAGAAGAAGAAGAGCACGGTGTGGAGAAAAAAGAAGCGAGACGTGCAGGAAGAAGGAGAAGGAAGAAGGAGGAGAAGAAGAAGGAGGGAGAAGAAGAAGAAGAAAAAAGAGAAGAAGAGGAAGGAGGAGGAGAATAGTGTAGGGGTGGAAACGACTTACCTATCGTTCATTCCCGACCTTGGCGCCCTCATTCCATAGAGGGTGGTCGTGGCTTCGTAGTCATGAGCGGGGCGTGCCGTTAGAAGCGGAGGTGACGAGAGAGGACGAAGACGACTACTGTGACGACTAAGGAGCGAAAGAAAGAACAGGTAAGTCCCCGATCTCGCGACCTGGTCCGCGATGCTTCTACCTACAGAAGATGAGCAAGACCGAATGAATCTCCGTTACAACATGGAAAATATACTTGTCGTCCGCTGTCACACCTTTGCTCCCGCTCGACAACGCACTTGTCATCAATAAGTATGTGTGCGTGTGTGTGTATGGGTGTGTGAGAGGACTGCATTTCGTTAAGCTTGCCATTTCGTTGCGATTAGCTTAGCTGAATTTGGTTGTGTAGAACGACCAGATACATCAGTAGGGAATAGTGCCTGAATACGTACGCTAGCAGAGGTGAGGGCAAACTCTCATTAACATTGATTTTCATTAGTGTTATATTGGTGCAATGTTGCTTTCTGAACACAGTAAAACAATCTGGCTTTAACATTGTCATCTCGCCATTACTCGTTTTCTTTTATTATTATTATTATTATTATTATTATTATTTTGTTATTATTATTATTCAGTTCGTAATACTATTATAACAACCAAAGAGTGTGAAAGATGAGAGCACGAACTTGGTATTGGCGATGTTCTACTTTGGGCAACATCACCGAGTACTTGGGTGGCCGCTGAAGACAGACAACTACATTGATAACTAGTGGGCAGAGGGTAGATGTGTAGGGAGTAGAGTGGGAGCTGAACGCCAAAGTAGGGAGAAGGCCTGGACACATGTGTTGGTGGTGGCGAGATCAAGATCTCATTGACATATGGTTCAGTGTTACGATTCTCCAGTGGTGTTATATTGGTGCAATGATGCTTTCTGAGCACTGTATACGATTGTGCGATCTGAATATTGTTTATCAAACTATTGCTCATTTTCTTTGCATTTATTATTATTATTATTTTGTTATTATTATTATTATTACTATTATTTTTATTATATTATATTATTATTATTACTATCATTTTGTGCATAATATTATTATTGTTTTAATGACATGCTTGTAGCCTTGGTGGTAAGGGGATAAAAAAGAAGAATGGGAGAGAGAGCGAGGAGGGGAGAGAGAGGAGAGGAGAGGGAAAGAGAAGAAGGGAGAAAGAGAGAGTTCCTCTTCTTCCTCTTCTAAGTCCACCTTCTCACTACCTGACTTCTCAGTATCTGCAGACTACGGGAAAGAGAGAAACTCGTGTCTTTGAGACTTGACGACATTTGGAACCAGACTCGGCGTTGGGATTCAGACATTCGATGAGGGATTATTGGGACTTGTACCAAAGACTTGGTGTGGGCAACGTTCCCAACTCCCCTCTCCTTCTTCGTCTGATCCTCCCACTCTCCGTCTGTGTATGGTTGGACCTGGTGCACTCTTTTGTGTATGGCACCAGTCCTTTCCCAACTTGTAACGATGATGGTGAATGATGGGTCTGTAATACGACATTGGTTGGTTTGATCATTGATATCCTAGCATTTAGTTGCGCTACACTCCTACCGATCAACTGGTCTGAAGAAGGTGGCTAGGTCGCCGTAATCTCGGCGGTGCACAGTTAGGGTGTTGCGTAAAGCTCACTGAACCTTATCATATAGAAGGAGGAGAGAGTGCATGGGAGAAGAAGAATAAAGGGAGAAGAAGTGGAAGATAGAGGAAGACGAAAGGAGAAGTAGAAGGAAAACAGCCAGAGGAGGAAACGGGCAGGAACAGAGAAAACAGATAGAGAGAGAGAGACAGACGGACACAGACGAAACAAACAGGCACAATCGGACAAGCACGAATGCATAGTGGTACACAGAGAGACACAGTGAACACACACAACAGCTCCTGATGATTCCGTGAAAGTCCGAAGAAGCAGCCTGGCGCGGTCATGTTACTCCCTTTGTGAGAATCGTGAATGACGAACAGAGGGAAAATATGACATAAACAAAACAGACAGATATAGTCGGACAGTCAGACACTGGTGACAGACAGATAGACTAACAGACAGACAAAGACATATTGTGAGACACAAACAAAGTAATATGCACAGACACTGTAACATACTCAGTGATGTCTACAAAAGCGGCACATAGGTACAAGTGACAAAGACTCGAGGACACAAACACATGACATATGGTAGTAGAGATCCAATGGCACAGACGCAGGCACACAGTAACACACACATTTACGGTGACATAGACGTACAATGACGCGTGCACAGTAACACAGATACACAAGGGTACATACTCAGAGAGGCACATACTCAGGGACATAGAGAGAAGAAAGAAGGATGGGGTGAGAAGAGGATGACAAAGGAAAAGGGGATGATGTCACGAGGTGCGTAACTGGTCTTGACGATGGTCTGCATAGTCGATGTCATCATGTACTTTGGTTTCGCTGCTGAAGTTAGCAGTTGCATGATCTATTCGTGGGCTGGTAGTATCTGCGTGGCAATAGCCTGGGCGTCGAGCGCCGAGTAGGAGAAAAACTCTTGATACTCATATTGGTAGCAGCAAGGATAAACTTCGATTGACAACCTGACGCAGTGCTCGGTTTCTCTGATGATGTAATATCGGTGCATTGGTGCTTTCCGGACAACGTAGAACTTCTTGGCTTTCACCACTTGCAATCTGTCCGATGGCTTTACCCATGACCTTACGTTATTGTTATTATTATTATTATTATTATTATTATTATTATTATCATTATTATTATTATTATCATTATTATTATTGTTATTATTATTAATTTTTTTTTTGTTGTTGATTTGTGACCCCAACCGGCCCCGTGCCCGCTCTAAGTGAAGGCAGGTTTGAATATCCACAAGGGGGCCTTTACCTTAGTAGTTTTCCCACAAGGATCTCAGACAGTTGTTGCACGTTAGTTGATCGAAGTGCAATCCGGGCCTCGCTCTGGGTCATCAGGCGGTTGGGGCCGAGACGAGGATTGTTGTGCCCTGGGCACACGTAGCATGGGGCTGGCGCATTACGAAGTAGTTGCGGACCACTAGAAATGCAGCATCAACACCACGTTCGCGCGCAGGCATGATGCGGCGCGAGCCACGGCCGGACGGCGGGGCACTAGCAGGCTATAGCTAGGCATGCTAGGCAGCAAGCATGAGTTCACGCAATCTTGCAAACAGGCGGGGGTAGCGGGTGCCAATGGCTATGGCGAAGCATGTGGAACAACTAACGTGCGTGTGTACGTGCGTATGTGGGACATCCGGGGTCTTTATTAATACAACCACAGGTAATTATCTGAAGGTGGTAGGTTTATGGGTTTTACAGGTCATGTTGAAGTGTGCGTACCTTGTTGTTCCCTGCCTCTAGAGTTCCTCCTGAACTCAGGTAGAGCTCCCGCAATTGCCCTGTCTTTTGGATGTGTCTAAGCTGGATGAAAGAGGATCTGAAGTCCCTCGAATTAAGACCTTTCCCTCAGAGCCACTTAGTACTAACATTTCTGTCAACCACTTCGTCCAGGAGTATTTGGTGTGCGAGAAGTTCATATATGAGGAGAGGGACAAGGGCGTAGGAGGTAGGTTTCCGTTGCGATTCATAATGACTCTCTTTTCCTCTTGCACCCCTTTCCCTTCCTGACCCCCTCTTTTTACCCTATGCTGCCAGAATATCAGCACTAGTAGTACTTCAAAACACAACAATAATAATAATAAGATAACAAGGATCAGTAATAATAATAATAATAATAATAATAATAGGTAATTACCGGAAAGGATGGAGTAATAACAATTTGTTCCGGCGCAAGATATCCATAAAACTTCAAAGGTATGAACCTGGCCAGAGTATAATCAGATTCAACTTTCTTTTGAACATGGCTGCGGCACATCGCCTTCAACAGAGTATCCCTCTCGTTCGCTGCATCTCATTAACTTGAGGATTTCTTCAGGACTTGGCTCAAACTAAGGGAAAAAGTGAGTGCCTATATAAAGAAAGAAAAAGCATGAGGGGGAAAAAACCGATTGTGTGAAACAGTGAAAGTGATATGACTGAGTGTGACTAACTGTTGCTGATAAACATAGCGAGAACGAGAAGTTCCGAGTAACTGTCACGCTATGTGAATGTTTTTTTTTGGGATGTAGCCGCAAGGGGATTGACTCTGTGCAGTCTTCCCTTACTTAATAGACCACCTGACCAGTGATAAGGATGAGGTTCACAATGGGATGAGGACTCGTGCATATTGTGGTCGGATACTGGGATGATAGATTGCATCAACTAACTCTTGCCCTACGTTTGACCTATGCCTGCATGCTCTCAAAAGTCAAAACTAACACAACCAGGGATCAGGCGGATGACTTTAAGACATGGGGTACAAGTCTCGTATGGCCTACCCGCATAATCTTAAAGGCTTCCAAACGACCCAAGGCTCAGGTGACATCAAAAACAACGATTAAGTCATCGGAAAAACTTGCAAGGGGTGATAGGAGGAGCTAGGCTCCGAGAGGCCTGCCCTATTGCCTAAACGGCGCAGACAGTGATAAGAGAAGCAAGGCTCCGAAAAGTCTGTCTTATTACCAACCAGCCGTGCGTCAGTGCAAGTGAGCGATAAGAGGAGTGGGGCTCCGAAAAGCCCGCCTTATCACAATAATGGCACGAACGGTGATAAGAGAAGCAAGGCTCCGAGAAGTCTGCCTTATTACCAACCAGTCGTGTGTCAGTGCAAGTGAGCGATAAGAGGAGTGGGGCTTCGAGAAGCCCGCCTTATCGTAATAATGGCACGGGCGGTGATAAGAGAAGCAAGGCTCCGAGAAGTTTGCCTTATTACCAACCAACCGTGCGTCATTGCAAGTGAGCGATAAGAGGAGCGGGGCTCTGAGAAGCCCGCCTTATCACAATAATGACACGAACGGTGTAATAAGAGTAGCAGGGCTCCGAGAAGCCTTCCTTATTACCCGCCAGTTGTGCTTCAATGCAAAATAGCAGTAGGAGGAGCAAGGCACCGCGATACCTGCCCAATTGCCCGACCGCATGGATGAAGGAAGTGGTAGTAAGAGGAGCGAGGCTCCGAGAACCCTGCTTTACTACCATCTGGCCTTGATCTAATGCAGGACAATGATAGGAGAAGCAAGGCCCTCGAGGTCTGCCCTATCATAAATAGACGCCAGTAAAAGACGGGTAGATCCTGAGCGGTCTACCGTACTGCTACTAACCTTTTCAATATAACTGGATCAATCAATTACTAATAGGCTACTTCTGATTCTATTGAGGAGAGGACAGTGAGATCTTGGCCCTGAGAGACTTATCACTCTATCTTGGACTGTCTGATTTGATTCCTATCATATGACTCCTTTCCAAGACGGGTTGACGGAGTTGTTTGTGCTTGTCAAGAAGGAAGAAAAAAAAGGGTACGAACTATGAAGGATGAATCAAGAAGGAAAACCTACGTAAATGGTCCCGAGAGAAATAGAAAAGGTGATAGCTCAAAGGCGTATCTACAATTACTACGTCAATAAAAAAGGGAATGAACTATTGATCATTGCCTGAACAATAAGGCAACAACCTGACAATTAGTCAAGGATAGAGGCTAGACAGTGGGTCACCGACGAGCATCGATCTGTGGGTCACAAGTCTAGAAGGGATCTTCTAAATCCCAGTATAGGAAAAGGATGTTAAGTTTCTTTCGGACTGTGTTGTACCTACAGGCGTCCATCATTCTTGGAGAAATTACGGAAGAAAAACCGTAAGGAACTGCAATTCTGTTATCATTGGATAACAGGTCGGTAGGATTCCAACTCAGCTTCCACATGGCTTGATACCCACACTTAAGACAAAACCAGGGAAAGGAACGGATTAATCTTCCCCTGTGTCTAAGACTGAAATGTCCTAGTCACTCTCGAAGGTCTCTGAAAAGTGAGGGGCTGGGCAATAAGAGTCATGAGTAGGAAGGGATGCCGTTTCAAGGTTTTGGGGAGTGAGGGACTTGCTATGAATGGGTTAAAGGTTGATGCTTGTAGCGCATTCTGTGTCTGCATTTGTATGCGTGTATGTGACTTTCTTGTATTGGCACAGGTGTTTGGGCCGTGATTGTCTTCTAAACTTGAGTGGTTGTCTGGGATATTCGGACAGGGTACACCGCAATTGTGAAAGTGAGGTCTGCCACTCATTCGTCCCCCTTAATATACACATATATTTATACATCTATGAGCAAAGATTATGTTCTGGTCAAACTTAGGCAGGTTATTGTGTAGGATTCTACTGAGATCTTGAGAAAGCGGGAGGATTGCAAAAGTGTGTTAGACATTGACATTGTCTCATATGGTCAACTAGGAACGTAGATTCATTATCATGAGCAGCTAAGTGTGGAAGACGGTCCAAAAGGGTCGACCTGATTAGGTAGTCGGTCCGAGGAAGTTAGCTCCTCAATGCACGATATAGGGGTCAGTCCCAAGGCGTTCTACCACGCGTGTGCCTATGCTACGACGATCGAGAAAACGCCCTCGACTGACCTACCTCTGCAATTGCATGTAAAAGCCTTCGCGCGTGGGTTAGTAGCTCAGCAGGGATACGCCCACCTAAAGGATGGTGACAACTCCCACAAGTGGAGGTAAGTTGTACCTCGCGGGATCTTTGACCTGTCGTAGGGATCCGCGAGAGGTATAACACGCGCGCACGATCGAAGTGGTGTTTAGCTAAGGTGATTTAAGACTCCTGTGTGTTACGACCATGAGGCCCGACACAAGAATTGTTTTACGTCTGGGTGTGGGACCGCCGCGCGTGACATCGTGCTTTCACGTGTGGTACCAACTTTCCCAAATCCAGGGGGCAGTGGAGCAGGCCTAAAAAAAAAAAAAAAAAGGAGGAAGGAAAAAAAAAAAAAAAAAGAGAAAAAAAAAAAAAAAAAAAAACAAAAAAAAAACGCTTCCAAAAAAAATACGACTCTCTTGAAAAGATGTGCCCAGCAAGCCTCTCATCCTTTGGCTAGTGGACTCAGTCTGCTTGAGCCTGCAGGTAGGTCGGGCCCCTAACCCAACAGTTAGACCTCTAATCCACGGCCAGACTCCCGGCCTCCACTAATCCATCGTCGGCTTGAGCTCGGTTGTGGCGTAGTGCTAGGACCGGTTTAAGTCTCCCTCCCCCATCTTCGGCTCGAACGGATGCCTGGTCTGATAGGCCAGAGCATCGACGTCCAGACCACTAGATGTAGAGTTAAATTTCTGCAAGCATTCATGCAAAGAAAAATAAATAATAATAAAAAAATAGGCAACCTTTTTTCCCTTTGCTGCGGTCGTGAACCAAACGGGACCGTTATAATGATTTTTTTTTTTTTTTTCTTTTGGCCACCCAAACTCTAAATCACACGACTGGTGCTATTAGGTAGGACGTTTCTAGATTTAGTACTCCAATAACCTCATGCCGTTGCAGCCGTGGAAAAAGTGAAGTATCGCCAGTTACCGTCGTCATTTATGGATGTCGCAACCGTTCAGACTTAGATTTATAAAGTTTTAGTCTCTCTGTCATTCGTACGATCAGAATAACTTTTAGGCAGACACGTCATTTTCTCAGCAAGTCCCTCAATTCAACAAAAAACGTCAGACAGTGTCCGACGTTTAAAATCCCTGGCAAATACCCTTGTCAGACAACGAACTTGGGAAGAGTTGGAGACTTCTCTGGGGTTAAGATTTTCCGAAAATGGAGTAGAGGGCCAACATCATGGAAACCTTGTGCAGCTAGTCAGGTCGCGTCAACGCAAGGAGTACTAAGTGGTATACATAGACAAATGGGGATACTGAAAGAAAGGTTGACTCGACTAGAAGAGGTCAGGAAGGGCAAACGAAAGGTTTTAGAGGGTGCCTCAAGTGAGCCAGCTGGTCAGGGTGAAGGAGAGGCAAGAGATGATGGTCGAGAGTCACTCCTCCTCATGAGAACCCCGAGAAGGCGGACTAGTGCTCAAGGGGGGAACCAAAGGAAAAAAGGTGATTGGGGTAAAGGAGGAATATGAACCTCTCAAGCTGACAAAGGCTCGGCGGAAAGCGAGGAACGTGGCCCAGGGAGGTCAAGGTACCGGAAAGGGGCACTGTTCGAAGCAAGTAGAGGCCACCTTGCAAGATTTGGGAGACAAAGCAACACCAAAGGGGCCTCCGTCAACACAACAACCATTATATGGGCATTGGACGTCATGCAATCAAATAAGTCTGTGGTCGATGCATAGCCCATATGTGTCATGGGCACAAGGCAGTTATTTAGGCCTACAAATGAGCATGATGCCGCCTAGGCCTCCAGCAGCCCAAACTCAATCTACTCAACCTATGAGACCGTTGCAGCCGCCGACACAGTAAGTATCACAAGGCAGTGTGGCCGTTGGAGGAGGTCGAAGACAGGAGGCTGGAAGGGGCCGCGGGAATGGCGGACGTGATAATAAAGGACGTGGTGTTGGCAGAGGAGGTACTGGAGGACGTGATGGACTTCAGTGAAACCATAAGTGGAATGCAGGGAAAAAAGGAGCATGATGTTGGTAGTTGTTATGGTGATCAGGGAAAGCAGAGTGGTCAAAAGTGAGAAAAAGACGGATAAGATGGCTAAAGAGTGTGAAGAGTGATGAAGGGGTCAAGGTTAAAAAGAGCATAGTGGTGTGAGGAGGTGATTAGCCCTAACCCTTAGGCTTAGAAAGTTTTCAGCCAGAGGTTGACCTTAGATCGCTCGGGTTGTTTTAATAAGTTCGGTTGTATATATGTGGATATGGGAGTTAAGATAGCAGGCTAACCGATTGTGTGATCCCAACTTCGTGTTTTAGTCGGCAGGATTTTGACTGTATACCGAATGAGTTGGAAGATGTGTATACATGCTTTTAGTGCGTTGAGTATATATGTTACGGTTATAAGAGGTCTCCTGTTAGATTGGATAAGCACCTCAGAAGCTCCTGAGACTGCTAAAGGGTAGGATGGTTAGAGGGTGATCAAAATATGAGAATGAGCCTTGCACGTGTATGGGTTGCCGAACGTAAAAGACAAATGAGGGTATAGTTTGGAATATAGACCTAAGTGCAATGAGAGATCACGTGAAGGTGTGATCTTATCAGGAACACTGTTTTAACTTTGATAGTGGAACTTGTCCCTTTTTGATATGTACTTTCCTTTAGGAATATCACCCTAAGATTCGAGACGAGATGATTATATTTGAGGGATGAGTTTCTTTCTTAGCTATATCACCTCGAGAAGAGAGGGGGTACTTGCCCATATGTATGTATAAATAAGATACATTAAATTAGGTGGGTTTTAAGTTACGTTTTGAGGATTCTATGACCTCGAGGATTAGTGTGGAAAATTCTCTTTTTCTGCGTTGCACTGAGATATGAGAGGGGAATATGCACAACATTCTGACTTGAGGCCGTTTTGAACTTCGATCGATTAAGGCATGGTGAATCTTGTGTTACTTTTTTGGATATTTGGATATGTCTTGAATTATTGGATTCCTCTGAACTGAGAGGTGTGATTACACCCTGATTAAGACTGCTTCAACTTAGCTCTGGCCAAGGAGACCATGATATTGGTGTGATGCTAGTGTCATTTTGAGTTGAGATTGTTCAACTCTAAGTGTATATTTGAAATTCAAGGTCATCATTGTTCGCTTTTGAGTTGGAATATTACACCCCTGAGTATATATTGACTTGAGATTTTACCTTAGACTACTACTTGTATATGACGATCACAATCACTCTCACATGTGTGGTTTTATCCTGATGTATGATGACTTTGTGCGAGAGATGTATGAGAAACATCTCATGTGATGTGTAATTTGTGAAAATGAATGGATGTGAATTGTCTACTCTTCGGTATACTCGTGCGGTCTGCACACGGGCAGATGATAGGATCAAGTATAAGGAGAGGAAGTGCAGTCTGTTTTTGTGAAGGATGTGAGAATCCGAAGGGATTTATGAGTCTTTAAGACTCGAATGTTTGTCATGTCAAATGTTTAGTATTGAGTTGTGATGAAGACTCATAAGTTGGTCTATCGGTATTGAGTTGTTTTATGGTTGAGATACCTTCAAGTGGGAAGGTAATTCTGTTTTATTTGGAAACTCATCTTCAAGAAAAAAATGTTTTAAAAAGGTCGTGTGGAAGGTCATCCTAGAAAGAGAGGGATGATTGAGAGACCTAATGAGTGAGACCTCCTTCGACTGAAAGGTGGTTAAAATATTTAATGGCATGGAAAACTAATTTTAAATGATAAAGCCTAATGAGAAGGACCAAGTTTTTGTTTGACCATTGGTGGAGATCGAGCTATCGCAAAAACCTTCTTGCCATAATCAAGTTGAGAGGTCACGACATTGTGAATCTGGCGGTGATTCTGTTTTGTGAATGTGGAGAGGATATCGTGCCCTCTATGTTGTCCCACATAGAACTTGTAAATGTTTTTTTTGTGTGACAGACCTCTGCGTAGTCCAACAGCAGACCTGTATTGTTGCGACACACCGTCCAGTCGCTTGTATCATTCTTAAGACATTTGCAGGAATACCAAGCTAACGGTAAAGTTTAACATCATGAGGGCACAACCCCTAATGTTGGTTGCTGATCGACGTAACCTGAACAGCAGACCCGCGTCTTACCAAGGGAGTAAAAGACTTAAAAGGTGTGACCACCTAGGAGGGTTTTACTCCCGCGGGATGTTGTCGGAATAAGAGTAGAGTTAATTGAGTCTTTTTGGTAGTCCTGATTGGATGCGTATCAGGCGAAGACCTATCGTTGCATAACCAGCGAGGTCACTACCGCTAAAATAACAACACGATGGGCCGTAGATCTGGCTCGATCGCCCAGACGATGGTGAACCAAGATGGAAACTTGGTCTTCCTGTACTAGACTGCAGGAAGAGTCTAAGATAAGATGTATTAATATATATACTTGATTGTGAGAATTATTGGAGGGAAGCACGATTTGTCTTCAAAGGTCTCGGTTAAGGGTCTGCATCCCTAATTATGGTCCTGCTTGCAGGGTAGAGACTAAATGGGACACTTAACGAGAAGTCAGTGTTTGTTTAGGACAAAGGGGAAAGGACGGTTGAGAGGGTCATTGTAACCTATGTTGTAGTACGTATGCCTAGTACAGCGGCGTCCTAGTGGCAGGACAATGGAGACCCAGGTTAGACTCTTGGCAGCATATAGTTCTTTTGGCATGGATTGATGGAGGTTTCGAACAAAAGTCTGTCGGCTAATCGGATTTGTTCTTTTCTCGTCATCATTTTGAATTATGGATGAACTATTAGTTTTTTATTCTGCGGAGCGTCGGGAACTTCGCTTAATATGGTCTGGTAAATTGTCGGTGCGAATACCCTTACAAGGGTATCCGCCCTGGGTTTTGCAAGTGACAAAAAATAAGTTTGGTTTAAAGTTTAATTATACCGCGCGAGGAGCGGTTGTGTTTGTGGTTTACATTGAAAGGATGGTCAATTAGAGTAAAGAACTGTCATTTCGTTAAAATGAACATCTTTTATTTTTTGAACGAAATTGAAACTAAGTTCTTGGTCTGAAAACTTGTCAAAATTTGTTGTTCCTTAGGGTCCGGCGTTTGTAAGACGCTGGACCCCTGGCTGTACATGGACCTAGCTTTGGACCAGGTACCTCCAGGCAGTCCTGCCTGGAGGTGCCTGGTCTCAAGCTAGGTCCATGTACAACCAGGGGGTCCAGCGTTTGTAAAACGTTGGACTCTCGGGAACAACAAATTTTAACGAGTTTTCGGCCAAAAAACTTAGTTTCAATTTCGTTCAAAAAATCAACAATGTTCATTTTGACGAAATGGTCGCTAGAGAGTGTGTGGGCGCGCAGACTTAAGGCGCACGTGATCCTTTTGCTTATTGATAATTGTGAAAACCTGCGTAGTTGTTGGCCAAGTTTTTATTTTTCTGATTGAACTAAGGATTAAATAATATATTCCTTTGGTAGAAGTGCTTGAGCGCGACGTGTGCGTACGTACGGAGGACGATATCAACAAAAGTGCGGTTTTGGAACACTTCAGTAGGTGTGCGGGTCGCACAATACTCGTTAGTATAGGTGTCCGCTAGTACTAGGCTCAACTTTGGGCCTAACACTATTGGTTACGGTATCGGACTTCCGACCGAGAGACTCAGGGATCGAGGCCAGCAGCAGCAGTGCAGGAGTATCGAAGCGACAAGGAGGAGCATGGGGGTAGAGGGCTCGGCGGGGCTATCCCTCTTGGCTTTGCCGTCAACATCGTCGGAATGGTGCTAGCGGTTTCGTTTCCCTCGTTCATCATACTCTAACGATTAAAAGGTTTTAAATATTTTATTATTTTATTGTTGTATTATTATAATTTTCATGCTCCGGCGTCCCTTTGTCTTGGACGGGACGCCAGATTTAGTGGTCGCCACGACAGTCGAGCACCTTGAGTACACACCTCTTTAGTAGGTCGTTTGGATTCCTGCGTGTTCGGGACGAAAGTGAAATTCCTCTACCCCGCCCGACTTGAAATAAGGACTGGGGAGTTAACATGCATATAAGTCAATGGGTGAATTGGTCCACGAGGCCGAGGAAACTTCAGTGGCAGGGCGTCACTATGAGTGTACCACACGCCACTCACAAATCTGTCGGGAGAGTCTGAGTGTGAGTTTGTTGTTGGGGGCCCGAAAAGGTGGTGAACCGTATCTGGGTGGGGCGGGCCCGGACCGCTATGGAAAAGGCATGTTGTTGTGCGATATGAATCGTTCGACAGACTTTAGGTCTTTTCAGCCTTGTTGTTCTGTTCTTTTCTCTGCCAAACTAGAGACGGGTAGACCCGTAGGTGCTTCTTTTTTTCGTAAGTCCTAACGATGAGTCCTCCTAGTCTAAGTCTTGGTCTACATGTAGGTATGCCGGTCTTGATACCTTGGCCGTGAAATTTTTGCTGCTTGGACGAGTTCGATGTTGATATGAGGGAAGGAGAAAAGGTTGACGGAGACCCTAATTTTCAGACCACTTGCCATACCATTTATATGAAAACTAAAGGGTCATTTTAATCAAACTTGCCACCAATTTGTAGAGTGGAGACCATACTAAGTAACTGCAAAAAAGTCTAAAAGAAAAAAAAAAAAAAACATATAAAACAGCAAGGCAAAAGTGCATTTTCATGAAATTTCACCAACATCTCAATTTGTAGAGTGGACACAAAATTTGGCACACACCAACGTTGAACCAAAACAAAAACAGACAAAAAGAAAAAAAATAAAAAAACATAAAATTTAACCCCGAAACCCTAATTTCAGTTTCGGACTCGTTACCAAGGGCCTGCAAATGGGGATCCCAGTTAACCATTTGTGGTTGATATTAGATTAAGTGGTGGGTTAGTAAATTAGGTGTTAGTAGGAGAATAGGTTGTGCAGTGGTGGCAGCGCGCGTAGATATGACGGGGGTCGAGGGGGTGGTTCCCACTCAATTATCAGAAGAATCAAGTGAAAGAGGTTGATGAACAGGGGTTGTTGGTCGTCCCGAGTTCAATGGAAAGGTCAGTTTTAGACCCGAAACTATAAAGAGAAAGTTAGTACGGAGATGTGATGCGCTGAGAGGTCGGTGAAAGGAGGTATAGGGGGAGTAGATCTTCGTTTACTTCGTCGGGCTTTAAAAGGATCGGACAGGGAAAGTGACTAAGTGGGGGTTCTGAGCCGAGGCGGGATGAATGGCGGGGTCGGATTCGACAACGAGGCCATAGTATCGCCGACATAGACAAAAGGGGTTGCGTGTTGGGAGAGAGGTTCAAAAGGGGGATGAATTTTCCCCGCCTCAAGTAGAAGATTCATTCCGATTGTGCTAATTCTATAGACGGACGTAGCGGCCCTGCCATGAGTCTTTTCTGGTCGATATCATAACGTTGTTCGCATAAATCTCCATTTGATGGCTGGATGTATGCGACCGACAATCTTTGTGAAGCTCCGCTTCGTTCTTAGTGGTCTGATCAGTTAGTTTCTCCCGGGCTTTGAGTGCACCCAGCCAACTAAGAGGGTCAGGCACACCTATGATACAGTGTTAAGGTAAGTAGCAGAGTACGGGTATGTGGGTGGGTAAGACGAAGAAAACAAAGGAGTGAGGTGTAGTTGGGGGAGTCGCAGGTAAATGAACGACATAGCAAAACGGAGAAGAGGAGGCAATACGTACTTGATCCTGGTTGAAAGTCTGTATGCGGGGCATTGGCGAGCGGTCCGCCTAATGATGCACAAAGTGTTGCGTTCAGCCCACCGTTACTACTGCTGAAGGCCTGGGGGACTGAGCGCCAAAAATGGGAGGAACTATTATTGAGAACTGGCTATCCGGTCGAACAGAAAGTTGAGTTACGGTGATGAATTGCAATGTGTCTGACCCGGATGTTGGCGGACGGTTCATTCCTGTTTTTGTTTATCTTGACGTTCGGAGCAGCGAGGAGCAGGCTTACTATTAACTGATGTGTTGTTTGTCTTGAAACATTAAAATAACAGAAGGCAAGCAGCAGGGATTGAAGTCTTGCCTGCTGGTCGAGGCGACCAGAGGCGGGTCGTGAGAATGTTGACCTACCTGTTAGTTGGTACGCTGCTCTTTTTATTACATGGAATAGTGAAGGGGGGGGGGCAAAGGATTGTGGAGTTACCTGTTGACCGGTTCGTTGAGGATCCCGTCAAGCGAGTACGGCAGGCTAGCCACTCGAGCTCAAGCTGGAGGTTGTCTACAGGGTAATGGACCGTGTCTGCAGGTCCTCCACCGCCAGCCTCAGCATCCGTCTGCTATGTGCGCTTCCTGGTTGTCAATCACAACCGTTTTCCTTGTATCATCAGGAACCAGAGGAGTGAAGGTGACGAGAAAGAGAGAGAGAGAAGCAGGATTGAAAACTTACCTGTTCGTCGGTGTGTTGCTCATCTTAGCAAGCGGAATGATGGGGAGCAGATCGCGGAGGTTGTAGGCCTGTCTACTGGCCAAAATGCCTCTCGACTTGCGCAAGAATAGGGCAGCCGCGAAGGGCAAAACGTATCTATGACCAAGTATACCTTGAGTCACGAGTTACGGACGAATTGAGCTTGTTGAAGGGGGGTTATTGCTACAAAATGGGAGGACCGCCATAGGGTCAAAGGTAGGCAGTTGGACTTTAGTTTGACCAAGCTGCCGTGCAAGTTGGCCATCATTGCGGGGCCCTCAGGCGCATTAAGGCAACAAGGCCCTCTCCTGCGAGTTGAGTCTGTCCCTCTCTGGTATCTCGAGAGTCTGGAACCCCTCCTTCTCCCCTTTTTAATCTCAGTCTAATCCTGTTCGGAGAGGAAGGCGGCATGCGGGATTGCAACCCGTAGGACCACATCAAGACTTTGTGGGGAGTCTGCCCACTGCTGGAACTCAGGAGGAGTTCTGAAGACAGGGAATTGAGAGGTAAACATTCATCTTCCCTCAATAAACGTAGTTATAAACCCTATCTGTACTTGTTTCTCCTTGTTTATTCTGAGGGAAGATCGGACGAAGGACTGAACAGGTTCCCATAAGATTGGGAGGTCTGGTCTGGAGCCACGCACATGCTTGAACCAGAAGGGTAAATTTATCTATATCTTATATTTTATTTTATGAACAGGCTAGTCAGACATGTTTCCATAAGATTGGATGGTATGATTATACCTTATCACCAACTGAAGAGAGTAGCAATTAAGAGTAAACTTATGGTAAGAAGTGGCAGACTGAACTTTGACCTGAGTAGAACGGTTCAATCATATAACTTAGATACTTTAAAAAGTTCAGGGCGACTAGATTAATCAGCCTAGTTAAATACCCAAAGAAGAAAAAATTTGTAGTGCCCTGTGTTTGTGTATATCCAGTGGCTGATCTAGACAGTTTTCCATAAAGATTGGATGATCTAGCTTTACACCTTATGTAAGCTAGGTATAAGGAACAAATCATTGAAAAATTTTGAACTATTGTTTGCCAAGGTTGATTTGGGGCTGATGAGTGTACTTACTATTGTGGTTTGACCTTGTATGTGGCTGAGTGAGATCACTACTTAGTCTGAGTTTCAGTTTGACGGGTAGTTACTTTAGTTGCTCGCGACGTACTAAAGCTATATGAGGTAGTTTCAACTTCTGCATTTTCTGAGCTAACTTTTTTTAACTTAGGTCAATTCTTGCATTTGCTGAGATCATTTGTTATACTTGGTTTTGTATAAATCTTGGTAAGCTACTTTCTCTACGGGAAGCACTGTCGAAATCTCTACAAATCCAAAGAGTTAGTCAAATCCTAGGTAGCATGGGTTATCTAGCTGGATAATCTGGTCGGATTATCTGGCCGGATGATCGGGGGGTAGGATCATCCGAAAATCCAGATGGTTAAAAAAAAGGCAAAAAAAAAAAAAAAAAGTGATATTGCGCATGCAAAATACAATAGAACAACGTTCATATTTCATGAAAAGCTTGATAGGGCCTGGAAGGGTTCAAAGGGTATAAAATAGGGAATAAAGGGGTTTAGAGGGGGGATTCTTAATTCATTCTATAATTTTTTATCTAATTATTATTTTCTTGTTCTATTTTATTTTTTATCTTCATATCTGTTGAGTAATCAAAGATGGCCTCAAGCCAAAAAA
>BFEA01000001.1:77925-99880 GCA_003427395.1 Chara braunii
ATAGAATCCAGTAGGTCACCGATATGGTAGTCCAAAATGTCATCGAACAAGATCAAAATGTCGTGGACAATAAGTCACCAATGTCGGAGGTACAGAGTCCTCATGTAACCGGTGTCCGATCTRTGATGCCGCCGGGTATMAATCCCAACAATCTCCAAGTCTCGAATCTGGTAAGTATCACAGCCTCTTACCACCGAAGTCCGAACACTGATCTCTGTCCCACTCGTAACTAAGTCTCCAATCTAAGTAAGAAGAAGATGAAGAATGAGTCTGGAGAAGAAGAAGAAGAAGAAGAGTCTGAAGAAGAAGAAGAAGAAGAAGAAGAAGAAGAAGAAGAAGAAGAAGAAGAAGAAGAAGAAGAAGAGATAGCAGAGGAGGAGGGAGAGATGGTGAGGTAGGGAGGAGGAGAGTCCTCACTACCCTGTCCTGGCCCGAAGCCTTACCTGCAGGATGCAAGGTGGCGCCTTGAAGTCTTCTGCAGTCGAAGTCCGCTGAAGCTATGGCGCCACAGGTAAGTACCGGGTAAGTATCTCGCTGCTCTCTATCGCGAACTGCAGTCTAGCGCTAACCTCGCGCTGCTCCAGTAGCGCTGTGCTCTAAATAGAATAGCGCAGCGTTCCTCCGAAATGCTGCTGCCCCAGAATGCCCGAACAGGCGGCCTCCCGGTACCTAAGTACCGGTGTGGAAAGGCCGGCCTCTATGCTGCGAGGCCGAGCCGTGATCTGAATCGTCAAAAGTGACGATTCAGATCAGACCGGCGGGCGGCAGCCTCAAGAGCGTCGCCAGGCCCAACGGTAATGTCGTTTGCGCCTGCCCGTCTGGTCTGGTCCTAATCGTGGCCTAAAGGCCAACCGGTGGGCCTACAGTGGCGCCTCCGGTCTAAAGGTCCGGCCTTGGGCCTGGACCGGCCTCCGAACCCCTATCTGTCGGGCCTAACCGGGCCCGTGTGACACAGTGTGTAACAGAAACTTTGTGTCACGTATCTCCGGACTTCTCCGCGGTCTCGCCAATTACTGTTACGATCCTGGTCTGCAATCAGACTCGTTTCATTCACACTTTTTATGCATGTAAACAGTAGCGCAGCAAAACTGGCGACATGCGCCCACTCAACACTCAGAGATATGGCATCCAGATAAGAGTTCACTTTCAACTGGCTATGGCCACTCAGCGCCCAAACAACTCACTGTTCACATACACCGGATCACCCTGGATATCCCACACGCGTCACTCTGAAGACTCACACAACACACACACACTTCACACTAACTCTACTATGGCGGCTATGGCCGCAATCTACCCTATCGCTATGCTACGCTCCTTCTCTCTCGCCCACTTCAGCTCCGTGCTCTCTGCACACCTCCTTGCACAAGTCGCTGTGGCAGCGCTTCCGCATGGCTCACGCAGGAATGAATGAATGGCTGGGCGCTGCCTCTTGATTTATACTTCTGAAACTCGTTGGTCTGCACTTTGCCATCGGCCCATGGTGCTCACAGTCCCTTGTGGTACTTGCTGGACTCGACTGGGACTGACTGGACCTTACCGCTGACTGACTGGGGACTCGCTGCTATCCCACCGGACTTGTACTGCATTCACACTGTGGTTTAGTCCACCACTTGACTCACCACTTGACCACTTGCCCAATTGCCGACCTTCTACAAGGGCTACAGCAAAGACTTCTGGAACTCACGAAGACTTCTATTCTACAGATCTACAGATCAATCCCCAACCACCTACGGACCTATGACAACCTATCAACTGTTTACGAATATACAGGTCACAGGTTCAACTCTCGGGGTCTACACAGTTACTGTACACAGATAGGGCAAGGTCTACACAGTTACTGTACACAGATAGGGCAAGGTCTAGGGATCGAACCCTGTAGAAGAGGTGAAACCCGTTTCACTCCCGCCGTCCTAAATTCGAGGTCCTCCGAGAATATTTCAGTCCAAGGCAGGACCTTTACCCTTTCTATCCCGCTCATAGGCTCTGACTATGTCGGGAGCTGTTTCCAGAAGTTCTGTCCTTGTAAACCAGCGGTCGTCTTCTGGTTCCTGATAAGCAAACCGGACCTTGTACTGTTTCTGGGGACGACCTCTACCTCCTGTTCTGAACACATCCTCATCTACAATGCCGTCAATGTCATAACTTCCATCCATATCCGGGGGGATCATGGATCTTCTTGAAGGGAACTGTTGACTTGTGACACACGGCAACAGCTTTGAAGCATGAAACACAGGGTATGTGTGGAAGTGTGCTGGAATCTCTATAGTGTAGGACGATCCATCCTCTCCGCCCTTGACTTCTAGAACCGGCCACGGTCCTTCTGCGAGATGTGCTCCTCAGGTGCAAACTCTTTAGACTTGACCCAGACTAAGTCGCCAACCTGAAACTGTGATGGGCGATGGTGCTTATTGGCCTGTTCTATCATTCCGTGCTGGGCCTTCCTAAGGTTTCAACAACAGTTGCTAGTTCTTTCTCGTGCTGTACCGCGAACTCCCTAGTACCGGGCGGTAGCCTGTGGATTTGATCCCGGTTCAGTCCTTCGAATGGTCTGCGCGGTCTAAAGGACTTGTGAAGCTCATTGGGAGTGCGACAGGTGGATAGGTGCACGCTGTTATTGTATGCACTAGCTACCTTAGGCAGCATCTCATCCCAGTTGATCTGGTCAGGTCTAATGTACATGCGCAGAACTTGCTGTAGGATCTTGTTCATCTGTTCTGTCTGACCGTTGGTCTCGGGATGACGGCCAGATGACATTAACAACTTTGACCCGTAAACTCTCATGAGTTCTTGCCAGTTCTGGCTGGTGAAACGACTATCTCTATCACTAACTATGGATAATGGGACTCCATTCTCACTAACCCAATGATCAAAAAACTTCTGAATAACTAATTATGTGCGTGCCTCTGCAGGCAAAGGAACAAAAATGGCATACTTGCTAAATCGGTCAACTATGACCATGACTTGGCTCTTACCATGTCTACTCTTGACTTGAGTATCCATAAAGTCTATGGACACCGAGTCTCCCGGCTGATCAGGAATGGGCAAAGGTCTGAGAAGACCTAGGGGTGCGCGCGTAGTAGTCTTATTCCGCTGACATATTTTACAACTGCGAACATACTCTATGCAGTCGTTCTTCATCCCTGGCCAGGTGTACGCACGCATCAAATTGGCTAATGTCTTTTGCCAACCAAAGTGTCTGTTTGTGTCATGGCATTCCCCTAGGATCAGACTGCAGATTTCCTCACTGTTGGGAACGCATAGGCGGTCGAATACATCCGTCTTCTCAAACAACAATCCTTCTGTAGTGCGGTAGTGTGGTTCAGTCTCGGGGGCCTCCTTGACTCTTTTGAGGAGGTCACTATAGATAGGGTCCTGCGCCTACGCTTGCCTCACTTTCTCCTGCAGGTCTCTCCCTATATCCAGATAGTGAACTATGGCTCCAAAGTAGTCTGATCTCCTACTCAGAGCATCCGCAACTACGTTGTACTTGCCCTTTACTGGCTTGAGCTCAAAGTCATACTGGTCTATTTCAGCGGCCCATCTAGTTAGCTTAGGTGTCATCTTGGCCTGGGTCTTTAATCATCTAAGAGTTTCGTGGTCTGAGCATACTTTGAAGTGCCTCCCAAGCAGATAATGCTTCCAACACTATAAAGCCTGCCTGAGAGCGTAGAGTTCTTTCTCGTACGTCAAGGTAGCAACCTTCTCTGAGGGCATCCTCGCTGACATGAACTCTACGGGTCTGTAGCCATTGCCATCGTCTTGCTGAGACACAGCGCATATACCATACTGACTCACGTCCGTGGTGACGACAAATGGCAAAGACGGATCAGCTACTTTGAGGACAGGATACTCTATCAACGCGCGCTTTAACTTCTTTAGCGCAGACGTACAGTCTCTATCCCATTGCCAGATTGCCTCTTTCGTAAGCAACTTGCGCAGGGGAGCGGCGATAGTAGAAAAGTTCCTCATGAACTTTCTATAGTAGTTAGCTAGGCCTAGGAACAACCGCAACTCTGTCAATGTGCGGGGCGTCGGCCAGTCTCTGATTGCCGCTATCTTGCTGTCCTCTGGCTTAACGCCATCTCCGTCTAATACGTGGCCCAAGTACAAGACTTGTGTCTTGGCCCACTCACACTTCTTTGCATTGATCTTGAAGTTAGCCTCTCGTAGCTTCTCCAAGACCTGCCTCAAATGACCCTGATGCTCCTGGAGGGTCTTGCTGAAGACTAATATATCATCTAGATACACTACTACAAACTTGTCTAACCAAGGTCTGAACAAGTCATTCATACAACGCTGAAAGGTGGTTGGCGCGTTGGTCAGTCCAAAGGGCATCACTATGAACTCGTAATGCCCATATCTAGTCCAGAACGCAGTCTTGTCCTGGTCATCAAGATGGACTTCTATGTGATGATACCCGGACTTTAAGTCTATCTTAGAGAAATACTTGCAACCCTGCACCCGATCTAAAAGATCGTCTATCTTGGGCAGCGGCTCAGCATTCTTCACGGTAATCGCATTCAAACCCCTACAGTCTATACACATACGAAGCTCTCCTTCCTTCTTAGGGACAAACATGACTGGTGCTCCAAAAGGAGAAGAACTGGGCCTGATCCAACCCTTCTCAAGAAGCTCGTCTAACTCTCTAGGGGACATCCTGTAGACTGCTCCCTTAGGAGTTCTACTGCCAGGCTCTATCTCTATCCTGTGTTGGATGGGTCGCGACACTACTCCTGTCGGCGACTCAGTTAAATCTTTCAATTATTCCAGCAGCTTGGCAATGGTTGGATCTATGGAAGTCACTTCTTCCTTAGCCTCAGTGGCAGGTCTAACATACGCTACGAAGACCTGGTCCTCTAACTGCTCCTTTTTCACTAGGCGCACGAAAGTGGGAGTGTTGAGACAGCAATGTGCTAGGGTGTTATCCACACCTGACACATGGAACAGGCGGGCAGTCTTAACCTCGCCTGATGGACTAGGGAGCCTACACTCATGTTCTCTCAAATGGAGTGTGGCCCCTGCTGCCTCTCCCCAATCCATTCCTAACACCATGTCGAAAGGAAGGTCATCTGAACGAGGAGAGTCAGGGAATGGAGAACTTTTTCCACCTTCCCATCCTTGTCTAGGCGAAAGCACGCCTGGACTCCCTCTACGTAGTCCTCAACTCGCATTGTGCGGTTGTCTGTGAGGACACTGACTATGGGGTCTGTTAACTTTTGGACTTTGAATCCTAACTTCAGCTTCTTCAGCGCCCTGCGGCTAATATAACTACGGGTGGCCCCTGAGTCTATAAGGGCCCCTACTCTGCTTCTAAACACTTCTACATCTACCAAGATCAGTTGTCCCTTACTCTCCTTCTTCATTTTGGCCCAGGCTGGCATCCTCTCCTTCTGCTCTTCTGCCACACCTGTGAGGGACGTGCCTAGAGAGACGCTAACACAAGCAGTCTCTGGACAGCTAGCTAGGCACGGGCCTGCAACCTCTGCCATAGGCTCATGTGGGTTGGGAGTTTCCTGTTCGCGCGCGCTCGCTTCCCCACATGGCCTTGAAGTAGGGGCAATTGCAACCCCTACTGGCGGCTGCCTTTTGACTGCTGGGCAGCCCAACGGGCCTGTCTATACTTAGGACATAATTTTATAACGTGGGCCAGGTCACCACAAAACATGAATTGACCCAGGTCCACGTGTTCCTTCCATATACGCTGGTCCAAGCCCAAGTCCTCCCAGGGCGTCCCCTGTGGCAAGCCTGGGTGCCATCCTCCTTGAGGTGGCCTTCCACCTCGTCGTTGTGGGGACCGACAAGAACCCTGGCGATTTGGCGGGGGACCTTGACCCCTACCTCCCACTTGGCGGTTCCCTTATTCGCCAACCCCCTGTGCGCCCGGTCCTCGGCCTCCCATGGCCTGGCCCTTTTGGCCCTAGCCTCCTCCTCTACTTTGCGGCCTCCCTCCAGCCGCGACAGCAGCATAGGACCTCCTCTGCCCCATGCTACTGTCCTCCTCCTCAAGGCCCCACTCGATCTGACTATATGGGACCTCATCTGTACCACCTTCCTCTAAGGTAAGGATCATGTGATCCTTGGCCCTCACTTGGCCTGAGATGGTACGACCTTTCCACTTTTTGCCCTTGTCTAAGTCCTTATGCCAGAAAGTGGAAACTGGCATGGACTTAGCCTCAAACAGCACCACCTCTCTCTGAGCGCATCATACGTCATGGTGGGCTGTTGGGACTTGTCAAAGAAGTGCCCACGCAGGGGCTCTGGCATTGCACGATAAAATAGTTGGACCAACTGGGACTCAGTCACCCCATGGTCCGGGACGGCACCAGGTCGTCCATTACTGCCTTGAGTGCCTTGGCACTCCTCCACTGTCGTGAGTGGATGGTTTGGAGCTTGCCAGAGGCTCTAACGCCTCTGCGAAGATCAGCGAATCGCTCCCTAAGGAGCTTGAAGAACTGAGGGAGAGGGGTAACCTTGGAATAGGCGACCATGTTGTTTTCACAACCGGCCGCACGCGCGAGGGACCTAGCAAAACTAGTCGCTTCGTCCTTGAGGGTCTGGAAGGCAACGAGGACCTGATCGTCCTGTACGATGTGCTGTAAGTAAACGTAACTGTTTACACTAGCCTCCCAGTTATCGAAATTCTTGTCAGACTTCCCCCCATAAGCATCGGGGAACTTAAGTTTGACCGGTTCTTTGCGAGGTCTGGCCTCGCCCTCAGCAGCGGCTTTGGCACCCTCAATGGCACCCTCACAAAACTTCCCCACGTTGTCTCTCAACCGCCTGACTTCCCTCCAACGTGGGTAACCATCTCGTGAGCAAAGTCCCAAAAACCGGACCGCATGGCCTTCAGGGCTACCTCCTGAGCTCTATTGGCTTGGCGTTCCTCCATCCAAGCTGCACTCAACACCTCCAGGTAACCCAACACCTTATCCCGCTTGGCCTTGTCGTCTGCCTGAGCCTCCACCTCCTGCTTACAATCCTTCATCTTTGCCACCTCTGCGGTCAACCTGTTAACCTCATCCCTCCTCCTCTTTTTTTCCCTCTTCATCCTTAGTTTCCACTCCAACTTTTTCTCCTCCTCTCTTTCTTGTCTTTACAAGGGTTCCTCCATTGTTGTTAGCTCTTGGGCTAACGCATCCCTTTCCTCCTGGGGCACATAGAACTCTGCCTCCTCATCTTCCCCCAGTGATAAGTTAGCGACCCACTCGCTGATCTTCTTCTCCATCTCTGCGTCTTCATCCCTCTTCGTGCCACTACTCCCCTCTCTGCTTTCAATACGCATTCTCTCTCTTTTTCTTCTTCTGCTGCTACTTCTTCGGCAACCTTTCTCCTCTCTTCCTCCTCCTGCTGAACCCTCTTCATCTCTTCCTCCAATCTTTTCATCTTCGCCCTGCTCCTCTGCATTCGTCTTTAACTTTGCCTGTTTCAGGAGCTCCTTCCTCTCCTTGTTCTCTCTCACTAAGGAGGCCATCTTTTCCTGTTGCTCCTGGGTGTAGGGGCAAGTGCTCTTCCCACTACGCAACTCCACCATGGTGATCAGTGCACAACCAGATTAGCAGTTCCAAACCTCACCACTTGGCAGGATCTCTAGCCTAGACCTACACTATGGCTGTCACTACTAGACCTATTGCTGATCAGGAGGCATTTAAGGAGATCCCCCGAACTCCTCGGGAATTATTTAACGTCGCAAACAGGACGATGTGATCAGCAGGTCTCTCAACACTTAGACGACCTGTTGTGCAGCCCACAGCTCGGATTTCGGGCCTACCGTGCCACACCGAGCAGCCCGCCGGTCAGTACCGGTCCTTGGGAGGGTTAGGCCTCCGGGACAGTCAAGTCGTCAGACACAGTCTTTAGCCTTACTCAGCCCGTGTGGGTTTGGTCAACAAGGCCCTATCCTTCATCCACAGAGTACTATCACCTAGACAGAAGCGACTCAATGCAGAAAGAAGAGACAAACAGACTGGACTCAGTAACTACCACAGGGTGTGTGCACATCCATAAGGTGAGGGGTAGGCTGAAGGCTTGGTGAGATTTTACCGGCTCCAGCTTGGTCAAAGTCTTGGTCAACACCTTGGTCAACGTCGATCAACGTTGCGGTCAACGTTGCGGTCAACTCCCGGTCAACCCCCGGTCAACTCCGGTCAACGCCGGTCAACTCTCTCGGTCAACCCTTCGATCAGCTATGGCTGCCGGCTTCTCTTTCCCTCACCAACCTTCTTCTTCCCTTCACCTTCCTCGCCTCCTTTCACCCTGCTGTCTTCTTTCGCTTTCTCCTTTTTTTTTTTTTTTTTTTTTTTTTTCTCCGCCTCCTCGGCTATGGCTTCTCTCTCCCTTCTCAGTCTCTCCCTCTGTCCTCTCTCACATCTTTCTCCTTCGTCACTCCGTGGTGCAAACTTCGCGGCTATGGCCGCTATCTTCTTCTTCGTGGGCTGCGCGGCACTTCACAGGTACGTAACAGCCAATCTTGTATCGCTCATCTCTCTCTCTCTCTCTCTCTCTCTCTCTCTCTCTCTCTCTCCTTCTTCTTCGTCGTGGTCTTCTGTACAGGTGCGCGGCGGCTTCTTCCACCTTCAGGTCCGCTATGGCGGACTATAGCTCTCGACGGCCACCTCTGCTATAGCACATCTCTCCTGCGACACAACTTCAGCGCGTGGAATAGCGGGTACCAGCTCTGATACCAATGCAATCAGACGACTCAGCGCCCAAACAACTCACTGTTCACATACACCGGATCACCCTGGATATCCCAGACGCGTCACTCTGAACACTCACACAACACACACACACTTCACACTAGCTCTAGCTATGGCGGCTAGGCCGCAATCTACCCTATCGCTATGCTACGCTCCTTCTCTCTCGCCCACTTCAGCTCCGTGCTCTCTACAGACCTCCTTGCACAAAGTCGTTGTGGCAGCGCTTCCGCATGGCTCACGCAGGAATGAATGAATGGCTGGGCGCTGCCTCTTGAGTTATACTTCTGAAACTTGTTGGTCTGCCATTTGCCATCAGCCCATGGTGCTCACAGTCCCTTGTGGTACTTGCTGGACTCGACTGGGACTGACTGGACCTTACCGCTGACTGACTGGGGACTCACTGCTATCCCACCGGACTCGTACTACAATCACACTGCGGTTTAGTCCACCACTTGACTCACCACTTGACCACTTGCCCACTTGCCGACCTTCTAGAAGGGCTACAACTAAGACTTCTGGAGCTTACGAAGACTTCTATTCTACAAATCTACAGATCAATCCCCAACCACCTACGGACCTATGACAGCCTATCAACTGTTTACGAATACACAGGTCACAGGTTCAACTCTCGGGGTCTACACAGGTACTGTACACAGATAGGGCAAGGTCTAGGGATCGAACCCAGGGATCTGCGTCTGCTACTGCAAAGAGGTGAAAACCGTTTCAGGTCATTTCCAAAGTGCAAATTCACAATGAAAGACAATGCCACCCAATTGCGAAAGAAATGAAAGCACTTGCAAAGAGATAGAGACTAGAGGAGAGAGAAAGAAGAAGAAGAAGAAGAAGAAGAAGAAGAAGAAGAAGAAGATGTACACCAGCAAGACCAATGACAATTCCCCCTTCTCTCTCCACCTTCCTCCTCCTCCTCTTCGACAATCTTATTCTTCTCCCAATAATAATAATAACAATGAATGGATGAACCAAAATCAATATCCGAAGTTCCCTCTTACTGCTGACTCAACAACAACAACAACAACAACAACAACAACAACAACAACAAGTCCACCATAGCTATGGCTTCCCTCCTTCTGCCTCCTCTCACATGCATAGGCTATGGCGGACTACTAAGGGCCCTGCCCTCCTGTCCAAAGGACAACCCAAAGCAGCTATGGCGCTGCACTCCTGTCCAAAGGACAACCCAAAGCAGCTATGCCACTGTAAGCCGCCATGCCTGACTCTGCCTCGAGCTTCCTTGGTGCGGCACTACCCCAACTGGGGCCTTCCAGATGCAGCGCCCAACAAGGTAATGAAGACGGTGTCTACCATAGCCAGGTAGGTGCCTCGCCACTCTCCTCCTTCGCCCCCTTCTTCCTCCTCCTCAAGCTGGGCTGCTCGCCATAGCCAGGCTGAGTGCCAGCTGCCCTTCACCTCCAAGCAGCGCTGTATCAACCCAGCGCTGTGCTCCAGCAGCATGTCGCCAATCCTTGCATACCGCAAATGAGGAGGAGCTACTTGCTCCTCCCGAAGATATAGCGGCCTACTGGCCTCTTGGGCGGTGACTTCCTAGGCCGAGCGGCCTCCCAGCAACAGGTACCTCCTCCCTTTCGGAGGGAAACATCATTGCAGGCTCTGCTATCCTCCGGACAGGCCTTAGACCCGAGCTACTTGGACTGGTACCGGCCTACCTCTAGCCTACCGCTACTGGGCCTCTAAAAATGCCAATTTTTTGTCTTCTTCTGCTCGGCCTCCAGTACCCGACGCTTCTACCACTACTTCAGTGGTACCGGCCTACCTGCTACTTGAGTGTCTTTCCCCTCTGCTCTAAGTGTCGCGGGCCTACCCCCCGCTACTCGAGTGTTTTCCCCTGCAACCCTCAAAGTCACGGCCACAGGTAAGTACCAGCCCTGCAGGGCCTTTCAACCAACAAGTACCCTTGCGGGTCATACACACACTCAGCCGACAAGCACTCAGACAGGCATGCAAACCAGCAGGCACGCACACACACACAGACATGGAAATCACTGTAGAATGCGGGAATTTCAGCAAGGCATTCATTCCAACGGCAAATCCCAGAGATCAGCAGTGTTCTCAGTCTGTGTTTTTGGCGGGTCATTACATTACTATCACTACACGTCAAATCTTTAGTGCTTTCAAGCGCTTGCAAGAGAGCACTTTTTCAAAGTAGTGATGCGCCGCAGCCTTGGTGTCATGAGTAGAAACACATGCTGACTACTGAATAGGCCACTGGCCCGAAATTCGGAGGAGCTGATAAGAAACCCGAGAAAAACCTGTGGGAACCTTTTAGCTCGTCGAGTTATGAGCGCCTTTGAAAAGCAAGATAGCCTTTACGAGTTTTACGCGTCTATTCAAGGGATGACGGGCTACTATCGTCCGTTTGTTAAGAACTACAGTACTATAGCTTCCCCATTAACAAATCTAACACGACTTGACACCCGTTGGGAGTGGACTAAAAAGTGTGAGGCGGCCTTCAGGAAACTGAAGCATGCTCTGACCCACTATGAAGTCCTCAAACTTCCTGATCCTGATAAACCTTTTGTAGTGACCACAGACGCCAGCCAATATGGCATAGGCGCGGTCCTTGCCCAAATGTAGGGGCCAAAGTTGAGACCAATTGAGTATATGAGTAAGAAGATGCCATTTCAAAAGCTAGCAAAGTCCACGTATGAGCGTGAGCTCTATGCCCTATATAGAGCGCTGGTTCATTGGAGACGTTATCTCCTAGGAAGATTCTTCTACGTGAGATCTGACCATGCGACCTTGCGCTGGATCAAGACACAGCCCGAGCTCTCTGATGCACTCAAACCATGGATACAACTGATAGACATGTATGACTATCAACTTGATCCAATCAAGGGAGAGTACAACAAAGTGGCTGATGCATTATCTCGTCGGGCAGATTATCTGGGCACGTTAGTTACTGAATTTGGCATATCTAACGATCTAACTCGATCTTTGGTGGAGGCCTATCAGCAAGATGCAGTTATGTCTGAAATCATCCGTAAATTTCAAGCAAAGGACAAAGTAACTTTGGATGAATTTACGATGGTAGACAGCTTGCTGTTTCTTGAGAAGGCTGGGAATAAAAGACTGTGTGTGCCTAAAAGAGAGTCTTTACGTAGTTTATTTATAGGTGAGTGTCATGATGCAACTGGTCATTTTGGTTATAAAAAGACTTCAGGTAACTTGGTGCAAAAATTTTGGTGGCCCACTATGATGCAAGATGCAAAGAAGTACGGTTTGCCAAAGGGACAAACCTAGGACTCAGGTTCCACTTGGGCTCATCAAGCCCTTGCCTATTCCTGAAGGACCTGGTCATACTACGTCCATGGATTTCATGGATACTCTTGTGACCAGCAAGTCTGGAAAAAGGCACATCTTCGTGATAGTGGACCGCTTTTCTAAGTATGCAAGACTTATCACTATGCCAGAAACTGTTAAAAATGACTATGTCATCAAACTGTTTCTGGATAACTGGGTCAGGGATTTTGGACTACCTACGTCAATAGTAAGTGATAGGGATGTAAGATTTACCAGCGAACTGTGGCAGGCGACAGCTGAGCAGATGGGAACCAAGCTGCAAATGACGTCAGGGAATCACCCTGAGCCAAATGGCCACACAAAACAGATGAACCGGATAGTACAGCACCTGCTTCGGCATTATTTTAAGCCAAGTCAGGATGACTGGGACGAGAAGTTACCTCTCGTCGCCAGCCTGTACAACAATGTTGTGCACAGTACTATTGGCATGACCCCCAACCAGCTGCACCTTGGTTGGAAGCCCAGAACTGCACTTTGACTTTCTGCTACCAGAAAGGCAACCCACCGCAGCAACTGGCGGCATAGAGTTTGCTGTCAATTATGAACAGATGTTGCAGCAGGCCGTCGAACATATTAGAAAGTCTCAGGATGCTATGATCGCCTTTGAGAATAAACATAGACGGCCCTCTAACTTTCAGGTAGGAGATAGAGTCAGGGTAAACTCATCTCAACTAGGCCAAGAGTTGGGAATTTCACGTAAACTGATGCCACAGTACTTTGGGCGCTCGGAGATCTTGGACGCTGGGAGATCTTTTAGACATTGTAGGGGATCAACCGGATGGGCCTTCATACATGATTCGCATTCCTGCACACTTGCGTACTTACCCTGTTTTCCATGCATCCAAGTTAGCACCTGTCACTGCCACAGATCAGTTTCCCTCCAGGAGATCAATGCTGCCCCCAACCATGGACGGACACGTAGATACCGATGACATCATCGAGCACAAGCTGATGCCTGTGCCCAAACCTCCAGGAAGGGGACGACCGCCAAAGCCACAGATACAATGCCGAGTGCGGTTCAGACATCACATTGATCCTCAAGAAGACCGGTGGTTCACAAGAGAAGAATTAATGAAGACTGCTCCCCAAATTATCTCAAGTTACGAAAGAAACCTGAAAGGGAAGCAGCCTGTTACATAAGGACTTCTCATAGGACTATCGAAGAAAAGGAGGAGGGAATGCGAGGATCTGGGTCCTTGTGAGGCCTGAGTGGCCCCTGCTGCAAATGTGCCCGCCCTAAGTGAAGGCGGGCCTAACAAATCACGAAAGGCCCTAAGCTGTCAAATTCGTATTTGGGGTCCAGGCAGTTTCGTCGCGCCAGTTGGTTGAAGGGAACACAGGCCGAGCAGCGAGGAAAATGCCAAGGCCTTCTAGGCCTTTCCCGAAAGCACAGGCCCTGGGCGAGATTCGCAGCCTCGTACACAGACAGTTAAGAGGCCCAACCGAATGAGGCCCAGCAGCTGCACCAAAGGCGCAGCATCCTGGGGCCTACCGGAAGCCAGTCCAGCCAGGCTGCCATACAAGGCAGGCTCTTTCCATATAGGGAAGAGCTCGCTGCCTGGCGGGGCATTCGGGCACTCGCATGCTGGCTGCAGCGCTGCTGGAGCTGAAGCTCGTGGGCTGCTGCTAGCGCTGAGAGGCGAGGTGCAAGCACGTGCGGTCGTGCAAGGAGGAGGGCGCTGCTGAGGGCAGCGCCATAGCCCAGCCTCCATAGCTGGCAGGCTTGGATGTACAGTGAGGCGCAGGGGTGGTCTTCGGGTGTACAAAAGGGAAGACGTGGGAGAGAGACAAGGGAGAGGGAGAAGGATGATGATGATGATGATGTGAGGGCGCATACCTGGTATTGGCGATGGTCTGCATGGGCGACAACTTCAAGTACTTCGGAGGCTGCTGACGTCAACAGTTGCATTGTCAATTAGTAGGCTAGTAGTAGCTGTGTAGGGAGTAGGCTGGGCGCCGAGCGCCAAGTAGGGAGATAGGGCCTGGATACATATGTTGGTGGTGGCCAGAGCAAGCTCTCATTGACATTGGTTTTCAGCGCTACGATTCTCTATTGTTGTCATATTGGTGCAATGCTGCTTTCTGAACACTGTGATACGATCTGGCTTTCAATGTGATTGTGCAATCTGAATATTGTCATCTCGCTATTGTTCACTTTCCTTGCCACAAAAGGCACTAGCAATATGAAAACAAAAAGGGAAAAAAAAAAAAAAAGGCACTGGAAAAACAAAACGGGCCTGTCAGAACTGCGCATTGAAAGAACACTCATGACAGTCATAAGGTGAATGGATCTTACCTGGTGCAGGTCCCACTAGCAAAGAGGATTGGATTGAATTCCTGAATCTGGACTTGTTTGAGGACAGATGCAGAAAACCGTGACTGATCTGCTTTTCTGCATCTTCGCCAAGAACCTATCCAGATTCAGGTTCTTAATCCGATCCACTTTGCGAGTGGGGCATAGCCCCTGATATCGTTTGTATGCATACATTTACGTGATTCAGAACTCGTACAAGGGGCACACACACACACACACACACACACACACACACACACACACACACACACACAGAGTGGGACATAGCCCCTGATATCGTTTGTATGCATACATTTACGTGATTCAGAACTCGTACAAGGCACACACACACACACACACACACACACACACATCTCCACACACACAAATTTCTTGTGGCTGCTGCTGATGAGTGTGGCCCTCAAAAGATGAGGGGAGGGGTGGGGTGCACTGCCCCTTTTTTTTTTTTTTACCCCCATTTTTTGGCCGTGCGCCGCATCACGTGTGTGCAGGCATGTGCATGCGGTGTGCGCACATGTGATGTGCAGCAAGTATGGTTAAGAGTAGTATACACCCCGAAACTCGTGGCATGTGATAAAAGATGCACACGTGGAAGTCTGATGGCTGTAGCGATTCTTGGTGATTTCTTCCCATAATAGTGTATGCTGCATTCGTTTGATATAACACAGAACACAACACATAAATATACGATTACAGCGAATCGAACCAACTACATGAGGGTTCATTATCACAGTGAACGTAGTAGGTCCACGGCCGATGCAACAATCGGGTCATAGCTACCCTTCTGCCTCCTGCTCAGGTAACTTTCTCAGCCATTGTCCACGCATAAACAGTCTTCGACACAACACGTAGAGATTCAACACAGAGGAAACGAGTTGCACACGTTTTCCCAACGGATGTGGGCAAGGATGTGTGTGCGTGAGAGAGAGAGAGAGAGAGAGAGAGAGAGAGAGAGAGAGAGAGAGAGAGAGAGAGAGAGAGAGAGAGAGAGGGGAGCGGGGAAGGGGGGCGGTATGAGGTAGAGGCCATAGCCTACTGACAGAGAGAAGCTTACATGAGACTTGCCTGCTAGTCATCGCGACAGAGGGAAGAGAGAGCACTGCTACAGAAAGACCGCATTGCCATATGTGGTGTGGATATTGGTTATGCTGTAACATTGTGCTCCAGCTACTGGATGCGGGGATGCATCTAACCACCAGTAGATGATAGATTCATGATATTGTGAGGTGGTGATTAGGAGGAAGAATACCTGCGGATAGAAGAGGGAGAAGAGACAAGAACTGATTATTTTCTGGAACTGTCTTCTTCTTATCGCTCTCCTTCTTCTTGTTGACTTTTTCGTTTGACACTGTTGCTAGTCCTTGCTGATTTGTCATTCATCTGAGATTTACGAGTACATGCACGATGATACCATGTGCTCTTCACAAATTCAGTTTGTTACAAGAGGATGTATTCCATGCTCCAAGAGTGCCATTTGAGATGAGAGACATACAGTTGTGGAGCTCACAGCTTACCATTCACAGTCGCAGAGACCATTCGATCTTGCTCCTGCTGCATTGCTGTCCCTCCCAAACTGGAACGACCACATGAATTCTGGACCCAATCTGGCAGAGTGCCCGCAGCAGTGATATTTAATGGCCTCGGCATCACCTGCCCGGTTGTGACATCATGGAAAGTAGGCGTGCCATCATGCTCGACGATGTCTTTAGGGTTAGCATATGCTAAATCCTTATACGTTTCATAAATTGGCTGACAAGCAGAGACACATGCAGGCAACCAGCAGCCGCCACGTTCCAGAACCGTTAGAGGAAGCGAAGTCATGTGCATGGAACCAATTGCGTCAACACATCTACTGCAATAAATCCAGTCAGATAGAAAGCTCTTCAATGTCGAGAAACAGTATGTCTCAGCGCAGATACAATGTCTAGTTGTACAAGTAATCAAGTAGCCCAATGTCATGTCGCCAGAGAAGAGGCTGATAGGAGGGAGATGAGAGGGTGGAAGAGAAAGTGTACATCAGAGTAGCAGATAGATGTTATGAACTTGGTTGTCTGGCGATTTTCTCGCCACTCACACACAGAGTATCTCACACACGCCCATACATGTACAAGACATAGGGGAGAGGAGACAGAGTCCAAACTGTACACAGACCAAGATAAGCAGCGGAATTCAACCATGCACAGATGGGGAGAAGACACACAGTGTTTTCTCACTCTCTGACAAACTCCCAACAACCAATCACAAGAAGACACATGCGAGGATAACAATAGGATTCTCACTGATGATGAGCCAACTCAAACCAATGGTCCAATCATCGTTGCGGAGTTTATCTCAGCATCTCGCCACTCTCAGTACTCCACACACCACTCTCTCTCCTGCACCCAGTTAGTAGCGCAACACTGAATCTGCCTCCCAGAGGCCTGCGCCAACCATCCAGATGAAGAACATGAATCGCGATGAAGTCTTCAGTGCCAATGAGTAACTCTGACAAAGAAGATGGCAGCTATGGCTGCCACACCACTGACGAGCCCTGACAGTCTCTGAGGAACGAAGGGCGACAGTGGTCCACCCACATACGCTCAGTGAAGAGCCTCTGAACAGCCCAGCCAATCGCAGATACCCTCAGGGGTAGATGCGCAGAGGGTGCCCCAGCTGTGGCAAGCCTCAGGAGTCTGGCTCTGGTTGCCGTCCACAACGAAGGTCTTGGGGTGCCGCCTCAGAGAGTCGTCACCACCAACTCGCTTGGCTCCAAAACGCTGTATCGCGAAAATGAAAATCCAAAAGTCCCTACACTACAGGCTGAGTCTTATTTATAGACTAGCCTACTCTAGACCTAGACCTACTGGACCGGTACCGCATCAGTTTGGCCTGCTCGGCCTGGGCCCTACCCGGCTATACGGCGTCTAGACCGTCTCTGCAGCCCAAGGCCCAGATGCACCTGCTGTCCTAGTGATAGCCCGGGTCTGCTAAGGGCAGTAACGGCTAAGGGGAACTCGGGCCTGCAATTTTCGTGTAAATTGCAGATATGTCCCTCACGAATTTCCCTCAGGACTTAACCGGCGGCTAGTCCCTGACACAAACAAAATTACAAATCTGACCCTAAGACGCGACTATACAACCTCGCAGTCAGATCTCGACAGCAGAAATCAGCAAGTCATTGCATAGATCTCCCTCACAAGCCCACTCCTCCTTCCGGCATCTCCAACTTCCATGTCATCAGACAGTCTCCTCTGACACACTCTGACAATGAACAGACCTCCACGTGGCGCCTGCACAGCGCACACAACCTCTGAAGACGAATCAGCAATTGCGCAATATCGATCAAGACAGCAGACAGGTAAGCTTTCCACAATCTCACAGCCCTGATCCTCCTCCTCGCCGGCGTCTCATCAATCTGGTAGACAATGTGGCAAGAGCCACGTCAGCAAAGTCAAGTATTCAGCTGGCGCCATAGACAGAGAAGGCGCCAGCCCAAAGCTTCAGCAGTCTCGCGTCGTCGTCAATGTCAAGCCAGCGTAGAGCCAGCGTCCAGCCAGCGTAGAGCCAGCATCAAGCAGCAAGTGCAAGACTGAATGTCTGTCAGCAGGGGCTGAGTCAATACGTAGTGTTGAATCCAGTTGACCAGCCTCTGGTCTCTCAGGTATGATGGCCCAGATTGTCTCGCAGCCAATGGCCGGGATCTTTACAGTTACAGATTCCCACTTGGACTTCATCCATGACAGATACCTGCAAACAGCCAAGTGTGTGTGTTTGATCGGCGGCCTGGACTGGGTCCATGTTGACTTTGATTCGTGAGCCTGAATTTCAGAGCTGCTGTTGACCTTTGACTTTCCACGGTCAACTGTTGCACATTGGGCCTCTGAAGGCCAGTTTTAGGCCTTGCTTCGGGTACCCCACAATAGCAGGCCTTCGTTCAGGCTGTGTTCATGACTGGGGTGTGGCCGTTTGACCCCTACCTCGGCCTTAGGCCAAAATGACGACCCTTAGCCACGACAGATGCATGATTTGAGCTGAGTTATTGCATTCCATCGGGCCCAATTTCGAGTTCCATCGCAGGAACTACTTCTTTAGGCTCGGTTTTCTTTTAACTCACGCTCATATGCAGTAGTAGGTAGAAGTTCTTTCATAGTGAGCCATCTTGCTTCGGAGATGGGTTGAGTCTTGAATGTTACCTTGTACTGCTTCTGCAGTCTTCCGCTGCCACCTGTGGAAAAATATCCATGTTCCAATATTCTTTCAACTTCATAGCCCCCATTCAAAGAGGGAGGAATCATGGATGACCGATTGGGAAGCTCGTGGCCTTCGACATAGGGTAGCAGTTTGGAAGCATGAAAGACAGGATATGTCATGACGTGAGGGGGTACATCAATTCGATATGATGGGCCACCTGTGCCCCCTATCACCTTGAGAACTTCCTAGGGTCCGTAGTGGACATGTAGCAATTTATGAGACATTTTCTTTGAGGGAGAATTCTTTGGACTTTACCTAAACCAAATCTCCTTCTTGGAACTGAGATGGTCGACGACGCTTATTTGCTTGTTCGATCATATGTAGTTGGGCTTTCTGTATATTCTCCTTTACTTTAGCTATGTCCTGTTCATACAAAATTGCAAAGTCTCTGGTTCCTGGGGTAGCCGTTGGACTTGTTCCCAAGTCAATGAATCAATGGGACATTCGAGCTTGCAGTGCGTTAGGTGTTCTGCCAGTAACAGTTTGAACACTGTTGTTCTAGGCACTCGCAATCTTTGGTAAGTTCTCATCCCAGTCAAGTTGGTCGGGCCTTGCATACATTCACAAAAGTTGTTGGCACAGTCTGTTCATTTGCTCAGTTTGTCCATTCGTTTTAGGGTGTCTACCTGACGACATGGTCAATCTTGTGCTATAGGCTTCCATTAGCTTTTGCCATTGTAGACCAGTGAACCATTCATCCCTATCAAAGACAATGGTTTTCGGAAATCCGTACTCGGAAACCCATCGCATCTGGAACTTTTGGATGACGAGTTTCGTTCTAGCTTCTGATGGTAGAGGAACGAGCATCACATACTTAGAGAATCTATCAACAATGACCGTTACTTGGCAATTCCCATTTCGACTTTTGGTGAGACTCATGAAGTCAATCGAGATGGACTCACTTGATTCAGTACCATGAGATTCTCATTAGAGGGCTTGTTCCTTTGGCAAACAAGACAGGTTCGCACGTAAGTTAGCACATTCTCTTTCATTCCTTTCCATCCAAAAGACTCTCACATTAGCATATGTCTTCTTACATCCGAAGTGCCCCTCAGTATTATGACATTCCTCAATAACCATACTTTTGATGTCTTCTCTACGGGGCATACAATTTTTTTCTTTGGTTTGATCGATAAAGAAAAGCAAGCCATCATCTATTCGATATTCAAGAAAGAGTTCAAGATTCTTCTAAAGGGTTTGGATTACAGGATTCCAAATTGGATCCGCAACACACCCTTTACGAATTTTATCCTTCAACTCATTCCCGATGTCAAGGTAAGTAACAATCGTACCAAAGAAATCAGAACGTCTGAACAAAGCATCACCATCAACACTAGACTTACCTTTAATGGTTTTCAACTCAAAGTCAAATATATCGATGAATGCAGACCATCTTACTAACTTGTCCGAGAGTCGTGGTTGAGTATTGATCAAATTCAAGGTTAAATGATCTGAGTAAACTGTGAAGTGTCATCTGAGCAAGTAGTGCTTCCAAGTGTCCAGTGCTTCCACTTAGGCCTACAATTCCCCCTTAATCCTTTTGTAGCACAACCTCAATCCCAAACTGACTAGCATTAGTTGTGACAATGAAAGGAAGTGAGTGCAACGGGCCTCTATCTGCCGCAGCCTACAACCAAGGCCTATTGGGCTATTTGTATGTTCGGCCTGTGGGACCAGGCCGTGGCTTGACCCCATAGGCCGTGTGCTGTTCCAGTCCAGTCCAGTCCAGTCCAGTCCAGTCCAGTCAGTCCGCTGGGGGTATACCCCAGTTGTTTTCTGTTTTCAATTCATTCTTCATTCTGCACATCTTGGAGTACGCGTGTGTTGAGTCCGCGTCGTAGTTGCGCTGTCCCTTCCAGCTCCAGCTCCATCTCCTCCACCATCAACCCTTCGTCCTCATCCTGTCGAACCGCCATCCCGGCGGGTCCGCCACACTGGTATCAGAGCGGGAACGTTCCCCGCTCCCACCCACCACAGCCCGACATACGGTGTAAAACGCGACAATGGGTTTTCACCTGTTTTTTGGGCGTTTTCAAAGGAAAACGCCGGAAAAAAAAAACGGAGAAACGAGCAGCAGCAAGGGAGCGACAGGTGGCGAGAAAAGAGAGAGTGCCGCCATGACTCGTGCGCGCCAAGGCCACCGCACACGCACACACAACGTGCCCACGCTGCCTCTCTTCCCCGCCCCACTCNTCTTCCCCGCCCCACTCCCATATTATCTAGGTGGCCAGAAAAGAGAGAGTGCCGCCATGACTCGTGCGCGCCAAGGCCACCGCACACGCACACACGACGTGCCCACGCTGCCTCTCTTCCCCGCCCCACTCCCATATTATCTTTATCAAGATCCGAGATGCATGCTGCTGCGAGGGTTTGAACCTAGGCAGCTGCCAGCCATGTGCGTGCATGGCCAGTGCTGTAACACACTGGCCAGACTATGTCCATAGCTCTGTAGTGCGGGACGTTCGTGTTGAACAGTTCCACACGAGCTATTTACCCCTCTTGCACACGTGGCCATCTGCAGTGCCACGTGGCAGCTTGCTGAGGAGCTTCAAGACCCCCCTGGCTAGGGGGCTGCATTACAGGCCAATATGGGTGGTTGATCAAGATCTCGGCACACCCAGCTGATGATGATGATGCTGGCTATTATTTTTTGTACTGCTGCACCAGCAGTTTGGCAGCAGTGAAGACCCCCCTGCCTAAGGGGCTGCACGTCAGTGCAATCAGGGTGGCTGATCAAGATCTCAGCCAACCCTTGAGTATTTATTTATTATTAGTAATATTTTTCTGCTGCAACAGCAGGCTGCCAGCACCTTGAAGGCCAAGATCTTGGGGATCTTGGTGATCTTGTTGCTCTTGGCCAACCAAGAGCCTGGTATCATCTCTCTCCACTAACCTCCTCTCCCACTCCCCTCTCTTTCTCCCCTACACCATCTCATCACCTCTTCTACCTCTACCACTACTCCCCCCCCCTCTCTTACATCTCTCTTCACTCATCTTCCACCACCTTTTTTTCCCCTCCCCTCCACACTCACCATCTTCTACTAATCTCTTCTACTCCTCACTTTTCTCATCCCTTTCTCTCCCATTCTCCCACCATACTCTCCCCCTTCCCCCCAATCATCCCCCCACCTCCCACTTCAATCTGTTTCTCTTCCTCGCCTATTTCTCTCTTTCTCCATCACTATTTTCTCTTTCTCCATCACTTTTTCATTCCCCCTCACCCCCAACGTAGAATTTTTCTGTTTTTTCCAGTGCTAAAAACCCGGTAGGACCGGGGGGTCCTCCCCCAACCGGAACCGGACCGGTCCTACTGGCCGGTCGACCGGGCCGGTTCCCCCCCGGTTGGCTGTAGCGCATCTTTTTTTTTTTTTTT
>BFEA01000001.1:100185-113905 GCA_003427395.1 Chara braunii
TGTCGAGGGCAACTTGGACGAAGCACCCCCTAACACTACAACCCCTACCCCCCTTTTCAAAGTTTTTGGGTGGGAAGTACTGTCCCTACCCTGCCACTAACACCCCCACCCCCCTCTTCAAAGTTCTTGGGCAGAACGTCAACGTTTGCAAAAAGCCAGGTACGTTGTTGTCAATGTCTGCTGAAGCCCGTGCTGAAACTCCACCACTAAACCCCCCAACGCCTGACCCTCAACCCCTGAAATACCCCCCCCCCAACCCCCCAACCCCCCAAACGAAACTTCTCTGTTCAAAGTTTTCTTTGCGGATTCGGGGAGATCTCGGTGAGCGCAATCCAACCATGTTTTCAAAAAAATAAAAATAAAAAATTTGACCCACTTTTGGACCCAACCGGAATTCTGGTTGGACCACCGGGGGTCCAACCGGCCCGGTTGGATCCGGGCCGGTCCAACCGACCGGTTGCCGGCACAGCCATGGTTTTTTCTTCTTTTGTCTTCTTCTTTGATTTAAACTTTCTCAAAAAGGTTTGCATTATCTTATCCCCCTACTTCTTTCTCATTTTTCTGATTTATTTTATTTTTATTTCTAATTATTCTGAAAATTCATTTTTTTCTGCGGCACCTCTATATCTGTTTAGGACGTAGTTATTTCAGCTCTCGGCGCACATTTTGACCCCATGGGGGTAACGAAGTGCTGCCGAAATTTTCTCTTTTCTCCCTACTCTCTCCCATCTTACTTAGTCATATCTTTTGCCGACACACTTCGACCCCATGGGGGTAACGAAATGCTGCCAAAATTTTTGAAAAATCCAACACTTAGTTTCTCTTCACTCTCCATCTAACACTTACTTTCTCTTCACTCTCCACGTCCTCATTTATTTATTTATTTATTTGTTTTTCTGAAATTTATAATTTTCGGCATTTTGAACCTTAGTGTGCTTATCTTGGTCTCTCCTTCCTCATGGCACATTTTTTACCCCATGGGGGGTAGGGAAATGCTGCTGAAAATTCCCAAAAAAAAAATATTATTTTGTCTTCACATGTTGTTTATTTATTTCTTTAACTATTTTTATTTTATTATTATTATTATTTTTTATCTCAAAAAAATCACCGCTTATTTTTTCTCTTTCCCCGTCCCCTCCACGGTTGCTATTTTCTTTTCTTGATTAGGTCACCGCAACCCTACCCTTACCACCAAAACTCCGGTTAGGGTTTTCTTAGGGTTTTTCTAGGGTTTAGGGTTCTCCTAAACCCCCTCCTCTCCCACCTCCTCCCGTCGGGCACCCTGGACCCAAACAGCTCCTCTCCCCTCGACCGGATTTGCGCCACCATCTCACGCGCGACCCGCTGGTCACGGGCGAGCCGACTCACGACTACCCACTCTGCTCCCGCGGCCCCCTTCCTCTCGCCGGTGGTCTCCTATCCCCACGCCACAACCCATCTCTTTCCTCACCTCTTTCTCCACCTCCCACCATGTCTGCCCCCATACGTCCACTACCCACGAACGGGGCCACAACTGAGGAGATTGTCGCGGCGACCTCTGTCTCCAGGCACCTGCCCAACCGATGGTCCAGGGTCACAACCCTGTGGACCCCATGGAACTTCGCGTTGTTCTTGCGTCCCTCCTTGCACCTTTGCAAGCGCGACTCGAGGCGCTTGCACCCCTGGAGGGCAAGTCAATGCGCTCGCCCTTTAAGTTCACCGCCTCAAGGGTTCTCCTCGTTGCTCTCCCCACCGCTCTCAGATTCCATCCCCTACCGGCTCATAGTCCGACTCTCCACGACTCCAGACACAGAGACGTGGTGGTTCGTCCTCCTCCGCAGTGGTGAGCGCTATCGCTGCTCAAACCATACCGTCTATTGCGGCACACCCGTCGGACCCTGCCGCCCCTGCTGCTTCGGCCACTACCGCCGGTGCTGCTGCCCAGATACCGATATCTGGCCAGACAGTTTCATCTACTCATCTCGATATGGCTTCCCAGCTTCCCGCTTCGGTCCCGACACTACGGACCAGAGTCCTCCCTCCTCCCATCATCTCCTCACTCCCACCTCAGGGTTCCGTGCAGTTTGTTACTCCTGCTACGGGACCCTCCCCTCCTCCTCCACGTCCGACCCCGTGCACTCAGCAAGTGGCTACCTTGCAGGCGACCATCGCGTAGCTCCAAGCGGAGATTCTCACCTTGAGACAGCCTCACGCTTCACAGGTTGCTCACCCTTCTTCTTATACCGCCCCTCCCACATCTGTCTTGCAGACTCGTTTCCCTTGACCTGCTCCTGCCCCTCTACCCACCTACCTCGCCACTCCATCCCAGCTCGCTGCGCCTGCGGCCTCTACCCACCTACCTCGCCACTCCATCCCATCTGGCTGCGCTTGCGGCCTCCACCTCTGCTGGACCTTCCACCAGCGGCCCCGACCCACAGCCTGCCACCACTTCCACCCCTGCACCGGCCCCGACATTTGTTGTCGCAGTGGAGGCCCATCAGCCTCTCTCCCCCCGTGGTCAGCACAGCGGTCTCACCCTTGTGCGCCTGTCGGATATACCTGACTACGATGGTACACTCCGTATGTCGCATTGTTTGCAGGCTGCCACACGTGAGCTGACACTGACTAACACTAGTCAAGAGTTGTGGTGCTCTATGCTCACAACTAAATTGTGAGGCAGCGTGTTCTCCGCATGGGAGAACTATTATACCCATCGTACTCGTCCGAATGAGGCTCCCACTCTCGTGGATTTCACCACGTTCCTTCATGACTGTTATGGCACTCTCCATGACGCGACCTGCGCCCTAGATCAGGTCACATAGACGCAGTGGCGCGGGTCCTCCGCACCAGTGGACCTAGAGCGTCACATCTAGGTGTTTCAAGACGCCCGCCTCATTCACGATGAGGCACTCCTACCTGCGGTCCTTTTGACAAACAGGTTCGTCGTCGGCCTTCCGACTAACTACCGCTTCGAGCTCTGGTGACAAAGCTTCACCTCCTCAGAGCAGGTCTACGAGGCTGCTCAACAGTACCAGAAGATGTGGAGTCGCTTCTCCGACGCCTCATCTTCTTCTCGATCTACCGCCGCCGCCACCCAATCACGCGGTGCTACTCACGGTCGATCCTCCTTCGTCGGCTGCTTTTGCCGACCAGCTCGACCTGGAGCATCGTTCTCTCCGCGCTAGAGTTCTCTCGACTACGGCGAGGACGCCTCAACCGAGCTTGACCGTACCTTTGCGGAGGCCCCGAGGACATCGAGCTTCGGGACGTCATCCAGTATCACTTGGATGATGACACTATCCCGGTGGCCAAGCGCTTGCAGACGGCCACGTCCGCCATGGGTCGTGCACGCAGTCGGGTTGCTCAGGTGGATCTCCCGCAAGGTTTCATCCCTCCTCGCAGAGCTCTATCCCCTAAGGAGCGCGCCGCCCACGAGGCTTGCAGATAGACCTCCCGGAAGGTTTCGTCCCTCCTCACGGTGTCCATACCATGCTGCCCTTCATCGACACTATGCTGCCATTCCTAGTCAGCGCCGATCTCAGTCCCCCCTCGACCCCGGCCAGCCAGTCCCATCCAGCTAGCCACGATGCAATGTACCGTTGAGGCCTCGCACGTAGCCGGTTTCCCGACCACCGAGTCACAGTTTGTCCCTTTGACTACCCCACCAGAGGATCCTCAGGACACGACAAACGCAATTCCCTCTGCCTCGCCGTTCGTTGAGGTACCCTCTGCCCTACAGCAGACCGCTGCATCTAGTTCTTCCCCTCCGAGACTTCCGACGCGTGGCGCCATTCGCACAACTTGTTGTAGCGCTCAGCTGGCGACTCGCGATGGCTTCGTGTCATCTCTCCTGGACTTTAGCATTCCTCAAGCACGTCAGGTGCGACTGACAAGACACGTAAACGTCACGTGTCGTCTTCTCACTCTGCTCTCTAACCCTGATCGCACCCTCCCCTTCATTCCTATTTGCTTGGGGACATCTATGAGGGCGTACCGCCCTTTATGGGACTCCGACTCGCCGGGAAACTTCGTTCACCCTCGCCAGGTTGAGGAAGCCTGTCTAGCTACCTCCGAGTCTCGCTCTCCTATCTCCGTTACCCTCAAAGATAACAAGACAAGCGCTTCTTCGATCAGACGGACCCCGACCTCCACTTTTCCCTCACCCTACAACCACCGGATAGTACCCAGGCACCTCAACGCTACCATTCCTCTGCATACTTCGACGTGCTGGAGATTGGGGACGACTTTTTCCTTGGCACTCCTTGGTCTTGCCGGTTTCGTGGCACAGAGGCCGAATGGACGACCGAGACACTCGTTCTCAAAACGACGTGTGGTCAGACCCATAGAGTCCCCTTCATTGGAACAACGACGACACCCCTCCCGACCTACGTTCCCAGGACCCTCGTTCCTCTGGGTCCCACCCAGACATCGCCTTCACTTCTTCTCGTCGGTTTGTTCACTTTATATGACAGGCGAACGTCATGTTCTACTCCGTGAACGTTATGGATCTTCTTCGCTATGATCCACTTGGTCCCGAGGTTGAGCTCATCTCACTAAAGTCCGATCCTCCTGACCCTTCCTCCATCTTCGTAGCTCCGATCTCTACATCCACCCCTCAACCTGCGGATACCCCTGCGACATCCCAGGTGCCTACGTCGTTCACTGTCGAGTTCACCCATACGTCTCATGCCGACATAGACGTTAAGGAACTCACACGGTTCACAAACGACTTAAAGCCCGCCGTTCGCGATTTGATTCGAGAGTACCACGACGTTCTCCCCGTATTTCTCATACAGCGGGATCCCTCCGATGCGCGACGTTAAGCATTCTATCCAGCTCATGCCTGACTATCGTGTCCACCATCAGGCACCCTACCGACTCTCGATTACAGAGGCGACGAAACTCAAGCGCCAGCTTGAGGAGCTCCTTCTACTGGGATTCATTAAACCCAGTAACTCCCCTTGGGGTGCACCCGTCCTCTTTGCTCGCAAAGCGGACGAAACTCTGCGCCTCTGCATTAACTATCGCAGCCTTAACGGTAAGAACTGCTATCTCATCCTCGCGCGGATGAGTTGTTTGACCGTCTGGCAGGCAACCGCTTCTGCAAGAAGATCGATCTTCGTAGCGACTACCACCAGATCCCCGTTGCCACAGAGGACCAGCCGAAGACCGCCTTTCGGTCGCGCTTCGGCCACTACGAGTTTACGGTGATGCCATTCGGCCTCACCAATGCACCCGCCACCTTCCAGATGGCGATGAACGATATCTTCAGGGACATCCTTTAAGAATACATTCTCGTCTGTCTGTCGGCAAGGACCTGTCACGTGTAACTGTCTGTTTGTCACTCACAAGGGCACACACAGCCAAGACCTGGGTCATGCTGTTTTGGTTGTGTGTGACTGTGTGTCTGCCCGTTAGTTTGTCTGGCTGGCTATACAACTGTCTGTCAGTCTCTCAGTCTCTCAGTCAGTCAAGCTGCGCCGTGGTCAATTTGTCTGTTTGTGTGAGTGTTTGTTTGTTTGTTTGACTGTCACACTCTATGGTATGTGTGTATCTGTCTATCTGTCTGCAAGGGTCTGTCACGTGTACCTGTCTGTCTGTCACTCTGTCACCCTGTCCATGCGCCACGTCACTCCGTCACCCTGTCCATATGAGTGTTTGTCGGTATGTCCATTTGTGTGTAGGCAGTTGTCTGTTAGTTTGTTTGTCAGTTTTTTAGGCAGTTGTCTGTCGATCTGTCTGTGTGCCTGTTTCTCTTTTTGTTCATCTATTTGTTTGTCTGTCGTGTCTGACTGTCTGTCTATCACTCACTCTGTTAAGCAGTCTGTATGTGACAGTCAAGCTGTGTGACTGTGTGTCTGCCCGTCAGTTTGTCTGGCTGGTTGTACAGTTGTCTGTCAGTCGCTCAGTCTCTCAGTCAATCAAGCTGCGCCGTGGTCAATCTGTCTGTTTGTGTGACAGTGTTTGTTTGTCTGTTTGTCTGTCACACTCTATGGTATGTGTGTGTCTGTCTATCTGCCTGCAAGGGCTTGTCACGTGTACCTATCTATCTATCACTCTGTCACCCTGTCCATGTGCCACGTCACTCTGTCACCCTATCCATATGTGTGTTTGTCGGTCTGTCCATCTGTGTGTAGGCAGCTGTCTGTCAGTTTGTTTGTCAGTTTTTTAGGCAGTTGTCTGTCGATCTGTCTGTGTGCCTGTTTCTCTTTTTGTTCATCTATTTGTTTGCCTGTCGTGTCTGACTGTTTGTCTGTCACTCACTCTTTTAAGCAGTCTGTATGCGACGGTCAAGCTGTCTGACAGACAGACTATGTGTGTGTGTGTGTTTTTGTCACTTCTGTATAATATTGTGTATGTGTGTGTAAAAGTTTGAAGACTCTGAAAGACTGAATACGTGTGTTCCCCCCCCTGAGGGAAGGGCCCGACACAACAGATATATATTTAAAAAAAAACAAAAACAAAAAAAAACGTATGCGTACGCGAGAATACGTACGTGTACAGGATGCAACACAGCTTGTGACATATTACTTTTTTTTCCTTTCAGCACAGGCAATTGCCTCCAGGACTTTAGAATTGTATGTTGCTACATTTCATTTTCTGTTGTTAGCTAGGATGTGTATACCAGACATTTGCTTTTCATTTGACATTATGTAGCTTAGGCTGCATCGCATGGACTCCGCACGGAGCTTGCTCCGGATCCTAGATTTCTCAACTTTCTTTGTTACAGAGTTCCGCTGCTTTTGCGGATAGCGTGTTTATGGCTCTTGCGATCCACTACAGGTTTGAGGATTATGCAGCGGGCCGCTATCTGCCCTGGCCTACAACCAGGGCCTATTGGAATATTTGCCTGTTCAGCCTGTGGGACCAGGTCGTGGCCTGACCCCACAGGTCGTGTGTTGTTCCAGTCCAGTCCAATCCCGTTGGGGGTATAGTTGTTGTTTATTTTCGATTCATTCTTCATTCTGCATCTTGGAGTAGGTGCTTGTCGTGTTCGCGTTGGAGCTGCACTGTCCCTTCCAGCTCAATCTCCATCTCCTCCACCCTCAACCCTTTGTCCTCACGCTGATGAACCGGCATCCCGGCGAGTCTGCCATAGTGAGGGATCAACAATCTTCAAGACAGGATAGTGAGTTAGCGTGTATTTTAGCTTCTTAAACGCATACTCACAGTCTTTGTCCCATAACCAAGGTTTTTCCTTTTTCAACAATCTTCTCATGGGTGCATCTATAAGGGAAGTTCCTCACAAACTTCCCATAATAGCTAGCAAGTCCTAAGAAAGATCGCAACTCGGTGACAATCTTCGGTCTGGGCCAATCTCGTATTTTTGTGATCTTCTTTTCTTCGGGCCTTAGTCCCTCTTCATTTACTATTTGTCCAAGATAGAGTACCTCAGACTTAGCAAACTCTACGTCTTAGGATTTAACTTGTAGTTACCCTCTCTTAACCATTCGTAGGTGTTTCTCATGGTCTTCCAACGTCTTACCATAAACGAGGATGTCGTCGAGATACACCACTACGAATTGATCTAGCCAATGCCGAAACAGTTCATTCATAGACCTTTGAAAGGTTGCAGGGGCGTTAGTCAATCCAAAGGGCATGACCACAAACTCATAGTGCCCATACCCGGTGCTCAACGTCGTCTTGTGTTGATCTTTAGGTGCAACCTCGATCTAGTGGTATCCTGACTTTAGATCAATCTTTCTGAAGTACTTGCAACCCTGCGGTTGATTGAGAAGATCATCAATACGAGGCAGAGGTTCCACATTCTTCATAGTTACGAAATTCAATCCTCGGTAGTCAATGCACAATTTAAGTTCTCCTTCCTTTTTAGGTATGAATAGAACAGGTGCACCATAGGGAGAGGAACTTGGTCGAATCCATCCTTTTTCTGTAAGTTCTTGTGGTTGTTTTTTGAACTCTTCGAATTCCCTTGGGGACATTCGACAAATTAGTCCTTTAGGAATTTTACCTCCGGGAATGATTCCAATGGTGTGCTTTATAATACGGTCAGTTACTCCTGTAGGTTCAGTCTGCACGTCCTTATATTCATGGATTAGTTTATCAACAGAAGGTGGATAGGTACTCATTTGACGAGTACCATCATTACATCATATGCCAACTTCTTCGCAACCGTACTTCGAAAGGCAGATAGACTCATACAATAGAAAGTCAATGATGAGCCAAAACTAGACTTGTGAAACAGTTTCATTTTGGATTTTCCATCCTTAAACTTAACAATCTTGTCTTTGAACTTGACTCATGGGTCGGCCTCCTCGTGCCAATCCATTCCCATAATCATATCAAAAGGCAGATTCTTTTCTACGAGAAAGGTTACTTCATGTAATATTACTTCATGCAATATTATTTTTTCTTCCTTAGGGCGACGGACCGAAGAAGAGTCATCCTCTGCCTTGCGAGTCGGGGGGTTGAAAGGCGCCTTACCTTTGTCTGAACCCTCCAACTCAGTAGGAGCAGATGCATCCCGTCGTCAACGACAATGAGAGTGAGGTCATGTCGCTTCTGCCTCCACAAGACTTTTTTCCCATTCTAGTACCCTCTCGACTGTCCACCCTTTACCATGGCTGTGTAGGTTCCCTTTACCTGCGTTGTCATTTGTTCTCTCTGGAAAGCAAGATCTCAGAATTGCCGGCAGTAGTACTTCCCAGACTTTGACTTTGCCACAAGCTGTCCGCGCATGGGCTCGGGGAGTGCACGTGAGTAGATATATAAAACCTGGTTGTCTTGGAGGTTGTCCAGGTGCCTACAAGATACGATCAACTTCATGCGACAAAGCATCAACAGTGGTCCAACGTTTCTGGCTAATCGTGGCGAGTTCGTCAAATGCCTTATCGACAGTCGTTTTGTCGAGGAATCGCTCCTTAATTTTATAGAGGAATTCCCGCGAAGTAATGGTTTTCGCCCACTCGCCTATATCCTCGAAGCCAGCGGCGTTGGCCTCAGACAATACCCACTCCTTTGCAACTTCTCCCAGACACGAGGTGAAGAAGGTAACTTGACTGTCCTCCGCCGCCAGAGTGGTCCCACAATACGTCTGGATCTCAGTAATCCACAATAACAAGTGCTCCCCTTTTTTACTTTTATAAATGAAAGGCAACTTCATTTTCACTTTTTCTCTTTTTTTCAGTCTTTCCTCTTCTTCCTTTTTTTGGGCTTCTTTCTTGGTAGGTTCCGGTTCTTTCAGCTCTCGGGGTTTCATGGCATCTTGCATTAATTTCTTCTGAGGCTCTTCCTTTTCTTTTACTTCGGCCACCTGTTCTTGCACAACCTCGTTCTTCCCTTTTACAAGTCTCATCACCGTTTGCAATTCCTGACGTGGTCAATCTTCAGTTCCAGATGTGCAACATAGGTCATCATGTTTTGCAAAACGGACACCAGATCAGTATCTGATTCCTCTGTGAAATTTCTGTTTTATTTCTTCCATCTTTCTCGCCTGTTGTTCTTGTTCTTTTTTCTGCCTCTGGTATTCTTTTTTCTTCTTCAATTTTGTGTTTAACGCAACTTGCGATTGTCTGATCATGTCATCCATTATTTCCTTCGTCAGTTGGGGTTCTTCCCTCTTCTCACTTCCTTCTCCTTTCTCTTCTTCTTTGGTCACATCACCGGCAATCTTCGCCAGTTGCTCATCAACAAATTGATCGAGGGCCATTCGTCCCCGATCAATTATCTGTTGCACTTTACCACTGACCTCCAGCATCTGAAAGGCAGTTTCAGTCCTTGAAAGTTCGTCCTCTGCAGCACGCAGATCGAACTGGCTGCCGACATGTCGCTCAGCATCGGGTCCAGCGTCGTGCATTTCAGTGAGCAATTGGTGGAGATGGCCCAGCATCAGCTGCCGGCTTCCTTCAACTTGGCCACGGGTTCGCAGTTCTCCACCTTCTGGCGATGAATATGACAGAGATTGGGCGAAGAGGAGGAATAAATCGAGTAAGGATGGACGTACGCAAACAGTTCTAGAGGTATGCCATTTTACCCAGTGTGCATCTACCGCACAATAAACTTTAAACGACAATTATTAATTGCATGGCCACACTGGATCAGAAATTCAAAATGCAATTTCGTACGGCAAGAAATTGAAGCAAATAAATAAATAATTTAAAATAAATAAATTTCACTAGGAAACAGAATCTAATCTTCTTTGTCTAATTCCTGCTGATTAATCTTCTGATGATTATTTCCTAAGTATGTGCACAGGTTCCACAACCACAACCAATGTGATCAAGACAACATCACAATGGTGAGTTTGCAAACATCCACGAAACAGTCCATGACAAGTGACTATCAACAACACAGCAGCACATGACAATCAACAATGTGTGAGCTGAACTTCTTCCCGCGGTCCTCACACAGATGTCTGTATGACCAGGCACAAGTTCTGAGGCATGCCACTACCGCATAATCTAGTGCTGTACCACCCGTCAGACACACAAGTGCAAGTATCTGTTCCCACCAGTCTTCAACGGATGGCAGCGTAGATCTGCCACATGTCACTCCTCAAACGAGCCAAAATGACACATAATCAAGAGAGGTGCCACATCAGCATCAATGGCCAGTAGGCCGTCGTGAATGGAGACACTTCGTTGCCACATATGTGATCACTTGGTTGCCAACTTCAAGATGCCACGTCAACCTGGTGCGCTGCTGCTTCGTCGAAGATGCCACGTCAACAGGTAAGTCGGACACTGGTAAGTACCACGTCAGACTCTAACCTGCTGCTTCTTCTTAGGTGCCACATCAGCACCTGCTCGTCATGCCACGTCAGCGGTGATTCCCCGATGCCAGGTAAGCAGCTCCCACTCTCAATCTCGCCAATTGCCCAACGCCATGTCAGTGTTCCCGCCAACGCATATCAGGTCCACGTCATCATCATGCCGTCATCATCATCATCATCATCATCATCAGATTCAGATTCAGATTCAGATTCGTGCGCATGCACGAATCAGATCCGATGCGCGAATCGATCAGGCACCTAATAACCAAACAGGCGAGCGCAAATAATTGCGAGATAATCAACCAGGTACGCGTGCGTTCATAAACACGATATTCCCCCAAGGCGTGCGGAGCGCGTGTGCGAGCATGCGGTTGCAATACCGCCACGCAATACCTCTACTTCATCAGACGGCGACGGATGGAGGATATTGCTCCGATACCAATAGAACCCAGGCAAATAGAAAGCTCGTCCATGTCGAGAAGCAGTATATCTCAGCGCAGATACAATGTCTCCAATAATTGTACAAGTAATCAAGTAGCCCAATGTCATGTCACTAGAGAAGAGGCTGATAGGAGGGAGATAAGACTTTAGGGTGGAGGAGAAAGTGTCCATCAGTGTAGCAGATAGATCTCCCTCACAAGCCCACTCCTCCTTCCGGCATCTCCAACTTCCACGTCAGCAGACAGTCTCCTCTGACACACTCTGACAATGAACAGACCTCCACGTGGCGCCTGTACAGCGCACACAACATCTGAAGACGAATCAGCAATTGCGCAATATCGATCACGAACGCAGACAGGTAAGCTTTCCACAATCTCACAGCCCTGATCATCCTCCTCCTCGCCGGTGTCCCGTCAATCTGGTAGACAGTGTGGCAAGAGCCAAGTCAGCAATGTCAAGTATCCAGCTGGCGCCACAGACACAGAAGGCGCCAGCCCAGAGCTTCAGCAGTCTCACGTCGTCGTCAATGTCAAGCCAGCGTAGAGCCAGCGTAGAGCCAGCGTCAAGCCAGCGTCAAGCAGCAAGTGCAAGACTGAATGTCGGTCAGCAGGGGCTGAGTCAATATGTAATGTTGACTCCAGTTGACCAGCCTCTGGTCTCTCAGGCACGATGGCCCAGATTGTCTCGCAGCCAATGGCCGGGATCTTTACAGTTACATATTCCCACTTGGACTTGATCCTTGACATATACCTGCAAACAGGCAAGTGTGTGTGTTTGATCGGCGGCCTGGACTGGGCCCATGTTGACTTACTCGTGAGCCTGAATTTCAGAGCTGCTGTTGACCTTTGACTTTCCATGGTCAACTGTCGCACGTTGGGCCTCTGAAGGTCGGTTTTAGGCCTTGTTTCGGGTACCCTACAATAGCAGGCCTTCGATCAGGCTGTGTTCATGACTGGGGTGTGGCCGTTTGACCCCTTTCTCAGCCTTAGGCCACAATGACGACCCTTAGCCCACGACAGATGCATGATTTGAGCTGAGTTATTGCACTGCAACCAACAACACATAATATCACTTAATTTACATGCGAAACAGCAACATGCATATATTGGACACAATTGTGATAAGCATGCAAGAAGTTAAGAGGCACTTTATGATATAGCACAGAATGTCTCTCTGCAAGGTGTATCAAGCACATCAAAAAGTTGTACAACAAGCCGAGCACAAATCCACTCCATCTAAACAACACATGGTTGTTTCTGTTCCGTGCGTCTCACAACCTACATTCTCCTAAAGGCACAGTTGTTTCAATTCAGCATATCTGCAGCCTACCTCCGCCTTCCCGATATTGTGGCCAGTCGCCACAACGAAGAACCGAACTGACTGACAGGCAAGGAGCAGCCAGGTGGCCACAACCCACGTCAGACTGACAACTCTAGCAGCACCTACGTGCCCACACCGATTCCCCAAGTGTCTGGCATGATCTCGCACCCTTGGCTTAAATTCAAATCTTGTGTAACAACCACACGTGAGCGCCGCGCGCACACACACACACACACACACACACACACACACACACACACACACACACACACACACCAGTCAAATGCATCCTGGGTCGACTGTGGGGTTCAATCTCCTGATGAGTCGGTCAAAGAACGATGGAATAGTCTAGCACAATCATGCTCTCTTTTGGGGAGTTGCGCATAGCGAACGTGACAACGCATACACAATAGCTGTGCACATGTGCAGCATACCTTTTCCTCTTCAGGAAGCTTGTCAACAGGAGTTACAATGTCACCAGAGCTGATGTATCCGAGCACCTGATAGATGTTGTTGAGGAGTACTCCTCGCCCCTTGCATCCTGGTGCCCAGTAGATAAAAAACTTCCCATTGAGCACCACCGTCTTCGCATGCTCGATTAGCTCCTCCCACATGCGTTTGTGCATAGGACTTCCGAGTTCCTGCACAGTGTCGAACAGGTATACAGAAGAAAAGAGGTAGAAAAGAGAAGGAAAGAATGAAAGGAGGTGTACACAAGAGACTGGCAGGGAAAAGAACAGCAACAAGCGGAGAAACGGACAGCGCCAATTCGCAATGGCAATCAGGCTATCGCAGATGATACAGACAGTATACCCACTTCTGATCTATCCATGGCTCTGAAAAACGAGTTCAATTGCATACAAGCAGTGAAACCAATTCGGAAACATGGCAATCATCCTTTGTTCAGGGTGCAAACGAACCTTCACATTGCAGTGCTGCAAAACTCCGTCTGAAGACTCTGAACACAATGATCGCAGTAATCCGATGAGTATGCGAGCAAGGTCATGGGATGAAAAGCACCGGAGAAACAAAACAGAGGAAAGAAGCAGAGGACTGACACACTTGACACAGAGCGCAACGGAGGATAGCTGCCTAAGGGTGGACTCACATGTATACTCGCCCAAACCGGGTAAAGCTCATGAAAATATCGGCCATGACACAATGTTGCACCGGGGCGAGTGGAGAAAGGCATCTCAGCCGCACACACACACACACACACACACACACACACACACACACACACACACA
>BFEA01000001.1:122716-141868 GCA_003427395.1 Chara braunii
CTCCCCCCCCCAACGAAAGGACGCCGCCCCACTGGTCGCATCGCCGATAGTCAATTTATGACATGCCACTTCCCGCTTCGCCTTGCCCGTCACATTGCTTCGGCCCCGATTGCCCGACATACCGACAAATCCCGCACCATGCGAGCAGAAGACGACCCCGTTCGTCCACGGCCGGACTGACTCCTCTTCTTCCCACACGCACCAAGATTTTTCCGCCCCTCACCCTGAGTTCCACCGGTTCCCCCTTACCCGCAGCCCGTCACCGGTCCTGCGTGGCGCCGCCCAGTTTTTGTTGGGACCCAAGCGAGGTCTGTTGTTTCCTTTAGTAGTATAGGGATAAAACTCGGAGGGTTTATGTCTCGGCATAGGGCCCTGGAGCAGGCGCGTGCCCGCCCTAAGTCAAGGCGGGCCCCATGAATCTCAATGCGCCTTGAACTCGTCAATTTTTGCAAATCTTGTTCGGCGCCAGACAGTTGCCACGCGCCAGTTGGTTACAATCCGCCTTGCTCTCCCAGTAACATGGTTGGAAGCAGGGAGCATTGTACGTTGGTGCCTGAGTGGTTGGGCATGCCTAACCAATTCGGTCCCAAGCCACTGTCTGAATTGGGCCTGGGCGTAGACACTTTGGCCAAGACTGAAGCTATTGGAAACTTGGTCTCACGCGGGGGTAGCAAAGGCAAGCGCCCCTCTTTCCATGTAGGAATGGGAAGGGCGCAGGGCTGGGTAGTCGGGCACTTGCAAGCACATGCGGCTGCGCTGTTGGAGCTAGCGCTTGCCGGGCTGTTGCTATGCTAGAGTGTGGGCAAGTGTGCACGCGCGCATGCGGTCGTGCGAGAAGGCAGGGCGCTGCTGAGGGCAGCACCATAGCCAGCCCCACGTAGCTGGGGCTCATCTTGGACATAGCCAGTGGAGGTGGTGGTGGTCTTCGTGTACGAGGAAGAAGACATGGGTGATGAAGTCAAGGTTGAGACAGAGACAAGGTTGATGATGTGAGGGCACGTACCTGGTCTTGGCGATGGTCTACAAGGGTACATCTTCATGTATTTCGGTTCTGCTGGTGACGTCAGCAGGATGCATTGTCAATTCGTAGGCTGCTAGTAGTTGTGTAAAAGTAGTGTGGGCGCTGAGCGCCAAGTAGGAGGAAGGAGTCTGGATACATATGTTGGTGGTGGCGAGAGTATGCTCTCATTGCCATTTGGATTCAGTGCTTTGTTTCTCCGTTGGTGGAATATCCGTGCATTACCGTTTTCTGTACAGCGTTTGGACTTGCTGGCTTTCAATGTGATTTTGCACTCTGGATTTCTGTGACTTTTTTATTTTTATTTTTATTTTTATTTTTATTTTTATTTTTATTTTTATACACCCAGGTTGTTGTAGAGGCGGGATATCAGGCGCAGGAGTGCTCTCCAGGGTTCAGTCACTCGAAGTTCGGACTGACCCACTACTTGGCTTTCTGGACCATTATTCCTAGATGGAGTCCTCTACAGGCTTGGAGCCCTAAGTCCTATTGCAAGTCGTGGCCCTGTGATACATGCCCTGTTGGGCAATGTACATACAGCCAAGGATCCACAATGTGATGAAAAGGACTGAATGGACAATCCAATGTCAGTGAAACATCAACAGGCAATGTACACCCTGATACATACGAAATGGCACGAAATAGTGCAGTGGAAGACTTGGATATAAGTCCTGACCTGACCGGGACTGACACAACATCCCATCATACATCACACGCGTGAGAGGAGGAGGAGGGACCGCACACAAAGAAGAAAGGTCCCTCCTTGTACATGCACATGGGGAGATACCACAGATGTGAGATGGGGAAAGAGGAGAGATGAAGATGGAGGCGAGGGAGAAGTCCAAGATCGCAATAGCAATGTCCAAAAATAGTCCCTTCCCGATGTCCAATCAATGTCTGTCTCAGAAACGTCGAACCAGATCCTGGGCGCAATGCCCACTGTAACCTCTGCCTGTAACCTCTCTCACTCTCGTATCTGAAGAAGAAGAAGAAGATGCGGAAGGAGGAGGAAGGAGGAAAGAGTAAGAGAGAGAGAGGAGATGGAGGACGAAGAGAAGATGCCGTCCTCCTCGCTGTCTCACCTGTAGGGAGCTGCCACCGAACTGACTGTTGTGGCCGTCCTGTGCAGGTACCGTGCGGAGCCCCAGCTATGGCGCCAGGTGAGTTGCGGCTACAGGTAGGCCTCCGTCTCTCTCTCCTTACCGCCAGGACCTCTACTCCCTAACATGGCAGTGCTGTGCCAGAATAGCGCAGCCCTCATCCAGCAGCGTGTCGCTCAAGAAGTGAGCTACCCAACTGTTGGCTGCCCAGCCGCTGCCCTGCTGTATGTAGCGCTGGGCGGCGCTGGGCCTACCTGGTGCTGGCCTAAAAAACGGCCCGGCCAGTCTGGGTCCCTACCGGACGTCCAGACCATGCTGCTGATGCAGCAAGGCGCGAAAACGCACCTGGCCTCTTTAGGCCCTGCCTCTGGTGTACCCATTCCCAAGGTCGTGCCTTGGGGACTGCAAGTCCGAAACGACACCTGCACAGACAACGAAGGGGCAGCAGGTAAGTAAATAAATAAATATAAATAAATGCCGCCTATATTCGCCATCTGCGGCCTGGGGACCGCCGTGGGCCTCCAGGGCGCATGTCTGATTGGCATGCAGCCTGGAGGCCCCTAGGCAACCGTCGGGCCCCTTAAATGGGGCCCGTGTGCAGGCGCAGCATGTAACACCCTGCCTACACCTACCAGCTTGCCACTAGACATCAGATTTCTGTCCATATAGGTCCAACCTCCAACTGGGTGCTATTCAGGCACACTCTAAGCAGCTTTGTCCCCCAATCTTTTTGACATAGCAGATCCCTTTAGCTGATCCCCCCTTGGGCAGGTGTAGAGTCTATCTCCCTCCTATTACTGTACAGTATCCTATTCCCTCTATTATCTACCTCCACTATTCAGGAGACAGGGTCAGTACAATCTTTGCCCGAGCTATACTTTATCGGCATCCTCTCTACTAGTCCCTCCAACTCCTATACCCCTCTCTCCTAGTCTACCCGTCCGTGGTCCCTGGCCTGTAGGACCCTTGATGACGTAGCCATGAGAGCACCCCAATGTCTATACACTACCTAGAGACGACCAGCCAGCCTGGTGGTCCTAATCAATAAGACAAGCATTGACTCACACCTGCTGGTCATCAGGCAGACTCTAACTACTTGGACATACCCCAGGCAGTATTTCTACCTGTGGCGATTTCCCACGTGCCCATGCGGTCTCTGTACACCCCTAGGTGGCCCATACAGCCATTGTATGTGAGTCAACTACTCCCCTCAGGTGGTGAATTACCTGTTAAGTACCCTGAACTATTCAATCCCACCTACCACAATGTTCCTGTACCCCTCCTTCCCTCCCCCTCACACACCCACCCCTGAAACAAGACAGCCTTTATACCCCCATGGTACAATACACACACGAGGGGGAACTCACATCTCATTTTCCTTGCAATTTAATATCGGAGCTGGTTCGAGCCGCTCTGCTGGCTCCTTCGCAATAGCTGTTTGGTGCTTCGCTGGATATGGTGGGGAAGTGATAAGGCTTGTCCGTTGCGTAGTGACGGCGGCCCAGTGTCGTGTGGGCGTGCCAGGAAGGCTATGTGGTGACGTAGGGTGTGCACGCTTGATGATGAGAGCTTGTTGACGTGGCAATTTAAGCCGCAGTGGAACTGCATTGCATTGTGGCTGTGCCGAGGCATCGACCGGTCATCATAAATGCACGTCAGATTACTGGTGAGAAATCTGTGGTTGGGGGCAGCATTACGAGGTACGTTGCTCCTTACCTTATCTACCCTCATCGTTACTTCTTACCATGAGGAAGTGAGTTCTGTCTTGAGAGTACTCTCATTGTGAGGTGTCGCGAGCGCTCAACCTTGAGAGTCGACATTCTTCCTGGGGAGCAAGCTGGTGGGAGACGGGTGTTGCCTCTGAAGGGCCCTAGACGACGCACTCAAGTCACGGTCACCATGCCAACCCGCTGGGACTAGTACACGCATGCTTTGCCACTTGTCCTTTGTTTTGCTTGCTGCGCTGTAGAGGGAACGTGGACTGACCAGTCCTATGCGAGACGTCTACCAGACCGTCTATAAATTATTTCTGGCGGGATCTGATATGAATACTGGCTGTGATCGTCGTCCTGTCTGTGACATTAAATAATTCCTGAGGACCTTGAGGGCTGTCCTTAAACTGCCTCTTGATCAGCCAGATCAATCACATTGAAGGCTCGTTGCACGCGAGGATAAATAACGGGCAGAACTGGTCATAAGTGATTTCCTGGGCACAGGGGTGGGCCGACTGCACACCTTCAGACACACTGCTGAACCAGAGCTTCAGGACGTTGACATCAAGTGACTACTCAAGAGGGATATAGGGGGAGGGAAGATTACAGTGAACGGTTTGATTGTTTATTAATGTAAAATTTCATTCTGCATGCACAACCAGCAAATAATTTTACTTTTATTTTTTTATTAGTTAGTTGTGACAGACATTTCTAACAACTGACAGACGGCTGCAAATAGGTAGTAATCATTCCTTGCTGCATTGCAATCTGTTTCAGACTAGTCAAAAGCAGGAATAAAATTGTTTGTAGAAATCTTAGATTATCTGTTGTTACCGCTTCACTACTTTCTGACAAAGTTGGACCGAACATTTATTTTATTTTATTTTAAATTGGTTGGATGCCATGCTGCTGTAGGTCCCAGTGAGGAGTCTAGTACAGATCGCAGGCCACGCACAGCTCATGAGTGGAAATGACAGTGAGGTTGAGGGACTAGACCAAGACGATAGGATGCTTACCCGGAGACATGCACTCAGTCGGCCAACCACTTTCCTATTGTTAGAACACGGAGAGGAAAGGAGACTCCGGTCAGAAGCCAGAGAGAGTACGGCATTGCAGAAGGCTTGGGAAGCAGCAGCAAACGCCGAAAGGGCACTAGCAGCAACGTTCGCAGCTGACGCTAGAGGCAACACCGAGGCAGCCATGGCTACCGCCTCTACCATGTCACAGGCCTCATCTCAGGCCTCTTCCTCAAGTGTCAGTCAGGGTGTCTCCCAGGTTTCTGTTAGTCAGTTTGCTGGCTTGCAGGTCAGCCAGCAGCAACCCATGTCAGATGAGGATTATGAGATCCAGCAAGTGGCTGCTCTCCACATAGAGTTACAGCGCCAGCTGTGGGAAGTAGAGGGAAGGAGAGAGAGAGCTAGGATTAGAAAAGCCAGATTAGAGGGGAGGGGAGTTAGGCAAGTTAGAAGCTATAGATGAGTCGAGTCTTGATCCTATAGGGCTGTCCCTTTGGAACCCCCTGTTGAGTGTAGCCGAAGTGCAAGTTGTGCAGCAGGAGATGTTGGCTGCACTGATAGCAGGTCAAAACCAGATTCTGACCGCATTGCGGGCGCCTCGACCGCCGGTCAGGCAACCACAGTTTGTTGTAGCTCCCCCTACGGTTGCAGGTCAAATGATGATGCCACCGCCGACAGGGCAACCCTTTTCCCCCCAGTTTGGCATACCCCCATCAGGCGGACTAGTAGTAGGTAGTAGTGGGCAGATTCCTGTACAGCCTTCTTCATTTCCCCAACCAGTGGTTGCCGCTACAGGGCAGCCACAAGTGCACCAGCCCTTGCAACAGAGTCACCTGCAGCAGCAGCAAGTGTCGCTGCGGCAACAAGTGCCGCCGCAGAGAACTGTTCTATCGGTTATTCAACCGATTCAGCAGGCACAGGGTGTTGTACAGCCTATGCAGTGGACCCCCACGATACCCTTGTCGAGTCCTAAACCCTTCGTTGGCGACAAGAAGAAGTACGAGTACTTGGATACTTGGGTGAGGACTATGCCTACTTATGTGAGGCACAAGCTCACTGGGACAGACGAGGAAGTCATTGTCCCTGCGTCCTTTCTAGAAGGATCTGCAGTCAGGTGGTTGAAAGGGTTAGTACAGCAACAGGTCTACGGTCAGAATTTTGATGGTTGGGCACATGCAAGATCATTGGAGGAGTTTGTACGGTTAGTTTGCATCAGGTGGCATGATCCCCAAGGGACTTAGAAGGCCACCAACTCATTGGCTAGTCTGAGATCGAAGAGATAACGGACAGTTCGCGAGGTAACATATGTCGTAGAGTGGCTGATTGTTGTCCCTGGTGTGCGGTATGAACCGCAGGTCCTCTTGACAACTTATTTGGGATGTTTGCCTCCAGATGCCTTCGTTGGCAACGAGAAGAAGGACGAGTACCTGGATACCTGGGTGAGGACTGTGCCTACTTATGTGAGGCACAAGCTCACTGGGACAGAGGAGGAAGTCATTGTCCCTGCGTCCTTTCTAGAACGATCTGCAGCCAGGTGGTTGAAAGGGTTAGTACAGCAGCAGGGCCACGGTCAGAATTTCGATGGTTGGGCACATGCAAGATCATTGGAGGAGTTTGTACAATTGGTTTACATCAGGTGGCATGATCCCCAAGGGGCTTAGAATGCCATCGACTCGTTGGTTAGTCTGAGATCGAAGAGATAATGGACAGTTCGTGAGGTAACAAATGTCGTAGAGTGGCTGATTGTTGTCCCTGGTGTGTGGTATGAACCGTAGGTTCTCTTGACAACTTATTTGCGATGTTTGCCTCCAGATGTCAAAAATAAGTTGGTCGATGAGGCCTCCATCAATGTACATGACTTTGCCTCTTTCAGCAAGAAGGACTTACACATTGCGGCTAGGCTTGGGAGTGCCCAGCAGGTCCGGTAGCTAGGAGAAAGAAAAAACTCCCTCAAGACTGGAGGAAGAAAGGCAATCTCATGTCCGTTGACCATGATGGTTAAGTGACTGAGATTAATGACTTTGCTGACCTTGGGGAAAAGACAGAAATAGATGGGAGTGTAGAGACTTCAGATGGTGGAGGGGTCGAAAAATAGAAGGTAGGCAGGCCCAAGGGTCAAAGTGACCAAGGACCACCCATATGGGTGAAGCTTGGTCTAAAGTACGAGGTGTGGCGAGACCGTGTTGCGCGAGGCGCTTGCCTGAACTGTGGCCAATATGGGCACACGATAGCTAAGTGCAAGAGTAAGCAGATCGCTATGAAGGTCGTATCCTTAATAGTGACGGTTGGATCTTCCAACTCAGGTGATGCTTCTGCGAGCACTTCCCAGGGAAACACCTCGAGCCAGTAGGAGTGTTAGTGGTAACCTTACGTTCTCCATTTCAGACGATGACCAAGGCTATTGACCCCATGATCACCCCGCAAACAGATCCGGACCAATCGATGCTCTGTTCGATGAATGTGTCTGAGTCCTTAAGAGGAGTTAGAAACTGAGTGGTTAGAGAAAGACCCTACAGACTCCTCGGCGATGTTGAAGCAAGGTCCAAAAGGTCAACATTTCGTGGTAGAGGTCAATATAGGTGGCCAAAAGGTTGGCGCCTTCGCAGACGTAGGTTCTACGCGGAACTTCATCGATCATGCTTGTGTGGATAGGCTGCGCTTAGGGGACCAAGTGCAGCGGCTTAGCAGATCTGTAGCATCTACCTTAGCCAACAAGCACTCTATGATAATAAGAGACTATGTCAAGGATGTAGTATACACCTTTTCCTATAGAGGAGGGGAACTGAGACACAAATTCTCGTTCCTTGTTAGCGACGAGCTGCCTTTTGACATGTTGCTAGGCATGTACTACCTCGATGTTGCTAAGCCTCAGTTTGATTGGGATAGGAAGGTGATGATCCACATGTTGCCAAATGGAAGGACCATTACACTGTAAAAGTTTACGGCTAGCGAACTAGTGGAGAACTATGGTTACATGTGCGGGTCGTCTTTCTGTAACTACTACAAGCAGAATTGCGAGGAAGGTATGTACTTAGTCTTTGTCTCTGAGAAAGGGGAGGCCGTAAAATCACCCCCAGAGATAGAAGCAGTCGTTGCGCAATATTCAGACCTCTTTGAGGAGCCCAGGGGTGTGGTGGAAAGGGAGATCGATAGAAGTCATCCTCGGTAGCAAAATACCTAGAGGGTGAATTTATAAGATGTTCTATTCGTCTCAAAGAGAGGGGGGACCCTAAGGATGTGCATTGACTATAGGGGGCTCAATGCCATCATCCTTAAGAACACGGAGGTCCTACCACGCATTGACGACCTCTTGGATAGAATGCAAGGATGTCGGTACTTGCACTAAGAAAGGTTTGAAGTCCGGATACCATCAGATTGCCATTGGACCTAACGACCAGCACAAAAACGCCTTCCAGACCAGGTACAGTTTGTACAAGTTTGTGGTGATGCCCTTTGGCCTATCCAATGCTCCTGGGACTTTACAGCACGCAATGAACAGGATCTTTCATGACTACTTAGACAAGTTTATCGTCGTGTACCTAGACGATATCCTTATCTTTAGTAGGACTATAGAGGAGCACACTGAGCACGTGAAAACAATGTTAAGGCTCCTAAGACAGCACCAGTACAAGGCTTACTTGGAAAAATGTGAATTTGGTCACACCAATGTTGATTGTACCTCAGATGGGAGGTAGGTTGTTTAGGGGTTTTATGTGTCTGAACTGTTTTGTGGTGTGTTTTGATGATTGCTTGTTGTGGTGGTTGATGAGAATGCTTTTCGTTAGGGTTCGACTTCGATGGCAGGAGGTCAATCTTTCCCTGTCGCTGGGAAGTAATCAATGCCCCTGCTATCTACAGTAACGTGGCAATACATCACATCATCGTTAGGGTTTCATCTTCTGGTTTGATCGATGGGATTGGGCTTGATGCCTTAGCTCGTATTGGATACAATAGATTAGTAATCAAATGTGTACTACGACTATTCTACACATCATTGTATAGCGCACCCGGACCTGATTTCCAGGTCACACACATCACATCATCGTAATGATTTCGTCTTGAGGTCTGATTGATAAGATTGGGCTTGATGCCTCAGCACGTATTGAGATACAGTAGATTAGGTGGATATGCTTCTCCCAACATGTGACATATACTAACTAACAAACACATATAGACAATATTGGATGTTGAGTACGAAATAACCACACAGCACCGCATAAGGACGTTGGACCCGATTTCCAATTGATACACATTTCATCATTGTACAGGGATGTTGGACCCGATTTCCAGCAGGTGCAACTCCCCACCAATAAATGGAGCCTTCGACGTTGGGGCCTACTCACAGGGGATGCTCTTATCACCTCGTCAAGTAGGTTTCCTGTATACGAAGTTTCCGGAAAAAAAAAATTGTACCTGGGTCATGAGATTTTTGCGGATGGTTTGAGGCCAAATGATGCTAAAGTGGCCAGCATATGTGACTGGCCAGGTGAGGTCGTTCTTGGGGATGACAAGCTACTACCGCCCATTTGTGAAAAATTACACCACGGTAGCCTCCCCTCGAACTGACCTCATGCGCCTTGACACCCCATGGGAGTGGACCGAAGAGTGTGAGGCAGCCTTCAGAAATTGAAGTATGCACTGATATGCATTGACACACTATGAAGTCCTCAAACTTCCGGATCCTAAACAACCCTTTGTTGTGACCACTCACAGGCGCCAGCCAATATGGTATAGGCGCGGTCCTTGCACAGAAGGAGGGATAAAAGTTGAGGTCGATCGAGTACATGAGCAAAAAGACGCCATCTCAGAAATTACCTAAGTCCACGTATGAGCGTGATAGAGCGCTGGTCCGTTGGAGGCACTACCTTGTAGGCAGATTCTTTTATGTGAGATTTGACCATGAGAGCGCTGTGTTGGATTAAGACACAGCCCGTGCTCTCCGACGCACTCAAGAGGTGATTGAAGTCATGGACATGTATGACTCCAAACTCGACCCTCTAAAGGGAGAGTACAACAAAGTGGCTGAGACACTATCGCGTAGGGTAGACTATCTGGGCGCGCTAGTGACTGAGTTTGGAATTTCTGATGATGTAACTTGATCTATGGTGGAAGGGTATCGAGAGGGCGCGGTCATGTCTAACATCATTCACAAACTGGAAGCTAAAGACAAGGCTACTTCCGATGAGTTTGTGCTGGTTGACGGCTTGCTGTTCCTTGAGAAGGCTGGGAATAAACAATTGTGTTCCATATAAAGAGTCCTTGCGCAGTCTATTTTTAGGTGAGTGTCACGATGCAACCGAACATTTTGGGTATGAAAAAACAGCAACAAATTTAGCGCAAAAATTTTGGTGGCCCACAATGATGGGGATGTGAAAACATATGTCGAGACTTGCCAAGTTTGTCAATGTGACAAGCCAAGGATGCAGGCACCGCTTGGGCTTATCAAGCCCATGCCTATCCTTATCGGACCTGGTCAGAGTGTATCCATGGACTTTACGGATGCTCTTGTGACAAGCAAGAGCGGTAAGAGACACATTTTTGTCATTGGGGACAGGTTCAGTAAGTACGCTAGACTTATCGCTATATGCCTGAGACAGCTAGGACTGACCACGTCATCAAGCTATTCATGGACATCTGGGTACGTGACTTCCCTAAGTCTATTGTGTGCAACAGAGATGCGAGATTCACTAGCGAACTGTGGCAAAATGCAGCCCAATAGATGGGCACCCGGCTGCAAATGACATCAAGGAACCACCTTGAGTCAAATGGGCAGGCCGGACATATGAACCGTGTAGTGCAGCACTTGCTTCGGCATTATATTAAGCCAACTCAAGATGACTGGTATGAGAAGTTACCTCTCATCGCCAACCTAGACAACAATGTTGTGCACAACACTACCGGTAAGACCCCCAACCTGCTGCATCTTGGTTGGAAGGCCATATCTGCTCTTGACTTTCATTTACCTGAAAATCGGCCAACTGCAGCACCTAGAAGCTTCGAGTTTGCTGTAAAGTACGAACAGATGCTGCAGCAGGACGTAGAGCATATTAAGAAAGCACAAGATGCCATGGTGACATCTGAGAACAAACACAGACGACCGTCTGCATTTCAGGTAGGTGAACGAGTCTGGGTAAAATCATCTGAATCGGGCCAAGAGTTGCGAATTTCACGCAAATTGATGCCACAGTCCTTCGGGCCTCGAAAGATTCTGGACATAGTAGGAGATCAACCCGATGGCCCATCATATGTGATTCGCATTCCTGGTCACCTCCGTACACACGCTGTTTTCCATGCATCCAAATTGGCACCCTTCACTAATACTGAGCAGTTTCCCTCAAGAAGATCTATGCTGCCCCCAACCATGGATGGACACGTGGTCACCGCCGACATTGTTGAGCACAAACTGATGCCTGTGCCCAAGCCTCTAGGCAGGGGACGCCCTCCAAAACCACAGATGCAATACCAAGTGCGGTTTGGACACCATACTCATCCTAAGGAAGATCGGTGGTTCACAAGAGAAGAGCTAATGAAGACTGCTCCCCAAATTATCTCAAGTTATGAACGAAATTTGAAAGGGAAGCAGCCTGCTGTGTAACGACTTCTCAGAGGACTATCAAAGTGAAGGAGGAGGGAGTGTGAAGGTTTATGCCTCGGCATAGGGCCTTGCAGCAGGCGCGTGCCTGCCCTAAGTGAAGGCGGGTCGTCTGAATCTCAATCCGGCCTGAACTCGTTAATTTTTGCAAATCTTGGTCGGCGCCAGACAGTTGCCACGCACCAGTTGGTTACAATCCGCCTTGCTCGTGAGAATCCAAAATATTCGTGGGCCTTCCAGGCTCTCCCAAAAATGTGGTCGAATCAGGGAGCATCGTACGTTGGGTGGTTGGGCATGCCTAACCACTTCGGTCCCAGTTGGTTACAATCTGCCTTGCTCGTGAGAATCCAAAATATTTGTGAGCCTTCCAGGCTCTCCCAGCAACGTGGTCGAATCAGGGAGCATAGTATGTTGGGTGGTTGGGCATGCCTAACCAATTCGGTCCCAGGTCACTGTCTGAATCGGGCCTGGGCGCAGACACTTTGGCCGAGACTGAAGCTACCGGAAACTCGGTCTCACGTGAGGGTAGCAAAGGCAAGCACCCGCCTCTTTTGTCCATATAGGAAAGGGCAGGGCGCAGGGCTGGGTAGTCGGGCACTTGCAAGCGCATGAGGCAGCGCTGCTGGAGCTAGCGCTGGGACTGCTGCTGCGCTAGACTGTGAGCAAGTGTGTGCGCGCGTGCGGTCGTGCGAGAAAGCAGGGCGCTGCTGAGGGCAGCGCCATAGCCAGCCCCACGTAGCTGCGGCTCGGCTTGGACATAGCCGGTGGAGGTGGTGGTGGTCTTCGTGTATGAGGGAGAAGATGTGGGTGATGAAGTCAAGGTTGAGAGAGAGAGATGAGGTTGATGATGTGAGGACACGTACCTGGTCTTGGCGATGGTCTACAAGGGTCAACATCTTCATGTATTTCGGTTCTGCTGCTGACGTCAACAGGATGCATTGTCAATTCGTAGGCTGCTAGTAGCTGTGTAGAAGTAGTCTGGGCGCTGAGCGCCAAGTAGGAGGAAGGACTCTCGATACATATGTTGGTGGTGGCAAGATTTTGCACTTTGCATTTCTATCATTTCGCTATATCTCATTTTCCTTGCAAAACAGACAACATGAATTAAAAGATGCCCCCTTAAAGTTCAAACACCTTTACTCACTGCTTATAACCCACCACCCCCCCTGGGCTTCAGTCCTGGCTTGAAGTCAGTTTTTTTTTTTTTTTTTTTTTTTTTGGAGGTTGGGGGTGGTCGGCTATGGTGGACGGGCGTGGGTGATGGAGGAAGAAGAAGGGTTGGAGGTGGTTGGCTATGGTGGACGATTGTTTTTCTTCTTTGAATTTTTTTTTTTTTTTTTTTTTTTTTTTTTTGGAGGGGGGGGGGGGATGGTCCTTGCCTCTGTTTTGACCCACCTAGTTTCCCAGGCAAGATCCCCCCTGCCCAGCTGGTCCTGGCGTCCGTGGATGGATATGTTGCATACTTGCGGTGCATCTCGTGCGCGCCATGTGCGCATGTGCAGCGCCGCAGCCGTGTGTGATACAGCGCACGGCCAAATAGGGGCTGGAAAAAAAAGGGGTAGGGGCAGGGTCTGGTAGCACACCCCGCCCCATCCCTTGGAAAAATCCACATCGACGAAGGAAAACATTTTTAGGGGCCACGCTCAGCAGCGGCCCCAAAAAATGTGTGCGTGTGTGTGTGTCAGTGTGTGTATCGCAAGGAAAATGAACAATAGCGAGATGACAACATCCAGAATGTACAATCCAGTTGAAAGCCAGAAAGTTTCCCCGTGTCCAGAAAGCACCATTGCACCAATATAACACCAATGGAGAATCGTAACACTGAAAACCAAATGTCAATGAGAGCTTGCTCTCGCCACCACCAACATAAGTGTCCAGGCCCTTCTCCTTACTTGGCGCTCGGCACCCAGCCTGTTTCCTACACAGCTACTGTCTGCCTACTAATTAACAATGCAATTGTTGACGTCAGCAGCCAATGAAGTACTTGAAGATGTCGCCCAATGCAGACCATCGCCAATACCAGGTATGTGCCCTCACATCATCATCATCATCATCATCCTTCTCTCTCTCCCTCGACTTACACCCACGTCTTCAAGCTGTACACCCGAAGACCATCTTTGCTCCTCACTGTAGTCCAAGCCCCAGCCAGCTATGAAGTTGGTCAGGGAAGGACCCCAGAAGCTCTTGGGCGATGATTAGCAAAGGTCCTAGGGGTGAACATTTCGTGGTAGAGGTTGATGTAGGCGGCCGCAAAGTGGGTGCCTTCGGGCTCTACACGAAACTTCATCAGTCGTGCTTGTGTGGATAGGCTGCGCTTAGGGGACCAAGTGCAACGGCTCAACAGATCTGTAGCATCAACGTTAGCCAAGAAGCATCGCATGGTTGTACAAGACTATGTCAAGGACGTAGTCTGCACCTTCTCCTATGGAGGAGGGGAACTAAGACATAAAATATTGTTCCTTGTCAGTGACGAACTGCCATTCGACATTCTGCTAGGTATGTACTACCTCGAGGTTGCACAAGATGCCCAACGGTAGAACCGTTAGACTGCAGAAGTTCAAAGCTAGCAGTCTAGTGGAAACTACAGGTGCATGTGTGCATTTTCCTTCTATAACTACTATAAACAGAATTGCGAGGAAGGCATGTACTTGGTCTTTATCTCTGGAAAACGGGAGGTCGTAGAATCACCCCCAAAGATAAAAGCAGTCGTCGCACAGTATTCAGACTTCTTTTAGGAGCCCAGTGGTGTGGTCGAAAGGGAGGTGGTCCATGCAATAGAAGTCGTCCTAGGTAGTAAGGTACCTAGAGGATGAATCTATAGGATGTCTTCTGCGGAGTTGGATGAGCTCCGCCGCCAGCTCAAAGAGCTCACAGAAAAGGGATGGATTCGGCCTAATACCTCCTTTTATGGTGCTCCAGTCCTATTCATTCCTAAGAAGGGAGGTACCTTAAGGATGTGCATTGACTATAGGGGCCTCAGTGCCATCACCATTAAGAACGCTGAGCCCCTACCCTGCATCGACGACCTATTGGATAGAGTGCAGGGATGTCGGTACTTCACCAAGATAGATCTGAAGTCCGRATACCATCAAATTGCCATTAGACCTAAGGACCAGCACAACACCGCTTTCCAGACCAGGTACGGTCTGTACGAGTTTGTGGTGATGCCCTTTGGCCTATGCAATGCCCCTGGAACATTCCAACACACAATGAAAAGGATTTTTCATGATTACTTAGACAAGTTTATAATCATGTACCTCGACGATATCCTTATCTTTAGTAAGACTGTAGAGGAGCACGCTGAGCACTTGAAAACAGTGTTAGGTCTCCTAAGACAGCACCAGTACAAGGTCAACTTGGAGAAATGCGAGTTCGGTCGCACCAAGATCTTGTATTTAGGTCATGAAATTTCTCTGGATGGGTTGAGGTCGGACGATGCCAAAGTGGTCAGCATATGAGACTGGCCCATACCTCAGACTATTATTGAGGTCCGATCGTTTTGGGGGATGATGGTCTACTGTTGCCTGTTCGTTAAAAACTATAGTACTATAGCTTCCCCATTAATAAATCTAACTCGCCTTGACACCCCTTGGGAGTGGACCGAAGAGTGTGAAGCAAACTTCAAAAAACTGAAGTATGCTCTGACACACTACGAAGTCCTCAAACTTCCGGATCCTGAGCAGCCATTTGTAGTGACCACATACATCAGCCAATACAGCATAGGCGAGTTCCTTGCGGAAAAAAAGGGGAAGAAGTCAAGGCCAATCGAGTACACGAGTAAAAAGATGCCATCCCAAAAGCTAGCGAAGTCCACGTATGAGCGTGAGCTCTATGCCCTCTATAGAGCACTGGTCCACTAGAGACACTATCTCCTAGGCAGATTCTTCTACTTGAGATCTGACCATGAGACTTTGCGCTGGATCAAGACTCAGCCTGTACTCTCCGACGCACTCAGAAGGTGGATTCAAGTGATAGACATGTATGATTATCAACTTGATCCAATAAAGGGAGAGTATAATAAAGTGGTTGACGCGCTATCGCGTAAGGCAGATTATCTGGGCGCGCTAGTAACCATGTTTGGCATATCTGACGATGTAACTCGATCCTTGGTGGAGGCCTATCAGCAAGATCAAGTCATGTCTGAGATCATTCGTAGGTTAGAAACGAAAGATAAAGTAACTTCTGACAAATTTACGATGATAAAAGGCTTGTTGTTTCTTGAGAAGGCAGGGAATAAAAGATTATGTGTCCCAGATAGAGTCTCTTCGTGGTTTGTTTTTCGGAGAATGCCATGACGCAACGGGCCATTTCGGCTATAAAAGGACTTCAGCCAATTTAGCGCAGAGATTTTGGTGGCCTTCTATGATGCAAGATGCCAAGAAATACGTTGAAACCTGCCAGGTTTGCCAACGGGACAAACCTAGGACTCAGGCTCCGCTTGGGCTTCTCAAGCCCTTGCCGATTCCTGAAGGTCATGGTCAGAGTGTGTCCATGGACTTCATGGATACTCTTGTGACCAGCAGGGCTGGCAAGAGACACATCTTCATTATAGTGGACCGCATTTCCAAGTATGCAAGCCTTATCGCTATGCCGGAGACTGCTAAAATTGACTACTTCATCAAATTGTTTTTGGATAAATGGCTACGCGATTTTGGACTCCCTACGTCCATAGTAAGTGATAGGGATGTAAGATTTACCAGCGAACTGTGGCAGTCAACAGCTGAGCAGATGGCCACCAAGCTGCAAATGATGTTAGGGAACCACCCTGAGTCAACTGGTCAGGCATAACAGATGAACCGAGTAGTGCAGCACCTGCTTCGGCATTATATTAAGCCAAGTCAGGATGACTGGGACGAGAAGTTACCTCGTGTCGCCATCCTGTATAACAATGTTGTGCACAGTACTACTGGTATGACTCCCAACCAATTGCATCTTGGTTGGAAGCCCAGAACTGCACTCGACTTTTTGCTACACGAAAAACAGCCCACTGCAGCACCTGGCAGCATAGAGTTTGTTGTCAAGTACGAACAGATGCTGCAGCAGGCCGTCGGGCATATTAGAAAGTCTCAGGATGCTATGATCGCATCTGAGAATAACCATAGACGACCCTCTAACTTTCAGGTAGGTGATAGAGTCTGGGTCAAATCATCTGAACCGGGTCAAGAACTGAGTATACCTCGCAAATTGATACCACTATATTTTGGTCCTTGGGAGGTCCTAAGACATAGTCGGGGATCAGATAGACGGACCTTCCTATGTGATTCACTCACACACCCAATTTTTCACGCTTCAAAGCTGGCACCTTTTGCAGAAACTGCACAGTTTCCCTCCAGACGGTCAATGCTGCCCCCAACCATGGATGGCGAAGTCGACATCGACGGAATGTGGAGCATCGAATGATGCCAATGCCTAAACCGCCGGGCAAAGGTCGTCCTCCCAAGCCAAGGATGCAATATCATGTCAGATTCAAACACCATTTTGATCCCAGCGAAGATTGGTAGTTCACTAAAGAAGAACTCCAGCGAACAGCACCTCAAGTGATTGCAGGCTATGAAAGAGAACTCAAGGGAAAGATGCCTGCAGATTAGAAGACTTCTCAGAGGACTGTCGAAGTAAAGGAGGAGGGAATGCCACGATCTGGGTCCAGGGCAAGCCTAAGGGGCCCTGATACAGATGTGCCCACCCTAAGTAAAGGCGGGCCTAACAAATCTCGAGAGGCCCATTGCTGTCAATTTCGTATTTGGGGTCCAGGCAGTTGTGACGCGCCAGTTGGTTGAGGGAAACACAGGTTCGAGCAGCAAAGATATTCCACGGCCTTCCAGGCCCTTTCGAAAATGCAGGCCCTGGGCCAGAATCGCAGCATCATACACAGGCAGTTGGGAGGCCCAACCGAACAAGGCCCAGCAGCTGCAACAGAGGCACAGCCTCCTGGGGCCTACCGAAAGCTTCTGGGCACAGGCCTGCCAAGCCAGGCCGCCGGGCCAGGCAGACTCTTTCCATATAGGAAAGAGCTCGCTGCCTGGAGGCTCATTCAGGCACTTGCCAGTCTGTGCGGCAGCGCTGCTGGAGCAAAGGCTCGCGTGCTACTGTGCGCTCAGGGCAAGGTGCTGCGCACGTGCGGTCGTGCTAGACGTGGGTGTAAGTCAAGGGAGAGAGAGGAGGAGGATGATGATGATGATGTGAGGGCACATACCTGGTATTGGCGATGGTCTGCATTGGGCGACATCTTCAAGTACTTCGTTGGCTGCTGACATCAACAATTGCATTGTCAAGTAGTAGGCAGACAGTAGCTGTGTAGGAAGTAGGCTGGGCACCGAGCGCCAAGTAGGGAGAAGGGCCTGGACACTTATGTTGGTGGTGGCGAGAGCAAGCTCTCATTGACATTTGGTTTTCAGTGTTTCGATTCTCCATTGGTGTTATATTGGTGCAATGGTGCTTTCTGGACACGGGGAAACTTTCTGGCTTTCAATGTGATTGTGCATTCTGGATATTGTCATCTCGCTATTGCTCATTTTCCTTGCAGTATGTTGTCAGAGTATGTGTGTTCCGCAGGTGCTGCATCATTTTGTTTGCATATAGACAAAGTTTTTCGGAAGGTACGTTCGTTTTATGTTTGTGGAGCAGTGTTGCACACCCCGACGGTCGGCGGCCCTTGACTGGTCGGCTGCCGACCCGCCGGCCGATCGGCTGGTCGGCACCTAGCAGTCAGGGATCATCGGCACCCCGCACTGTTTTTTTTCTTTTTTTTTTTGGGATCCAGAACCCCTAATAACCCCACCCAAACCCCCATAGCTGCCCCCAATACCCGCATACACCAACCTAACACTCTCGAACCGCCCCCAACATCCTTATTAACCCCCCCAATATCCCCTATATCACCCCTATACTCCGCCTATACTCCAACCCATACCTGCGGCCTATCGCGTGCGCGCGAGCTCCGCACGTGCGGCGCATAACGCACGTGTAAGCACCCACGCGCACGTGATGCGACGCACCCCACTAAATAGGGTATAAAAAAAAAATTGGAGAAGGCTGGCTGAGGTAGCCAATGGTGCACCTCCCACAGAAAAAAAAATAGGGCCCACGTATTCCTTGTTGAATAGTCTTTTTCGCAGAGGACCCCAGCAGTACATATGCAAGGGTCCCAACATCTCAAGAGATGTTCAGCAAATTTTGTATGAAAGAAGAGCAGGCCAGCAATATATATTCTGGATCCGAAGTCAGGTCTGCTTTCGAGCAGTTATGGGTTACAAGTTACAACTACTTACTACCGTAGCTCTCTCTTTCTTTTGTTTCTTTTTCCTACGAGCAGTGGCCCTAAGGGCCTTGCTCCACTCGTCACCAGCACAAAAGACAAAACATATGGCGGCGTATGTGTTCCATGTTCCTCTCTTTCGTTTGTTTCCTTTTCCTGCCACGTGGCCCTAAGGGCCTTGCTTCACTGGTCACCACTTGCACAAAAGACAAAACATATGGCGGTGTACGGTTCCATGTTCTAGCAGAAGATTCATTCTAGTTTTGCACATTTTTAGTGGAGGGAAGCCCTGAAAAGCACGTGGTGAGTTGGTCTGCTATTGCCCAGAAACTCGCGTGCTCAGTGGTCCCATAACTGCTGAAACACGGACCTTAAAGTGAATCAACAGCATATATACTTGGCGTGCCATACCTTCAGCATGGCTATGACTACTACCTCATTCATGGCAACGTGGCCCTT
>BFEA01000001.1:166152-185678 GCA_003427395.1 Chara braunii
CCCCCCCCCAAACCAGAATTTTTATTGCAGATTCGGGGTCCTCTCGCCGAGCACAGAAGGACCCCGCTTTCAAAAAAAAATAAAAAATTCTGGGCTGTTTTTTTGCCGGCCCGGTTTGCCCGGGCGGCCCACCCGGCGGCGCCCGTACTCGGATAAAAAATCAATAAAAGAAACAAACTTCAAAAACATGTTTGGGAAAGTGAAAAGATGGGGATCCGGGGGCCCTGCGGTTGGCACTACGAGCGCTCTAAGTTTAGCACTATCGGCGCGTGACGCCGGTTCGGTCGACCGAAGCTTCCCACCGCCATGATGGGGCTACGGTAAGGAAAAGGGTCCCGCTCGACAACTTCCGAGAAAACCGTCCAAGAGGCGGGGGATATCCACTTCATCGACCGACCTGGGAGAAAGTATGTCTCAGCCATGGAAATTATGAAAGTTGCGACTCATGTGTTGGTGTGCGTCGGATAGGCGCCCACCCTTGATATCTGCAGGCAGGGAAGTAAGGAAGACACGGAGAGATAGGAGAGTGTAGAGGACATAGCAGCGGGAGAGGAAGAAGGAAGTATGGTGCAAAGGAAGCCGAAGAGAATCAGAGAGTAACGGACAACAAGAAGCGGCGAAGACAAATTATCACATATAGGATAGCGGCTATGCCAGGAAGTGAACAACCTCAGCAAGGAGAGAGAAACCAAGCAGCGAGATCGCCACCGAGGGAAAGAGATGTAAATCTCTCAGAAGAAGCAAGAATCAGACTACTACTGGGCAAGTGCTTCGATGAAGTCCCTGAGAGACTAAACCATGGGGAGTTTGTGGAGATCAATGGAGAAAGTGTGTTCCAAGTGGATAGAAGAGTTGGGGAGTTGACTACAGCGTGGTTAAAGGAAAGGGTTGTTACGGTTATATATCAAGGGGCGGCGAGAGACTTATCGCTAAAAATCAAGGAGGATTTAATAAGAGCATATGAAAATGGATGGCAGAGGCGGCGGGTATATGACAGAACTGTCAAGAGAGGAAGAGTCCACGGGGAAGGTCCGAACACATAGCCACGTCAACTCAAGTGGTGAATTGGATGGTGGCAAAAGGCGAAGACAAGGTGGTAATTTGAAGCGCAGAATACCCCATGATCTTCAAGCCATGGATGACAAAAAAGGAATCGGAGGAGAGAAGACTAGTGGAAGACGAAACTAAATTCTGGGTGACATACGCGTTCCGGTGCGGGCCAGGTTCCACCTGGAAGATATGCTTCAAAAAAAGTTTGAAGCAATACTGAAGGCATACCCTGCGGAACCAGATAGGACAAGGCCGAAGCTAATGAATCTGAGAAATGATTTCGCAAGAGAAGCAGAAGCAGCTTTCTCCCCGGAGGTGCCGATGAAGTTAGATGATGGAGAGATCATAAAGTTGACTCTAGTATGCCGAACAACCCCGTGGTGTGAAAGATGCAAGTGGTGGCTCCACACGGCAACAAACGGTTGCCCGAGGTTGACCGAGCAGAACGAGCAGAACGAGCAGAGCCAAGGAGGAGGAGAATCGGGCGACAATTTCAGCAGAAGGAGAAGGAACCAGAAAGAAGAGGTAAACACAAGAGCAATAAGAGATGCAGCAAGAGACCAACCCGAAGGCGGGAGAGATGAAGCACGCACAAGATCTCAAACAGGACAAGGTGGTCGCGGAATGACACACCACGAAGGCGATCCAACGCAACAGGCACTACAACAACAGGCCCAAGTGCATCAGCAGTAACAAGGAATGCAAGTCGTATGGCCAACTCCGATAATTCCGAACTATCAGGCAGGCAGTTGGAGATACCAGCCACCACCATATGCAGCAGGCCCCTCGCAATATTGGCAGCGAGCTCAAGCAGCTAGCATATGGCAGCACGCAACACTATGGCAAGCACAGGGAGACGTACCAGTACCATACAGAGCACCAGTCGGGACAAGTCTACCACAAGGGGGAATACAACCAAGACCAGCGAAGGGGACAGCGACTGGAACAGGGAGAGGGGGAGCCACAAAAGATGGACAACCAGCCGCGTTAAAAATGAGGATGGATGTAGAAGAAAAGAACCCACTTGGGAAGAGGAAGATCCGGGGAGATGGATTAGGGAATGGAACCGAAGGTCCGAAAGACGAAGGAGAAGTACCGACGGAAGGAGCGGCAACAACAACAGCTAGGCAGGAAGAGGAAGAAGAAAAGACCTTCAGGGACATTCCGAAGGGGTGTAGAAACGGTAAGAAGAGGAGAGAAAGAACTAGAGGAGTCTTTTCTCCTTCCATTCGTCCTCAGCCTCCACGGCCTGAACGTGTATGTCCTGGGTTTAAGACAAGACGGAGGAAACTTGATACTACCGGCCACTCCAATCGAAGGTCTGGCCACACCGCAGACAATAGTCGAGGCAATGGAGAGACTTTTCACAAACAGGTTCAAATTCCGACTGTTCCCCGAAGACATGATGCCAAAGATTTTGGTGGACACACCCGGAGGAAGAAGGATTAAATATTTCATACCATTAATCGATGCAAGAATTCCTGGCGAACACTGGGATAAGATGCTCCAGGTGGGGATGGACTGCGTGATGCTCAGCTCGTCACTATGGGAGACCACTCCATTCTTCCATATATCTACGTGGAACCAGGAGTAGGCGCCGACTTCCTGCTGAAACTCGACGAGAAGCTCCCACGGAGAAGGAATTTAACATCAATGTACCTGGCAGAGAGCCTCAGCGAAAAATGGCAGGAAGTCATCAGACCGGAAGCGGCAATCGCAGGGCAGATCCAAGCATCCTCAGCCTCAGGAGCGCTCAATGGTTAGACTCAAATGCGCAAGCTGGAACGTAAAGGGAATGGGAGACTCAGGAGGCAAAAACAAGGGGAGCAGGATGTCCTGGGTGCACAACAAGAGAATTGACATTTTGTTAATCCAAGAGACTAAGTTATCGGAAACCAAAGTGCAGAGCCTGACGGAGTGGTGGGATGGACCCCAACTGTGGTCCTCTGCGAGAGGGAGCAAGGGTGGAACAGTGATTTTGATTCATCACGACGTAGAGACTACAGTAGTAGATTTTGACCCCAATTTATGGGGGAGATGGCTATGGGTGAAGCTCGCAATCGAAGAAGAAGATTGGGTGATTGCTACTGTTTATGCTCCAAACAATCCGCTGGATAGGCTAGAATTTTTTGAATCCCTTCCTGTAGTCTTACCAAAGACGGAGAGAATGATAGTAGCGGAAGATTGGAACCAAGTCCTGAGACCAAGGACTGATTCTGAGAAGGATGGTGGAATAAAAAGAGACAGAGCTTACCTGATCAGGTGGATGCAGGCATGGGGGTTGAGAGACGTCTATAGAGAGAGAAATCCAGAGAAGGCGGGGTTCACGTGGTTCGCAAACACGACTACAGCAGTGGGAGTTAAACGGAGGCTGGACTATTTCCTTCTATCAGAAGAAGCGGCAGGAACAGTTAACAAGATAGAGGAACAAAACACCTCCTTTTCAAACCACAAACCAGTCATTATGGAATTTATAGCAGGGGCGAACCTTCAAAGAGGCCCAAGTTTGTTCAAACTCAATACCGCTAACCTGCAGGACGAGGGATGGAGAGATTGGGTAAGACAATTTTGGATTGACTAGGATGCGGCAAAACAGAATTTCGAGTCCCAGGCAAAGTAGGTGGATGCAGGGCTACGAATAATTTCGTACAAGCTTAACACCTTCTCAGCAATAGCGGCAAGTATGAGGGGAAGAGAGGAGAGGGAATGCCTACGTCAAGTAGAAGAAGCAGAGAGAAGAATTGCGGGACATCCAATCTCAGAGTTGGTGTGGGCGGAGGAGAGAGCCAAGAGGCAGAGAATCTGGGAGGACCTACAACTAGATAAGGAGAAGTGGAGAAGGCAGATATTGGAGGAAAAGGGGATCGTGGCGGAAGACAGATTGTCGAAGGAGGCTTTCAAGAAGCTACTACCAAGAAGGAGGCAAGTTCCAATGATGGAACTCAAACATCCATAACTCCTAAATAAACCAGTCACCAACTTACGTGAAGAAATGTGTGAGTATGCTAAAGACTATTTTCAGGACATACTCACAACGTGCAGGCCTTCTGAAGACATGGTCACAAACATGACTCAAATGACAGACCTCTGGGATGCGCTCCCAGGACGTCTCACAAACTCCTCAAGACAAAGCTTGGACCACCCAATCACTGGAGAAGAGCTCAGACAAACACTGAAGGACACAGCGAAAGGTAAGGCACCAGGGGACGACGGACTACCGAAAGAATTCTTCGAAGCATGCTGGGATACACTCGAAGCAGACCTACTAATCCTATTCAACGACATTACTACAAGAGGAAGACTAGGAGCTACAATGACTAGAGGAATCATCACACTGCTATTTAAGAAGGGGGATAGAACAGAGGTCAAGAATTGGAGACCGATCTCCCTACTAAATGCGGTATATAAGCTCTTAGCGAAGTCGTTGGCTAATAGGTTAGCAACGGTGCTGCCAGGATTGGTGGGTGCAGAGCAGGGAGCGTTTGTAAAAGGTAGGTCCATTTTCGAAAACGTTCTGACAGCAATACAAGTTCTGGAGATCATTGATAAGGAGGATTTGGACATCACAGTCCTACTCCTCGATTTAGAAAAGGCATACAACAGAGTCAATTGGACTTTTGTCATGACAACCCTTAAAGCAATGAACTTCGGACAGAACTTCTGCAGGTGGGTGAAAGTGTTGTATGCCTTCTCAACGGCGGCTGTAATGGTAAACGGATGCTGCTCAGAAGAATTTCCTCTTTCCAGGTCATTAGGGCAAGGATGCCCACTCACCCCTCTTTTGTTCGTCCTTCAGATGGAGGTAGTGATAAACAGCATCAGAACGAACGCGCAGATCCAAGGAATGCAAATGCTACAAAGCAAGGAATGTTGAATCAAGGCCCTAGCTGACGACTTATTTGAAGTGTCAGTAAATGAAACAGCGTCGTTTGAAGCTCTGAAGAAGTGCCTGGCAGTATACGCAGAGTTTTCGGAGGCCGCGATAAACTGGGGGAAATCATCTTTCTTCCTCCCCGCAAGGTATAAAATGAACGCAAACTGGGGAATGAGAAGAGTGGGCCCAGGGGAAGCTGAGAGGTTCCTAGGCGTCCTCATCTCCTTGGAAGATGCGTCCTCATCACAAGCGGCACTCCTACAAGAAAAAGTCACAGCCAAGATACACAGTTGGGGGCAGGCTCGACATCTCTCCTTGATTGGAAGAGCTGTAGTGGTTAACTGCTCGGCATTCGCCCTACTGTGGTACGTGGCCAGAGTAAGAAAACTACCAGAAGATCTTATCAAAACATAAGAGCGGCCAGGAAATTTCTTTGGAAACTGAAGGCGGGTCACGAGGAAGGGTACATTACAAAGGTGGCATGGAAGACATGTTGCCTACCAAGAGAAGAGGGTGGCCTTGGCATATCGGATCCAGTAACTCAAAACGACATACTCCTATGCTCATGGATCCTGAAGGCTGCGGTAGCAGACGAGGAAGCAGATTGGTGCCAGCTGGCGGAGCACATTCTCACCACAGAGTGGAGACTGGAGAGACGGGCAGACACTTGGGTAATGACAGATAGCTTTTTGGCAAAGAGACTAAAATCCAAATTCTGGAAGGAGGTGCTCAAAGCATGGAGGAGTTTGATGCCGACAACTCAAACTGCCCCATCCACGAAGCAGCAAGTCCTCTTATAACACATTTTCGAGAAAAAAAGCGATTCAAGATTCTGAAGGTCACCCATTATCCGTTGGAAGAGGTGCGGGGCACTTCGGTTTCAAATGGATTCAGCGGGGAATATCTCAGATCGGTGACATGTGGGACGAGAACAAGGGGCAATGGAGAAGTGAGGACCAAGTGAAAGGAAAACTGGGGCAACTCCCGCTTCAGAAGGAAAGAAGGGAAAGCATAATAGCAGCAATCCCAGAAAGCTGGAAGCTGTTACTCAGTCCAGAGCAGATGGCACCTGCAGGAACATGGCTACGGACAACAGGACCAGAGCCAGACAGGTTCTATAGACTGGTAAACTGGATCCCAGAGCGACCAGGGAGATGCGCCCTGGAGGTGTACGAAAGGAAGACACCAGACTCAAAACACCTTAAATGGTTCAGCTCGATAGAAAGATTGGGGATCACGAACATGGAGGAATGCAGAGTCACTCACAGCAATGACGGTGAAACAACATCTAGAGAAGGTCTAGAATTGGTGGGAAATGGAAAGAGTCTGAGTAAGCTCAGAATCGACCCAGAAGCCTGGCAGTGGACGGTAGGACAAAAGGAAATTAAGGGACTAGGCTCGTTAAATAGGAAGCTAATAGGAGAGTTGGGGAAGAGTAGACAGCTGCTGGTACCAAAGGTAATAGGACGCTGGGAGAACCTAGTGGCGGGAATAGACCCACCAAGTAAGGAGGAGCTAGAAGAGTTGTGGGCACAACTGAAGGGACTGCCGTCACAGAATAGGGTGTCCCTGCTGTGGCTACAGTCACACTTGGCGGTACCAACTGCCAACTGGCTACACGCAAAGGGAATGACCTCTGTTGCAAGAACCTGTGACAGATGTCAATGGTCGTTCGAAGACCTGAGACACCTATGGTGGTCTTGCCCCTATTCACAGAGATGGTGGAAATGGTGGCAGTTTCATTGGAAAGAAATCACAGGGAGAAATGACGAGTGGGGTGAAAGATGGGTGCTGGACTGCTTTCTGCCAGCAGATCTGACAGGGAACGAGGGTTGGGGATACGTAGCCCAGGTGGAGAGGGCGATAATGCTCTGGCTGATATGGAAGGATCGAAATGGCAGACGGTTCCGAAAAGAAGAAATGTCAGACCAACAGGCAGAAAGATTGTTCAAAAAGACACTGAAAAGTGAGGTTGGAGCAGATTGGAGAAGAAGAAACGCACACAAAGAGAATTCAAAAGGTCAAAAGTAATTTAAAAGAACGTGGGCTGAAGGACATCACATTGCTGCAATCTCAGAAGATGGCAAGTTGAAACTGGCACCATGGTTCGAGCAGACAGATAGGGTATCCTGGGCAGCAAATGGAGTAAGAACCAGCAGCAATATTAGAGAGATCTCTAGAAGGGAGGGTAGGAGGTAGAGGTACAGATGAGTCAAAAGGAGCTCCTTTTGGTTTGTTGAGGTCTTTTTGGTCCGTGACGGTATATTTTGTTTTTAACAACCAGGTCCACTCGGTTGCAGACCAGGCCACAGTAGGCTGCATAGGGAGGGTGGGGGGAAGAGTGGCACGTTACTTAGGAACGGGAGGTTCCAACCGGCCAGTTAGGCCGGAGCCCGGACCGTCTATAGGTCCATGTATTAGAATAGGAATTGTGAGGTAGAACAGACAGTAGAATGAGTAGGAGTAGGGTCCAGAAGGATATTCTTTTCAAAACAAGAAGTGATTTTGTTTAAGATAATCTAAACCGGCTGATGCTGCCGGGATAACTCCGGGTTGAATTGTGAGGTCCCCGGCCTCTATTCAGAATTCATTTGGAATGACAATGATTTGGTCAAAAATAAAAAATAACAAAAACATGTTTCGCATCCCGGCTGCCTCCCCGTCGCGCTGCCGCGCCGCTTCTCTGCAAGCCGCCTCACTCTGCTCGTCTCTCCCATAGTCTCTCTCTCTCTCTCTCTCTCTCTCTCTCTCTCTCTCTCTCTCTCTCTCTCTCTCTCTCTCTCTCGCGCGCGCGCGCTCGCTCGCTCTGGTGTCGCGAGCTTCAGCACGCCCGCTGGATGACGCGCCTCGATGGAGGGCTCCGTGGCGATGGGCGTTGTTGGTTGGCTGCTCCCTTCGGAGCTCAAACGCGTCGGGTCGAAGTGAGGGCGGGAACTGAAGATGCGAGTTTTGAAATGCAGTCGGCCCTCCCGCTCGCCCCCACCCCAACGAGGCCGCCAAAACAACGACCTCTTACGACCGAACAACGAAACCACAAAGATGTTAARAAAAAAAAAAAAAAAGTTCAGACTCCGTGGATCACTCATGTCTGGAAGCCAAAAAAAAAACGAAACGGCCCTCAAAAATCCCAGGGCCAATTTTAGGGGGTCGGCAACAATGTGAGGAAGGGCCCTGGCCCCCCCGATTTTTTCTTTTTTGCCGATTTCCTTAGGATCCGGACCTTCCAGACTGGACGTCTGGATTTCGGTCTCGATCCGGACCGTCTGGATGGGGGTCCGGCAGTCCGGATCGTAGCCATGGAAAAAACATACCAGATATCAATGATGTCCTGGAAGGCCGTCGTGGAGGCCATACTCAAACGATCACTTTCCAGAATGCATCTGACCAAGGGGAAAAAAAAAGGAAAAAACATGCCAGATATCAATGATGTCATGGAAGGCTGTCGTGGAGGCCATACTCAAACGATCACTTTCCAGAATGCATCTGACCACTATTACGGGGACAGGCAAACATTGCTGTTTTTACTTTTTATCTCCTTTTGTTTTTTTGCTTCCTTGCAAACATTGCTGTTTTTACTTTTTTTCTCCTTTCGTTTTTTTGCTTCCTTTCCCTGCCAGCAAGGCAGCGCATATTCCTCTGCTCAAAGCGCCCTCGCTGAGGGCATACTCACACTAGCGCCGTTGAAATGCATCCAACCACTTTCACGGCCAAAGCTTTGTTGGCTTTTTTTTTCTTTTTTTCTTTTTTTGTGAGTCTGACAGTCGTGCTCCCCGTGTTCCTCGCCAAGGGCAGTACTCGAAAAAGTGTATCCAACTGCAATCACGGCCAAAGCTTGTTTTGTTTTTAGGGGCTTTTTTTCTTTTTTCTTTTTTCTTTTTTTGTGAGTCTGACAGTAGTGCTCCCCGTGTTCCTCGTTCTGCCGAAGTGCCCTCACTGAGGGCAGTACTCCTAAAAGCGTATCCAACTGCAATCATGGCCAATGCTTGTTTTGTTTTTTGGGACATACGGATTTGACATGGCCCAAAAGTTTGAAAACCTGACAAGCCATAGTTGACCTTGGGGACATCCATTAAAATTGGAGCGATGTTTTTGTGCTAATCTGGTAGCGCTAATCTTCTCGCAAAAATTAGCGCTAATACAGATTAGGGTTAGGGATTAGCACAGTCGACCATGCGCCCAAGGCATGTGAACGACGATCGAACGAGAGGATGAGGAGTAGGTGAAAAGGGAAGTTACCATGAAAAAACACAAGGCGAACTTGGATGAGAACTGGGGAGCTAACCTCTCGTCAGTAGAGTCTAGGGCGTCCTTTGGCCTTCCAGACTCTACGAAGGAGGGGAGGAGAAGAAGGGCACAAGAGTTGACTGAGGAGAAGTTATGGAGAACTCTCCTACGAATATGATGTGACCTCGGAGAAAGACCCGGCCGATGAAGAAGGATGGAAGGTTAGGGGTACAGCAAATTGGAAGACTGATGGTCTTATGAGGATGAAGGTAAAAGACTACTGGACTCCTTCCTTCCACTCCATCTACATGCCCACCCGTCCACCTGCCCCTGAGGTCATGGGTTTAAAAATGAACATTCTTATTCTTATCCCTAATGAACATTCTTATTCTTATCCCTAATGAACATTCTTATTCTTATCCCTATTTAAGGAGGCTTCGTATAGGATTTGATTGGTGATATAAGTAGGATAGTAGATTATTGAACCAAAGGGGAATACGGTATTTAACGGTTTTTCTCCTGCTCTGTCGATAATTTTCTACCTGCGTTGGCTTATTCCATTCCATCTTTGAGTTGTCAGTAGGGTCGATGGGTGACCCAAATGAGCCCGGCCCGTCCGGGCAGGCCCCTGGCCTTTTGACCAGGGAAGAGAAAGATAGAATGAAAGCCATATTCTCAGACTGTTATTACGAAGGCATCCTTCCAGAGGATCTATCTCCGGAGAGTGTGGAAATCGGGGACGACTATGCAAAAGTGGTAGTCAACACTGAACTCTACGAAATTCAAGAAGAATGGCTGTATGAGAATGTGGTATTGGTCTTCTTTGGAAAAGAGTCCCTCCCAATCAAAGTTAAAATCAGATTGATACGAATGTATGAAAACGGGTGGGCGAGGAGTGGAGCGATTCAGGGCCCCCCAAAAAGGGGTGTGTTCCATAACGAAGGCCATAACCTCATCATGTACGTCGCGTCGGCTAAAGAGATAGCCACCTGGATGCTGAGAAAAAAGGAGGATAAAATTATCCTGGACAACAAAGAATTCCATGTTTCCTTTCGTCCTTGGATGAATGAGCAGGAGCTCTTTGAGTGGCGAGAAGCCCTCCGATATATTTTTTTTCTGGATTAGGTGCAAGTTCATTCCGGTGGCGGCTTTGCCTTACCTCACCACAACGGTTAGGAAAGCCTTCGGGATCATCATTAAAAAACACGAGACGTTCGCAGAAAAAAAAATCGCCGAAATTAGTAAATATCAGATTTGACTTGGATCCGTCTGCCAGGGTTCGGTACAAACCGTATCTGGTTATAGATCTGAAGAAGGGTTTTTTTGTTGAAATCGAAGTCGTACACGCTCAGACCCCTTGGTGTCAAGTGTGTCGTCAACATTTTCACACCGAGGAAGACGAGGCATGCCCGTCGAAACAAACGCAGAAAGGGCCAAGTAAGCCTGCGGAGAAACCCGCAACTGGAACAGGCTCGAAAGACCCGCCTGACCCAAAAACGGGACTAGGATCGAATCGAGGGATAGACCCGCGAAAGGAATCAAAGAGGGATGAAGGAACAGAGAAAGGGAAGGGCTCCAGTGGAGAGAAAGGGTTGCAGTCGGAAAAGGAGCAAGGGACAGAAGGGAAGGACGGGCAGGGCTCTTCGGAAGAACAGGATCCAAAGGTGGGCAGGGAACAAGGACAGCAACAACCTAAACCACAGACTGAGCCATTGAAAGATGGAAGAGAAGGCGGAAAGAAGGGGATGGCTCCGGGGGAAAGAGAAGAATTGGAGTTTCGAGGGGAGAAGGATGGGAAAGAGGGAGGAAGGGATCTAGAGGGGTCTGAAGAAGGGGGAAAAACGAGAGACAAATCCCCCCCCTTCCCATCCCACCCTGACCCCACCCCCACCCCCTCCCACCCCCCCCGGGACCGCCAAGGTTTAAAAAAGAATGCTCAGAAGGTCCGGGGGTAAGAAGAAGAAAGGTCGCATGACATACAGGAAAAAGCAAAAACCAAACCCGGCAGGTTCTGATGGTCCACCAGCCAGCCAGGAAAATCAACCAATGGAAGAGGAGAAGGGACGATTGGAGACTGCTGTAGAAAGATAATAAACAGCGGAATGAAATGGAGGAAGAAGGACACGAAGACGGACTGGTAAGACAGAAAGTGGGCTCGGCCACCGAGGCGGTAGGCGCCTCTGAGGCCCTTGCAGTTGTTGCCCAGCCTCTGAAAAGCAATGAAGAGATACCACAAGAGAAGGGCAAGAGCAAGACCCCCACAATTTTTACATTCTCCTCCACTTCAGGCGATCCCCTCGTAAATTCAAGTAAAAAGCAAGGTGGGATTGATCACACAGTGTCGTCAGTAGACACAACCACGGTTGTCACCACATTGGCTAATTTGGGCACACTCAACTCAGCCCAGTGGAGAGAAAACAACCCGTATGATGTTGACAGCTCAGAAGAAAACCAACACGAATTTGTGGGCCTGAAGGTCGGTCCGCTGGCCACAGAAGTAGCCTCCACTCTACCCCTCACCTTCTCAGGGGCCTTTCAGGCATTCTTAGAAAGGGAGGAGGAGGATGTTGGTGACGAAGAAAAAAACTTTGAACAGGAGCAAGATCAAGAATTCGAGCAAGAATTTTTTTCTCCCACAGAGGGATTGACAGACCAATCAGAAGGAGCTAATACGAAAAATAGTTCAGAAAAAGAACCCCTCCTTGCTGGTCTTTTCTCAACCCCAGATAAGGGAAAAAGTAGTGTAAATCCTCTGGAAGGCTCCCCACAGCCACACTCACAGCCACCCACCCACCTCTCGTCTGTGAAAAGAACCCGACTGGAGGTGTTATGGCCTCAAACGAGAGGAGGGGAAGATGAAACATGGGGGGCTTTCTCAGAGGAAATTGCACGCAGTTCACCTAAGAAAAGGGGAAGGGGGCTAACCATGAAAACAACACGCAGATCTCTGGCAATGGCTGCCCCCATGCATACCTTCAAAAGAACAGACAATGTCTTGGGTCCGCTCTCGGACTATTTAGTCCCTATAATCTGTACCCATGACGGAACGACCCGCGAATTTCTTACTTTGCAAGGAAAGGACGAAACTTTGTCTATTCCGGTGGTCCTATTGAAGACTGCCTCACTTCCCTCCCCAAGTACGCAAATGATTGGAGAATCATGTATAAATGATATGATTACACGCTGCGCACCAATTGCAAACAAACCGTGCAAGCAGTCTTATGTCAACAAATGGAGTGTTAGCCTGCAACCTGATAAAACTTCAAACTTTGCAGACCCTGGGTGAGGTGACACTTCTCCCTGAGCCAAAGATTGCCCGCCATATCGTGGACAATCCAGAAGGAGGGAAGTACCGGCTCCTTATAGGATTCTTTGAGCTTTCACAAGTAACAGATAATAAGCAACAACGAGACAATCTGGGAACCCACTGGCTAGAGTTGCCCTGTTTGGCCTCCCCCTCCTCGGCTCACCTACCTAATATTAAGTTAATATCTTCTCTTATAGTCAGAGTGGTGGCAGATTGGCTTGTTCATTCGGACAACCAAGGAGCGATTCTTGTTGATTCCTTCGCAAGCTTGCTCCGCAAGAGAAGGAAGAATAAGACACTTTCCTTTGAGGAAGGGGAGTTAATACAGACCCGCTCAGGGCCCCTACCATAGAAGAAGAAGTGTCAGGCCTCATCCAAACCACTCTAGGCCCAGGTGGCAACGATGGTTCTGCCCAATAGACTCAGAATAGCCACCTGGGGATTGGGGGATCATAACAATACTTTCAAAAGACGAAGACTGACAGCCTAGATACACTCACAGCAAGTTCAGATAGTCTGTCTGCAGGAAACAAAGATTAATGAAGAAAAAATGGCAGATATTCGGAACTGGTGGCCTGACCCCCAACTTTGGTCCCCTGCAGACGGGACCAAAGGAGGAGTGGCGATACCTTTAGACAAAAACTTGGAAATTGAGATTATAGACAGTTGTACGGATACCAAAGGCCGCTGGGCTTGGGTAAAACTGGGAATAGCAAACGAAGACTGGGCCATTATGACCTTATATGCACCAGTAGACTACTCTGCTAGAATCATTTTTTTTGCAGATTTACCTCGTTGTCTGCCCGATACTGAGAACCTAATAATAGCAGGAGATTGGAATTGCGTTCTCAACCCTGGGCTCGACTCACCAAACACTTTCACAATCCGCACAGATACCCTCCTGTTGAGCTCCCTAATGGAATCTCAGGCTTTGAGTGATGTCTTTAGAGTTCTTAACCCAGACACCCCGGGTTATACCTGGTTTGGCCCTCGCCCTGCGCCCACGGCCCCCCAACCCAAAAGAAGATTGGACTTCTTGCTAGCCAGGGGGGATCCTTGGGATAGGTGTATGTGGTCAGTCAAGGGGACGGGATCTACATCAGATCATTACCCAGTTCTGATTGAGGTCCTCTCTAAGGAAATTGTGGCTCAGCACAAACCTCCATTCAGACTGAATACCGAAGTACTTAAGGACCCAGGAATACCACTCTAGGTCAAGGACCAGATGAAAGCATGGGACCTAGAGAAAGATTTGTTCTCTAACCATGAAGACTGGGTGGACGTGGGCCTAGGCATCCTCCAATCGGCAATGATTGAGTTCTCTAGAATCAAAGCAGCCGCCCGCAACTGGAAAGAAAAACAACTCATACAGACAATAAAACTACCAGAAAGGAATATGGATAGAGACCCCTTTGAGGAATATTATTGGTCTTCAAAAAGAAAGAAAACTTTGGAGGAATTGGAAGCACTGGAAATCCAAAAGCAAGCGGATTGGTTGGACTGGCTTAAGATAAGGGGGATTTGCGGGTTGGACCGCATGACTAAAGAGACTTTTAGAGTGTTAATCTTGCGTCAAGCAAAACCAGCCATGAGAGAACTCCAACACCCTTTTGAATTAAATGTTCCCATAGCCACGGACACTCAAAACCTTTGCTCCTATGCGATGCAATACTTCCAAGACATTGTCTCCACGCGAAGACCATATGACAACTTTGATTCTGACTTGTCTGAATTTTCAGACTTCTGGAATAATTCAGTTCGTAGTATTTCTAGGCAGGCTAGTCAAGATTTAGATGCTCCGATCAACAAAGAAAAGGTTTTGCAGGCCGCATGGCAGATGGCCAAAGGCAAATGTCCAGGACCCGACGGACTCCCAATAGAGTTCTTCCTTTCTGCTTGGGAGGTCTTTGGTCAATTCTTTACTGAAGTATTCAATGAATCCCATGTCTCTGGGACCCCTCCCTAAGGGAATGGTTCAAAGAATGATTTCCCTTTTGTATAAAAAGGGAGATAAAAGGGAAATCAGAAACTGGCGTCCGATCTCAGTGCTTAATGTCTCCTACAAGTTGCTAGCGAAAGTCTTGGCCTTACGGTTGGCCTTGCTCCTCCCAATTGATTGGGTGGGAACAAGGTGCATTTGTTAAAGGCCAGTCCATATTTAATAATATATTGGCAACAGTCCAGGCCCTAGAAATAGTTGGTCAATAGAAATGTAAGGTAGCCATCCTAATGTTGGACATGGAAAAAGCATACGACAAAGTAGGATGGGCTTTTGTTAATACATCTTTAATCAAGATGGGATTCGGACCTCAGTTTCGAAAATGGACAAAGGCAATGTACGCAAAGGCCACAGTCAGGGTCCTAGTGAACGGAGAGTTATCTGACGAATTCCCATTGACACGCTCACTGCGTCAAGGGTGCCCCTTGGCCCCTCTGATTTTTGTGATTCAACTAGAGTCCCTTTTGAACAACATAAGGGACAATCCTCGAATAGAAGGTCTTCACTTATCCCCCTCCTTCCATTGGAAGGGAGGTGCGATAGCCAATGACCTTACTGTGGCCTGCAGAAACTTACCCTGTAGTCTCAATGAACTTCGTAGAGTAATAGATAATTATTACGTTTTATCGGAAGCCTCCATAAATTGGGATAAGTCTGTTTATTTTCTACCCCCTGCCCTCGAGCTTTGTGTGGATTGGGGACTTCGCCGGGTCCCAGCAAATGCCGCTGACAGATTCTTGGGTGTTCAAGTCTCTATGTCTGATTGTTCCAGAGTACAAGACAATATCATGACGGACAAGGTAATATCAAGGATTGCAGGTTGGGAGTGGAGGACCCATCTCTCTCTCTTTGGGTGAGCATTGGTACTCTCATCATCAGCCTTCTCCTTACTTTGGTTCCCTTTGTGTATTCACTACCTGGGGGACGAAGCCTACAAGCAGATCACAAGGGCAGCAGGCAGATACCTGTGGAAGCCAGATGCCACAGCGGACCAGGGCTTCCTATCCAAAGTAGCCCGGGAAGTAGTGGCCACCCCGAGGAAGAAAGGAGCATTGGGACTCTTGGATCCCGGACAACAGAACGTCGCCCTGCTGGCTTAATGGCCCATTCAAGCAATGATGGCTGCACATGGCGGAATATATACTCGGGAAGAAGTGGAACCTTTGAGATCATGCAAAGGTATGGTTATGCATATTACTGCCCTCTTTTGATAATCAAAGACCAAAATCTCCGATTTGGAGAAGGATTTTGGGGGCATGGAACAAGATTAGACCCAACAAGTGGCGGCCGCCCACTACGAAAGAAGAAGTTCTCAACAAGTATTGTTTGATAACCCATACATTCTGCAGCCAGATGGTACACCCTTTTCCGCAACTGAAACAGCAGGCAATTTTGGCTCCGCCTGGACTAAAAGGAGTGTGCTTCAAGTGCAAGATATATGGGATTACAATAAGCACACTTTGGTGTCAGCCCCACAGATCCGCCGCAAACGCCCACGACTTCATAGAGTGGCGGAGCACCTGGAGAGTTTGACACAGGCTTTGCCACATCACTGGCATGCCCTGCTACAAAATGATTCAGAAAATGCAGAAGGCACATGGTTTCGAGCAACGGACAGCCCCAACCAAATATATAAGGTACTGGGCCTAGACCTGGTAGCGGGGGTGAGAGTTCGGAAGTGGCTTCACCTGGGAACTACTGGAGACGGAGGACAACTGAGGTTGGAGGAAGAAATACATCTAGGAGATTCCAGAGATCTGACGGAGGTCTGGGTATCTGTACAAGAAAGAGGACTCAACAAACAAAAGGTGATTTTGGGGAGAGATGCGGCGTCATACAAAGTAGAACCCCTACTGGTAGGGTGGAAATCACTTGATGCAGTACCGCACTAAACTAAGAGTCCAAGTGCGGCAAGCACAGTTGAAGAGGAGTCCAAAAACACTGGCAGTCACTCGAGCACGTAGCCATTCTTTGGAAGGTGTCACAGAGCACAAACTGAGACGTTTCTGGAAAGGACTTACAGTAACCCCAGTTCAGAAGCATGCCAGTATAATGTGGATACAATCGCTGTTGGTAACTGCCACGACAATCTGGCTGTCTACCAAGGGGATGGATATCCCCACCACTTGTCAGAGATGCGACTGGGGCTGGAAAAACATAGGGGCAAAGGCACTAGCATCACATATCTGGAGGTGCCTTCGAATGGTCAGATGGGTGGATGCTAACAGGTCTTCTCCCACGAAGACAGACCTACTCCTCAGAGCTTGGCTACATTGCCCTTGTATGTAGAGGGGTAATTATGGACACTATTTGGACAGCAAAAAAGTGTTTTATGGAGTAACAATGCCTATAGGTCAACAACAAAACCTCATCAAGAAGAACATCAGGCTGATAATGAGAGCACAACCTCACTCCCTCCTCCGAATACGCGCTCTCTGCAGATCAATCGACGGGCAAGGCAAGGCAGTGCAAGGGCAGGGCATAATTGCCTACATGACAACTTCACGCCTATCAGTGGCGGTTTATTAAGCTTTCCGGCGAACCCAAGGGTAGATGGATGGATGGATGGATGGAACGGATCGGATGGATGGATGAATGGATGGATGGATCGGATGGACAGATGGATGGATGGATGGATGGATGGATCGATCGGATGGATGGATGGATCGATCGGATGGATGGATGGATGGACGGACGGATACATGAGTCTATCGATGGATGGATGGACGGATGGATGGATGGATGGACTGAGGAAGTAAGGGAGGGAGGGAGGCAGGCAGGTAGGTAGGCAGCAGATCCACCAGGCAGGCAGGCATGTAGGCAGATCGATGGATCGATCGATCAACCAAGGGAGGTAGGGAGGCAGGCACGCAGCCAGCCAGCCAGCTCCAGATGAAGCTTTGACACTGCTTTCCCTCTGCTACCGCCTTGTCGCTGATTAGCCTGCTATAATTCCTCTTTCGCCGCCGCGCTCTACGACAGCAGTAATGCCACCGCAACACCCCCCCCCCCACACACACACACATGGAGGATTACGAGATATTGTCCTATTTGTGGTGTGATAGAATTATATTTATTTTATTTTATGCTTTTAGTTGGCATAATATATAAGGACTATCAATTCTAAATCCACGCAAGTGAAGGTGGCCCACCCCACCATGACCAACCAACCATTGGCAACCATTCCCGCTAAAAAAAAACACCACCCAATAGCACATGGTGCGCCAGCCTATATTGTACTACGTCGGGCTGCACTATAGTCAAGGCTCTGCGGTTACTAATCAAACCTCTCATATAGGCTAACGGTTTCCGTTAGGATCCGTCGGTAGACGGCGGCGGAAGAATGCGGAGATGGCTTGAATTTGTTGTATCCGACTGACACCGCGGGATGTTGATGACGCCTACCTTTCTCGGCCTTTTGCCTAAAATAGATCAAGTGTAGTATCTGTTCTCATCCGTTTAGTATCTGATCAAGGGTAGTATTCTGATCCCATATTAAAAAAAAAAAAACAAAAAAAAAACAGAAAAAAAGTTTGACGGTTGGGAAAAAAAAATTGTCAAGAGATGGACTTTCATGATCATAGCGTCTACCAGTAGGATAATTATATATCGTCACAAACAGAACTGCCCGGTAAACCGTAGGCAGAGAGAGAGAAGATATATATTGTCAATATATATTGTCACATAAGTATTGACTAAGAGCGTAAGCATGTGAAGTAGAAGAAGAAATAAGATTAGCGAAGAAAAGAAAAATGAAAGGACAGACAGGCAAAGAGACAGACAAACCAAAATGACACAAAACAGTGTCTTGTTATTCTTTGTTTCACAGTATTATTATTTCTTTCAGTGTTTTACAAAAAAATTTACACTGAATCAAAGGATAAAAATAAAAAACAAAGACACATTGAAATCATTCAGTTTCTCAGTCTTCTTAACGCCTCCTCCACTATGCCTCTAATGTACAAGGCTCGCCACGATGATGAAGTTGAGCGCGAGCTGGCCCCATCCCCGTATGCCATAACAGCCCACTTGCACACTATGGGAAAGAGGCAGAGTGAAGGAAGAGGTGTTAAATACAAGGAAGAGAGGAGCAGAAGCAGAGGGAGAAGAAACAAAAAAAGTGACCCAAACATCTTCTTTCTTTCACTGCATTTTTCTTTCTTTCACACTTTTGCAGTTTTGGTGAAGAGTCTACCACGTTCACTTTTCAGCGCACCTGCACCTCCTTCTTCATTTCTCATCTTCATTTTCACCCTTCGGACTTTTCTTTTGAGAGTGTTAGGGTGCAGGGTACAAACAAAGTAAGATGACACAAACTTATGTTCTTCTTTTAATGCATTGTTCACAGTTTTGCAGTTTTAGTGAAGGGTTCCCCACCTTTGCACATTCTTGTACACTCTTTTCAGCGCACCTGCACATTTTTGTCAGGGTGCAAGGTACGTCTAAGTAAGATCCTCATGACAGATAGGACAACTGTCATAAGGATGCGGGCGATGGTAGCAGCCCTCCCGTTGACCTACAAGACGAGAACCGTTCAGGTAAGCAACTTCGTCACAGCAGGAGCCAGGGCGGCTAGCATTAACCGTACCTCTGAAGCATGCACGACAGAGGGCATGCCGGTTGCAGGCCATGACGATTCTGGGGCGTTCACCATCACAGTTAAGTGCACATTCACTATAGCGCCCCCAGGGACAAATGGGACATACTGCATCTGGATGTAGCGGATGTTCACAATTCGGATACAGGTGGCATCCCTTCCGACAGCGGGCCCGAAAAATTATACGGTTGTAGTGATGTCGACAAAGTCGATGCTTTCCACAACCAAGTGTAACTGTGTCAGTGATCTCACAAAGAAGGGTCACAAGGTGTTAGTGCAACATGTGGGCGAACGGTGACAGATATGGAGGTAGGCACGGAGACAAACACAGAAACGGGCATGGAGACAGGTGTGGAGGCAGGCACAGAGACAGGTGCAGAGGTGGGGACGGAAGTACACGTAGTACCCACAAAGTCAGTAATCTGGAAGGAGACAGACACAGAAACAGGCACAGAGACAGGTACGGAGGCAGGCA
>BFEA01000001.1:192279-204834 GCA_003427395.1 Chara braunii
GGGGGGGGGGGGAAGGTAGAGATACCTGTTATTTAACGTTTCCTGGCAAAAAACATACCTTCGCAACAAAGACAGTCGGGGGACAAGGTATTGACGGGACGATCATAAAGAGCAAAAACAAAGTGGGAAACGAGAAGAAGAAGAAGAATAGTGAAAAGGGTATTTCTGCCATGAAACTTCGGTGGGAATATTTGTATATTTGCCAGAAATAACATTTAAAAAAAGGTCATTTTCCATTGTCTCCTACTCCGCACTTTCCTTCTCTCCCGCAATTTCCCGGACGACACCCAGATCGAGACACACCACGGGCCTCGCTCCACAGCTCTCCACATGCACAAAAGACACAAAATATGGCGGTGAATCTTCCCTTGTTCTAGGGGCGGATTCAGTCTCATGTTGCACATTTGTTGGAGAGGAGTGGAGCGAGACCGCATGGCAATCCTGCCGCGATTCTTCTTTTTTCCCCCGAAAGAAATCCACTTTGCGTTGTCAAAAAGAGAATGATTGTCCCTCGGGACATCCGTTGAGATTAGCACGATACAGAAAAGATTAGTAGCATCGGCCCTGCGCAAGGATGACACGCATTAGGAAAGAAGGAGAGAGAGAGAGAGAGAGAGAGAGAGAGAGAGAGAGAGAGAGAGAGAGAGAGAGAGAGAGAGAGAGAGAGAGAGAGAATGATTGAGGCCGGAATCCTTCGACAAACAATCCCCCGGTACTGGGGCCATTACCAATGACCAGAAAGCCAACTAGCCAAATATCCAGTGAAGAGATCGAGATCTATAGTCCCGCACCACTTGCCAGGAGCATACCAGTGCAGGGGCTAAGTTCCACTACCGGTAGCGGTGCTTTACTCTTCCTTTGGAGTGTTTGTCAATGTGGTCACAGTGCAGCCGTGAGATGTTCAGATCGGATGACAGGAACATACGCGCACTCGAAACCAAGCCTACACCCTCACTACCGGCAATGGGACCTAGCCCCAGCTGGTTCGCTTGCTTATCCTCTTCCCGCACTCCCGATCTTCCTCCTCCTCTCCTCTCTTTCGTCATCATTACCTTCTTTTTTTTTCTTTTTCGTCATCATTACCTTCCTTTTTTTTCTTTCTTTTCCTTTTCTAACTTCGAGAGGGGGGGTGGGGGTTAGTGAGGCATCCTTTCGCCTTGAAAGAAGGAAAGAAGTTCTTTTCCTTTTTTCCTTCTATCTCCGGGAGGGGGGGGCCTGGGCGGTCCCCTTAGTGACGCATCCTTGCCTTGAAAGAAAGAATCAGCAATGGCCCACAGACTTGCTTACGAACACGACAGATCAACGAAAGCATTACAAAGCTTTGTGTGCTTCGACCTCAGAACGACATCCTCATCCTTACCTTGCTTCGCGCACGTCGCTTGAACCTACACGGACGGAGTTTGTGGTTATCCCTACACTTAATCTTCTTCTTCGTCTTCTCCTTCTCCGTCGGTGTCTGGAAGGGCGCATTTTGCTCCCCTGCCGCCTTCATAAGCCCCACACGGCCGTGATGATCCCCATCAGTATCACGCTTCTCGTCGTACCTATCTCTAGTTCCATGGACATCAGCTTCTCTGCCTCCTCCTGTATGTTCTCTCTCTCCCTCCTCATAGCATCCGCCTGCCACGTGTCCCCGGTTATACTCACCGTGACCCAACAAGGCAGGAAAGCCATCCGTACGCATCGCGATAAAAGCTGCGAACTGAAGGGGGGGGACGTCTGCTGCGTCTGCGGGAGGCTCGCCGGGTATCAAGAGGTCCATCCAACCCCCCTCAGTCTTGTTCTCGTTCTCCTCTCTACCTCCCCCTTCAATCTGCTAAAAGCCGATCGCTTCCGCCGTCTTCCCCGTGTTCCTCTGACTAACTCCGTAGGCTGCACTCGCGCCGACTGTTTGCGCGGGAGATCGGCGAACCGTTACCGTGTCCCGATGGCTCCTTCATCTATTATTAAATAATCTCCGTCGTCCACACGCGAGCAGTTGCTAAGCTCGCCGCACGCGCGCAGTTGCTAAGCTCGGGCAACCGACTGCCGATCGCTTCCGCCGTCTTCCTCTTGTTCCTCCGACTACACCCGTAGGCTGCTCTCCATCCGACTGTTCGCGCGGGCGATCGCTGCGCCCGCGCCCCCCCTACGGCCGAGACTTCTCCCTCGTCCGTACGGTCTATCCCAGGCAGGGTGGGGTGGGGTGGAGATCCGTCGCCCTCGACCCTCTCTCTGTCCCATTCTCCTCTACTCACAGGAAATCATGATTGCTCCTCGACAATCACTCGATGACATTGATGACGTTTGCCTCCTTGCCTCTCCCCCCCCATCAGCAGCTTGTGAGGATTCCCCTAATTAATCTTCCTTGCCTCTCCCCCCCCATCAGCAGCTTGTGAGGATTCCCCTAATTAATCTTTCTCCAAACCACACCTCGCACCTCGCTCAGCGATCTGCCAAGCAGCACATGTGAGCGGCGCGGGCGGCGCGCAGAAATCTTCCCCCTCCCCCCGCCCGTGTGATTCGCGCCGCAACAAGGTTTTGACTGGCAGCATGTGTCCGTTCCGGCATCACCAAACGGCGGAATAGGCGCCCATCATTGCCTCTGATGATGAGTACCCACTTGCAAGACGGACGTGCAATAAGCACGTACCACGTGTCCTCGCGTAGCGACAAGCGGGTAAGTAGCCTGACTGTTACGCCGCCGCTCTGTGGGTGACGGAGTCCGGCCCCCGACACGTGGCGTTGGTTTGCTGGAAAGTTCGAACTGCGCCAAAACTAGCGCGCGCGCATCCTCCGCACTTTCCGCCCGGTTGTATCCTGTCCGTCACAGCCCAGACTGGGGAAACCAAAAAACAAAAAACAAAAAACAAAAAACACACACACACACACACACAGGGCCTAGCTGCGGTACTCTCGACATGTGCAAAACGAGAGTGAATCTTCCGCTAGAATATGGAAAATACACCGCCAATATTTTTGTCTTTTGTGCATGTCGAGAGTAGTGCAGCGAGGCGCACAGACGTGGGGGAAGTTGAAGGAAGCTTCGTGCTCGGCGTGCCTCCGCGGCCCGTAAGCGACCCACGGGCGACTGAGCGGGGCCGCGGATGTCCCAGGCTGAGGTCCCACCAACAACAAACCGCGCCAAAATTAGAGCGCCCGCCTCCGCGCTTTCCCCCAGGTTTTTTTTTTTGGCTTTTCATTTGCATTTGCACATTTCTCGAGTTGTGTGGCGATGCCCTAGGAGGCTGTCGAAAACCAGGAGCGAGATCCCACTACCGATGTATGTGGATTAGGGCCTCGCCACACCACTATCGAAGCACGAATTTTCGATAGTTTAGCATCGCCACACAGCCTATCGAAAAATGCAGCTTCGAAAATTTTCTATAGGTGTCAGAAATGGGAATTCGATACCCCTATAGAACAAAATGTGCACGTCCCTGCAATTCGATAGCCCACACTCCGGACTATGGAAAAACCGCCCACACACACGCTAGATGACAGGACCCGCACACAACAGACAGAGTAGAAAGCGGCCCCGGAACAGAAAACATTCGATACCCCACCGATTCAACAGTGCTGTGTGGCGAAAGGGGGGGTTTCTATCCAAGTCCGGACTATCGAATTTTTCTGACACCTATCCAAAAAAAAGGCGATTCGATAGTGGTGTGGCGAGCCCCTTAGTGTAAGGGTCTCGCTCCACTACTATCTGCTGTACACAATTTCAATAGCGGCCGTATAGCTGTCAGAGCTCTAAAAACCGTATAAAACCTAGTGTCGCTCCACTTACTATCCGCTATACGAGTCTCCAATTTTGGAGTTCACTACAAAACACTCTCACAGCACTACAAGACATCTATGCCGACCTCCTTCGACCACCCTCCGAGTAACGACTTCTGCAGGCTGTGAACTATACGGAATCGTATGGTGAATCCAGAGGGCGCCATCTGACATCCATACGGTGATTTCCGAAGGTGGATTTCGGATAGTAAGTGGAGCCGTGACTTACTATCTGAAATCGTACAGTAGATAGTAGTGGAGCGAGACCCTAAGGCATCCTGGATTTGGCAGGAAATCAGCAGTAGCCTGTTTTTGTGAATTAGGGGCTGATCCGACTTCTCTTCTTTTCGGGGAGAACAAAAAAGAACGGCTTTGGGCTGGCCCGCCCCTTGAGGAACGGAGAAGTGATTTTGGATCCCACTTGGCCAACAATAGGGGGACTTTTACGATTTTGGCGGCGGGCCAAAGGGGAAAGGAGCCTGCTGTCAAACACAGGAGAGGACCACGTAGCCCACCCGATATTGAAAAAAAAAAAAAAATGCCGGCCTTCTTTTTAGGAGCAGGGACGGCCATCCTCCTCTTTAGGTTTTTGGTAGAACTACTGCAGCGTGAGTCGCGGACAAACTGCCACATAGATATTGTTTGCACTCCCCTCCGAGACCTACGGGAAGACCCGAGAAAGCGGGAAGAAGTGGGATCCCAGAAAATGCCACTTTTCGCCAAAACGAAGAGAGGTCGGATCAGCCCCTTAAGCCCGGGAAGAGGATTTTTTTTATTTTTTTTTTCTCTCAATTTCACCTCACAGTACCTACCTACCACTACTCGTTTGCTCTCCCATTGGAAGGTTTTTCTTTTTTTTTTGTTGTTGGGGTGCTGTGGCTGTCCCAAATGTGTGTGAAATCACAACCAAGTTCCCGCAACCATACACACGTTTCACTCATGGCGAAGGCAAAGACCAATGGCTTCATCGCTGGAAATTTGATTATGGTTTGGGAGGTGTTTGGAGGGTTCGATCCCCTCACCTAGGGCAAATGGTGTATGGAGTTACTCTTGCCCTCCTTTGCCAAAGAGAATTTCTGTCAGAACAACCTAACGGCCTGCACTGCGGCGTATTTCAAGGAAGCCTCAGACTATTGTCCATGAATATGGTCCGTGTGCCCACTCACATGCAGTCGTCTCCACTGCCACAGCCATGGTCAGTGAATCATACCCTGACATCTGACACCCCGCCTGGAGCAGACACCATCTGTGAGAAGAGCACTTTCTTTTCTTTTTTAGCAGTTTTTTCTTCATTTGTTTGGTCATGAAATGTTTTTTTGCGTTTATTTTCCCTATTTCATGCTGCCACCCACCTGTCCCCCACCCGTCCCACATCCTTCACATTAATCCACATACATGGCTAGTGGGATCTCGCTCCAGGTTTTCGACAACGACAATTTTGCATCGCCACACAGACTTTCGAAGAAGTGCGGCTCAAAAAATTTCGACAGGTGTCAGAATGGTACTTTCGGCAGCCGCCCTCCAGCAATCATTCCTCCTGCCTGCAGATGATGGAAATTCGACAGTGGCCCACCAACCTTTCGAGAATTGCGTTGGAATTCGCATTGTCAGGGACTGTTCCGTGACATGCGTACCCTGTCGAAAGGCGGAGTCCGCCTGGCCATGACCAAAAACCTTGCCCCTCGACAGCCTGTGTGGCAAACGGGGGGTAAACTGTCCACGGCCGACTTTGAGTTTTGGCTCGGCTGCAGTAAGTCTTGCCGGAGTGAGGTAAAGTGGATGGATGGGGGGGTTTCTGAGTAGTTCTGAATTCTGCCTGTTCATATTCTGAAGTTTGTCGTGGTTATTTTCTAAGTAGCTCCATTTTTTTCTGAGCCAAAGCCGGGCAATGGCCCCGGCATCTCAATTTTCAAAATTGTATGTATATTTCCATATGGGACGAGATGTGTATAAGAGACAGGGGGGGGTAAACTGTCTACCGCCGACTTTCGGAGTTTTCCTGACAGCTGTCGTAACTCTTTGAGTTTCAACAGCCTGTGTGGCGAGCCTCTATATCTTTTCTTTTTTTTTTTTCTTTTTTTCACGGCCCAGACTGGAAGGCCAACACACACACACACATACACACACGGATGCGGCTTATCTGTCCAGATTTCAACAGGTAATTGAATTGGATTTTTTAATTTTTTTTTTTACCTTCTTTTTCTTTCCTTTTTTTTTTTTTTTCAAGAGGKGGGGGGTTGGAGGAAGCTTCATGCTGTGTACCCCTATTGGGTGGCTCTCTCATAATTCACCAAACATGACAGCAAAACTTTGCATTCTATCAGTCTGGTGGAGGGCATCACTGCAGAGGGGATCTCTGATTGGATTGGCATAACTGCTCTGAAAGAATTCCTTCTTTCTGAGCAGTTTGCAGCTCAGTTAAAGAGACCCTGGTCTCTCACTGAGCTCCCTGCACGTGTTAAACCCCCAGCACACACCAGCACACCCAGGGCTAAATGTATGAGCCTAAATTTGAATTTTGTTGAGCCTGCAAGGGATGGATACCACCACTGGGAAAATTCAGGGTGGTACCCGTACCGCCCTCTGCGCTGGACATACTATCAGATTGAAAACGAAATTTTGTGGATGGTGCGGCCAGTTAACTGCGGGGCCACTGTGGTTAACGGTCGATTAATAGTGGGGCAACTGTGACAGGGCGGATCGCTTGATTTTTTTTATTTTTATTTTTTTTTTATTTTTTTTATTTTTTTTTTGGCAATACCATGGCGGACCAAGCGAGACGAAGCCTGCCAGACCCCGGGACCAGACCCGGAGGCGTGTTATGGAGGAGGAAAAAGAACATGCGGCTGGACTCAATGATCTTCTATAAGGGACCCATGGGTCAGATCATGGCCTCTCACTTGCAGGCCGCCTCCATACGAGGTACTCCTAAAAAAGAAGTGGCCCGCCCGAGGTTGGAACCCTTGGAACTCCCGGGACCCCCTGATCAACTGGAACAAAGCCACCCGGCCCTTCCAGCTGGACAGATGGCGCTAAGACAAACGTCCGAACAAAGGAATAGCCAGGAACAATACTCCCACACCTCAGTTTCAGGGGCTGACGCTGCCCAAACTTTCCCCCACACCACAGCGGCAGCAGCACTACCGGCACCTCTCCCAAGCCACAGACACCACAGCACAACCGATCCTATGCAAGGAGAAGCAAGTAGCTCAGAGAGGGGACGACTTGTACAGGACACCAGAGCAAACGACAACGGAAAACCAAGGCAGGGGTCTTGGGCAGAGATAGCGAAGAAGCCTCAGTCATCACCCAGGCAAGGAGGGACAGGAAGCTCGCAGGGCATTGGGACAGGTGGCAGGGAAACTCCGCAGCCAGGTTCCTGGGTAGAAATTGTGAAGAAGCCTTTCCGGGGCAAAACCCTGATGGTACCAAGGGGGATTGGCACAGATGGTGACCCCAACCAGCATATCCCGCTGGACAACGTGGCCTCGGCTCGGGCCTTTTTCTTAACCAAATTCCTATGCGCATCCGACTCAAAAGTGGTAGAACAAGGAGGGAAGAAGGTATTGGTGAAAACCTTCCCGACGGAGAGGTTGGAAAATAGAGATGGGGTCTACCAGAGACACGCAAGCAACTGGGTGTTCTTTGACGACGCGGCATATAAGTCAAGCAATGATCAAATAAGATGGAGAAGGCTTCGACTCGAAACACTAAAACGTGATGCAGAAGCAGTCAAGGACTCTTTCCTTATCCAACCCCTCTCCCCCACCACCTTCACTGTTCTGTCCATGTATGAAAAGGATAAACAAGCTATGGATGGATGGAAAAGCATTAGATGCGATCGTTCGGAGGTAAGAATCTATCCATGGTCCCCCCTTAAACAACTTGGACCAGAGGAGCGACGGGAACGAATGATGGCGCAACATTTTTGGGTTGAGTTCCGACATATCCCCGTGGAAATCCAGGCCACATTCTTGCAAGATTTGGGGCAGCGCTATAAAATACTCAATTTCATCGACCCCCTCCCCTCCTTCGTGGCACAGCGAGATGACTATCTCATGTTGGCCTTGGATGTTCCCACAAACCCCCCGTTCGCCATCGACGATGTCATTCTGTATAGAATCAGAGAGAAAGAATATAAGATTCACACTGCGCACAAGCTACGACCATGGTGCTTCAAATGCAAGAGTTATGGCCACCTGTGTACGGATGACTCTTGCCCGACACACCCTGGCCGAATGGCCAGGACCACCGGACGGTTGCAACGGGACCCCTTCAGAGCAACCCGGTGACACCCGGTGGACCCGGGCTACGAGGGTTGGATTTATGTGGAAGAGTCCCATAGGGGGGGGCACCCAGAGGCTGGGAGTGGGAAGGCACCGGGGAACCCAACTGGGATACCCGCCCCCCGGATGCATGGGCCCCTCCCAAACCCTTGGAAGTAAGAATGAAGGAAGGGGGCCAGGGGGTGGGTCAGGGACAACAGAATCCGCAAAACACACAAACGAGGGGGAAGGAGGCAGAATGGACCTTGGTGCAACCCAAGAGAAAGCGAGCCACCCTGCAACCAGGCAATGGAGGGTCATCCCCGGAAAGGCAGAGGAGGCAAGTGGTAGTCTAAAGATGGCAGGATAAAAACCTGAAGAAGAAGCTCCCATTGGAAGAGACCTGGAAAGGAAAAGAGGGGGTTGACGTGGCAGACAAGGATAAAGGGGAGGAGGCACGACCGCCTCCGCTGGCTGGGAAGGTGGAAGTCACATGGGTCGCACGGGACCAAGGGGAGCCCTTGGTAGAGCCACCCTATTTGCAGAACAAAGAACCATTCACGAAACCATCTGGTTCGCAGAACACAGACCCATTTGTGGATGCCTTCGGCCTGTGTCCCATGGAGGTGGAAAAAAAACACATCTTGGAAACAGGAACTGGTAAGGAACCCCCCCCCCCCCCCCCCCCCGAYGTGGYAATGACGGACGCAGCAGCGTCCCAGACAGCCGAGCCGACCCCACTACACATCAAACTCGAATCCTTAGCAGACTAGTTGATGCAAAGGCTGCAGCTTGAATACACCACCCTCCCCCTGTCTCTTATACACATCTAGATGTGTATAAGAGACAGCCAGAATCCTTAGCAGACTAGTTGATGCAAAGGCTGCAGCTTGAATACACCACCCTCCCCACAGATTTCTGGGACAACACGTATCGTGAACTTATTTCGATGCTAGAAGGGAGCGACAACCTGCGTTGTCGACCGGTAGAAAGGGTATGTCGGCACGCCGTCCAAACCCTATACCTCGTGCCGCGTCTGTCACCCACGGGAGGGTTGGTCGAGGCTCCTGTAACCTGCAAAAAACCTGGTTAGTGCAGATCTACACATTGACCATTGAAATCCAATGAAGACGCGACGACGAGAAACTCACGAGCCAGCACTCTAAAGAAACAATATATGCATTCCCATCTAGTCTAGAATAATAGGGTCCACTGCGCTGTTCCCAGTCCCTGAAGTAGTTCCCGCTTCCTGATCAGGAAAATTCGTTTGAGTCCCAACTGATCCTACGAACAATCTAGGTCGGATTCTCCGCCCAATGGGATGACGCCGGTAGCGTGCTCGCCGATCCCAAGGAACCGTACTAGAACTCTCCATATCAAAGTTGGATTCTCGGGCCCATTGAGGCCACAACTCGAGGTCGAGTTTTACCATAACTCCCCCTGTACCACTCGCCTTTCCCCGAAGTGCCCCAAAGTGTGCCCCTTGTCACTGATCGAGAGTCCCCAACCGTGTCGTATCCGAGTTCCTGGTCGATCGTAGCACATGTTCAAGCGCCCATTATGACACCCGCATAATAAATTCCCTGGTCCGTAGTCTGCGGCTGTAAGTCAATAAAGTCTTGTCATGTGCCCGCCCCACAGAGTTCTGCCGCCTTGGTATCCTCGTCCGCCCGTTCAGTCCACAAATTCCGCTGTCGAACCCCCTTAGCCCCAATTCGAATCCCGGTAAAGATCCAGTCTGTGCCCCGAAGCCCCGGGCTTTAGGTCTGAATCCTTGTCTCGAGGATCCGGCTCCTGATCAGGTCCCGGAGCCCTGAACCCGTGTCTCAATGTCCCCTCTAATAATTGTGCCCAAGAGCCCTGAACCAAACCCAAGCGTGCGTTCGGAACCCGTCCCGTAGACCCGACAATGAAGTCTCGCAATCCTGTCTGGGATCCTGTTCCGGGCCTCGACCAAAGGCCCACAGCGTGCCTCGTAGTCCCGTAGGGAGTCCCGACTATCCTTCGTCAAACCATGGCTTACACCAATTTCCTGCCGTGGTCCGGCCCTCGTTCCAAAGTGTCGGCCCGTCTGCGGTAGTCCCTCCCTGTGTTCCAATGTCTCGGCGTGGGCTCAAAGGCCCCGTTGGGTCTCATGCCCCCGCTCGTGAGCCAAAGGCCCGTTTCAGTCTGATGACGCGGCTGCGTTCCAAAGGCCCGACTCTGTTTCCAAAGTCTTGATCTGCGTTTAAAGTCCCGGCCTGCGTTCAGAGTCCAGGCCCCCTCGTATGCGCCACAAGCCCCGGCCTGCGTCCAGAGGCCCGGTTCTGTACCCAAAGCCCCGGTTCGTTCTACCGGGCGCATGTATGTATGGGCGCTAGTGTGCTCGGGGCATCCCGCCTGCGCGCGTGTGAAAGCGCATGAGCCCCGACTGCCCGGGCTGGTCGCCTATGCGTGCTATCACGCCCACTTCGATCCTGACATGCGGAGCTGTGCGCTGGTGCGCGTTAGGGCGCCCTGGCTGTGCGTGTGGACGCGCAATCGTGTGAGCCCTGTCCCAACTTCGATGCGTGCGAGTCTCCCCGTCCCTATACCGTTTGCTCGCGGGTGCGCTCTGATGCGCGCGACTCCCCTCGTCGACCCCGTTTGCACGCGGGTGCGCGTTGATGCGCGCGGCTCCCCTCGTCGACCCCGTTTGTGCGCGGGTACGCGTTGATGCGCGCGGCTCCCCAGTTGTGCTCGTGAACGCGCGTGTGGGCGCAACTGTGCGACTCCGATCCCGACCGCGCGCACTAATGTGCGCGGTGTTCTTGCCGCTTCGCTAGTGTGCGCGGTGCTCCCGCTACTTCGCATGTGGGCGCGCATGATGTTCCCGCCACTTCGCTAGCGCGCGCTAGTGCTCACGATGTTCCCGCCATTGTGTGTGTGTACACATGTTGTTGTGCGGACTGGTTCCCTATCGTGCAGTGTGCGGGTGCGGGTGTGGTGTCGCTCGATCCCGATCTCGTTAGTGCACGGCGCCCGTGCATGCACGGGCTCACCCGCGTTCCACCCCCAGTTGCGCGTTGGGTGTTCGCAGTTGCGCTCTAGTCCGCGTCCTGTACCGATTCGTGCGTTGGCTATTCCCAACTGCGCTCTCATGCGCGCCCTGTCTCGATTTGTGTGTCGGGACTGTGCAAAGTCGTGCTCCCCTGCGCGCCCAGCTATGGTGTGCGCCTCCTGGCCAAGTTGGTCTCAGTGCTCACCCGTGATCTCCCTACGTGCGCCCATAAGTCCGCTGGTTCCCCTCTCCTCGTGCTCCCGTCGTGTGCCTGTCTGTGCCCCCCCCCCACCCCCTTCTTTCCCCTCCTTTGTACCCCGTCCCGTCCGTGCCTCTGTCACCGACTCCACTTTCCACACCTTCCCCTCTCTTTGCCGACTTCCGTCCTCGAAACTTCCTCTTGCTCCTCCCTCCTTGGTTCGTGAATGCTCGACCTACGAAATGCGCGGCCGACCAGTGAAATATGCGCATGAGGATGTGTGCGCGCATGCAATGCGCTTCCTTTATTTTTCCCTCCTTCGTCCCTCCTCCCTCCTTGGTCCTTCCTCACTCCTATGTCCCTCCTCCCTCCTACATCCCTCTTCCCTCTTCCGTCCCACCTCCCTCCTTCGCCTCTCCTCCCTCCTTCATCCCCCCTCTGCACGAAACGCAGTTTGTCCGCCCCCCCCCCCTCTACGTCCTTCCTCCCTCCTTTGTCCCTCCACCCTCCTTCGTCTCTCCTCCCTCCTTCGCCCCTCCTTACAAATTGCGTTTCATTTTTGTTTTTCCCTCCTTGGTCTCTCCTCCCTCCTTCGACCCTCCTCCCTCCTTGGTCCCTACTCTCTCCTTCATTCCTCCTCCCTCCTTCGTCCCTTCGCACAAAATGCTTTTCGTTTTTATGTTTCCCTCCTGCCCTCCTCTCCCTCCTTCGTCCTTCTGCCCGAAATGCATTTCGTTTTGATTTTTCCTTCCTTTGTTCCCCTCCTCCCTCCTGCGTCCCTCCTCCCTCCTTCTGCCTTTTTGAACGCCCGAACAAAAAAATGCATTTCGTTTTCTTTTTTCATACTTTCCCGGCCGACCTTTGCCGCTGCATGTCTTTTGGTCTCAATGAGGGAGTGTCCGCGCCCATGCGCGCCCCGGCTCGCTCGGGCTGAAACTTTGCCCTCCTCCGCATTTCGTTTTTGTTTTCCCCTCCTGGGTCCCTCCTTCCTCCTTGGTCCCTCTTTCTGCCTCGGTCCCTCCTCCCTCCCTCGACCCACCTCCCTCCCTCGACCCACCTCCCTCCTTTGTCCCTCCTCCCTCCTCCCTCCTCCCTCCTCCCTCCTTCGTTCCTCGTCCCTCTTTCGTCTCTCCGGACGAAATGCGTTTCATTTTTATTTTTCCCTTCGTCGTCCCTCCTCCCTCCTGCATCTCTCCTCCATCCTCCTGCCGTTATGAACGCCCGATCTACACAATGCGTTTCGTTTTCTTTTATCGCACTTTCCCGGCCGACCTTCGCCGCGTGTGCGTGGGCCCGCTTGCACAGACACAGAG
>BFEA01000001.1:208914-221383 GCA_003427395.1 Chara braunii
GAGAGAGAGAGAGAGAGAGTCTGCCACACTCTGACATGTGCTGCTCGATTTTGTCGTTGGCTTTTGCCTTCCAGGAAATTTTCCAAGATGCCCGTCCAACATTACGACTCACATGACAACGCTGCTTCCAACAACTACCCTACGAACAGCAACTGCCAAGCAGATTGGATGCTGATTACTTCATTCATACATGACAAGACCTGCCTGCTTAACATCACTTCCATTCTTATTATTGAAGGCGACTTCCAACAACTCCCCTGGGCCACTCGTCAATCACACCATCTGGACCAAGCAAGTTGAGACTGACAAACACACATGCACCAAGCAGAGACTGACACACACACAGTCAAAACTCAAAAAATAAGCACATGGCATACATACATAGATCGGATGGTCACAAACTTGTTCAGCAAGGACAGCAAGCAAACTCAGAGTCGGAATCTTCAGCAAACAGATAAACGGGAAAGCTTTCAGAGATCTCAGACTGAAACTTTGTGCGTCGTTTGAAACACAAAGCAAAAAAAGATGCTGAAAAGGTAATGGCTTCCCAGGAAAAGTTCTTGCTGGAAAACCTTGGTGTTCCCTCCCAATTTCTTCCAAGCGGGTTTCTCTGTCTGCTGTCAGGTTCCTATTTTTCTTACTATGAAAGCTGCGGCGAATGATAGGATAGTTCAATATTCTTTTTCTATCTTTGGTGCTTTTTTCTTTTCTTTTTTTGCGGGCAAAGCGGCAACAGGTACCCTTGTATCTAATTGTTCCTACAAAACACTGGTTGTTTGAAACATGCGGTTAAGTAGTTGTGACTCGTGAGTCTTGCGACTGACCAGTGGATTGTTTGCTGTCTATGCAGGTCTTGAGCGTATGGCCATCGCTTCTCAGTTCTCAGCTAGGTGCAGTGCATCGCAAAACAGATGACGGCAGGAAGGATTCCCATCAAGACTGAAGCTGAGAATCCGCTGAAGATGCGCCGGCCTTGCTGTCAATGACAGCAGCGATTCGAATCTTCAGGCAAAGGAAGATTGAGTCATCATTGTCTGTTTTGCAGTGGGGCCAAGTCAGTCAGCAGTATTGTTTGATAGCCGTATGATTTGAGATTGCTGTTGTTTGACAGGAAATAGCCGTTGATTGCTGACTCTTGGCAGTGGGGTTAAGTCAGTGGGCTACGGTTGTGTTTCAAGATAGACTGAAGGGGGCAAAGGGGGGAGTTTCCGCCACCACTCCAACGCCATCTGCGCTGTTCGTTTTTCTTGTCTACAAGTACCGGGCCAAAATCTACAGTGCCCATATGCTCGGTAGAGTGTCTGAGAGGGCAAGGGTACCACAATTATCTTTCCTCGTGGTGACACTCTAGATTTTAGGCTCGGCGAGATGGTAGAGGTTCTGAGAGGGCAAGGGTACCACAATTATCTTTCCTCGTGGTGGCACTGTAGATTTTAGGCTCGGCGAGATGCAACTTCTGGTTTGTCAATATAGGTGTGGATGGAGTGGTGGTTTAACCACCTTCCGCCAACGTCTATGTGTGGGAGGAGCCAAATCTCAAAGCAAGTAGTTGACAGACCCAGTAGCGTGAGCATAGGCAAAGCTAGTTAGTGCTTCTCTGAATGGATCTGTTCTCTGATTTCGTGATTCCACAGTGCTGCGAACAGTTGTTAAATGACAATTAAAAAAATCCTGGACGATTCCTCTTTGTCTTTTACATATATCATCGAACAGAACGGTAACCGTAGGCTGAGAGAGAGAGAGAGAGAGAGAGAGAGAGAGAGAGAGAGAGAGAGAGAGAGAGAGAGAGAGAGAGAGAGAGAGAGGACAACAAAGGAGGGGCCGTGACAAATTGTTCCATTGGAGTTGCACCGACTCATCAGGAGGCTGAACCGTCAAACAGAACTGCCCAGTAAACCGTAGGCTGAGAGAGAGAGAAGAGGACAACAAACGAGGGGCTGTGACATACTGTGTTTCGGAGTTTCACCGACTCATCAGTAGGCTGAAACCTTCCCAATCTGCACAGTCCCCAAACCCCGATGATGATACTGTAAGTGATAATCCACCTTAACCCCTGTTGCGGTTCAGTGTCAACAACTGCCCCAAAACTGATACCCTCATCTGTGTGTCAACCACTGTATTGTAGAGTCAGTGTGTGACAAAGATTGTTGACACGTGGAGAATCTGGCGGATTGAACTGATTCCTAGTGACTGATTGATTCCAATTTCTAACCGAATGATGATTGATTCCAGATGACAGATGATTGGTGCCAACTGATTGATGATCGATTCCAATTGATTGATGGTTTATACGAACGGATGGACAATTGATTCCTGGGTTTTTGAGAACGAAAGCCCAGCTGCCGTCCTTGTCTGATGTTTTCTGGTCTCGTGCTTCCAAAGAAGACACACGTGACTGATTCAGACAGGTGTCTGAATCTTCACAGAGATTGCTTCGTATGGTTAACCTCAATCCGGATTGGCCACTAGGTGCGGACGTTGATTGTCTTCAAACAATTTCTCAATTTCTGTTATGTTCATGGGCGGCTGGGTGGCTGTTAGATGGCTGTTAGATGAGTTCGACTTCCTACTTCTTCTCTCTGTCCGATCCACAGTATCAGTTTCAAGGTGCATTGTTGTACTCAGACAACTGCTGGAACGTTGATTCTTTAACAGGTGTGATTTACTGATTAGTGATTGGCATAATTGACATCTGTTTCTGGTACTTTGTATGATCTAATTATGTATTCATATTTTTTATTCATGGGCGGGTATAGAAGCTTCAGCTTGTCCCTTCCGTCTGTTTGGTTGTCGTGAGTTCATGCCCCTTGCTCAGAGTCTTCTGCATCGCTCGATTGATCAGGTGCTTGCTTTAGTTTTGATTGACTTCCTTTCTCTCTGACTGTGTGATTGTTTATTTCCTTCCAACGTATTCATTGACTGATTCCATGGTTGGTTGATTGGTTTATCTTGATTGCTCTGGTTGGGCGATTGATTGATTGATTGGTGGATTGATTGATTCATTGCTTGCTTGCTTGCTTGCTTGATTGGTTGGTTGGTTGGTTGGTTGGTTGGTTGATTGATTGATTGATTGGTTGGTTGGTTGATTGCTTGATTGATTGATTAATTGGTTGGTTGATTGATTGGTTGATTGGTTGATTGATTGAATGATTAATCGGTTGGTTGGTTGATTGATTGACTGATTGATTGATTGATTGATGGATCTTTTCGTTGATTGATTATTGATTGATTAGACGATTGATTAGACGATTGACTGACTACCCCCTGGTGTATTGGTCGGACACAGAGCTGACTGTGCTGGCAGTCACAAGGCAGATGATGCCGTCGTCGGTGACTGTTGTACCATGGTGTCCATCATGCTGTGGGGTCCATGTGGCAGATTTCCAGAAACCCATCCACACTCGTGCATCTGTGTCCCAGTCGTTGACGTTTGGTCATGCCGATAGCCAAGCATTACCCACCCCCTTATCAGCTGCACTCAATTCAAGTAGACGAAGCTCCAGGCTCCTTGGACAGGGGGTCTCATCCATGGAGTCGCTGAGCAGCTTCTCAAGTGGTCTATTTTGGCTTCCACCATTGCCTGCTATGGTGAAATGGAGACGAGGATCTCTTTCAAGAAGATTTGTGTGTGAGAGAGCAGGCGTACTCTTTAAGTCTTTAAGTGGAGGAGCTGGTCTGCAGACTTGTGGGACAGGTGGGAAGAACTCCAAGCTAGTGGGACAGGTGGGCCCATGTGGTACAGGTGGCCGAGTTTGGGACATTCATCACACCACATGGATCCACAGACACTCCAGGCTGGGGGCACAGGTAGACCTATCTGCGTTGGGTGCGAAGAGAAACTCAAAGCTGATGGGAGGGATAGGCAGACTTCTGAGTCAGAGAGCTGCAGGTGAAAATGGCAACAGTGCAGAAGAAGAAGAAAAAGACCAGAGTCCGTCGCTCTCATCGTCACACGATGACGCTGCTGAGAACAATGGTGGTTTTCGACGTGAGTTCCCAGTTTTGTCGATCGCTACCTTCCTCCATCCGTCCGTCCCTCCCTCTCTCCGTCCTTCCATCCTGCCCTCTGTCCCTCCGTCCCTCCCTCTGTCGCAGCAACAATGGTGGTTTTCGACGTGAGCTCCCAAAATTATCGATCCCTAGCTTCCTCCGTCCATCCGTCCCTCCATCCTTCCGTCCCTCCATCCTGCCCTCCGTCCCTCCGTCCCTCTGTCCGTCCTTCCCTCCCTCCATCCTTCCCTCCCTCCGTCCCTCCCTCTGTCCCTCTGTCCCTCTGTCCCTCCTTCCCTCCGTCCCTCTGTCTCTCTGTCCCTCGGTCCCTCAGTCCCTCCGTCCCTCCCTCCGTCCGTCCCTCCCTCCCTCCATCCCTCCATCCCTCCATCCCTCCATCCCTCCGTCCCTCATTCCCTCTGTCCCTCTGTCCCTTTGTCCCTCTGTCCCTCTGTCCCTCTGTTCCTCTGTCCCTCCCTCCCTCCCTCCGTCCCTCCCTCGCTCCCTCCCTCACTGCCCCCTCTCCTCACCACAAACTTTCCCCCCAATGCAGGTCCAGTTGACAGGGAGCAGAAAGAAGTAGCAGAAAAGTGGACCTTGCAGTTTTGACAATGTCCTCTTAGGCCGTATAGTCCTTATCTTATTATGATGGGTAACTACTAGGAGGCCTCTAACCTTATTGAAAACCAACAGGACTCGAACACTTGGTTTGTTTATCAAAAGTTATCGGTGTATACAAGTTGGCCACCGGGCAGGTGCATTGCACGGAGGAGGTCTGGTGCCAGAAAGTATGGATCCGTAACTACTGTGGGATCTCCCGTGGAACCTGAGGGCAATTTAAGACCCGTGTGTGTGACCGGGCAATGGAGATGATTGCGCCAGACTGTTTCGTCGGACTTCGTGTGTGTGTGTGTGTGTGTGTGTAAGTGAAGGACGCTACAGCCTTGCAGGGATGGGATGGACATCATGATGGTATGGTTTACAGTGTCATGAGTGTAGTCGTTAGTGACTTGGGTTTTGTGGCCAAGGGTGCCGGTTCGAATCCGTGCTTGCATGCAGGAGGTCACAGGCCAGAAAGTATGAACCCATAGCTACATTGTCACTCCTACCTTTTAGCTGGCCAACCAGGGTGAAGTCTAATAAACTTTCTTTCCCCCCTAAGTCTAACAATCTTTATGAATTTAAGAATGTAAAAGAATGCAAGGGCATACTCACACTAGCGCTTTCCTAAACGTCTCTGACTGGAATTACGGCCAGACTGAGATGCATCTCACTGCAATCACGTCCAGAGCACAGTAAATCGTCGTATGATTATGCTCTAAGAATCTAGGAATCTATGATGTGATTTCTGCAAAATCAAGCGTTCCAAGTGCCAGTGTTCCAGATAGGAACACCACTGCCACAGCTTCTATCAGTGTTCCAACTGGTGCCACTTTTGCCGCTGCGGCAGTTCCCCCCCCTTCTTCCTAACCACAGTTGTCGCTATCCCTGCCGCAACAGCTTCCCCCCCTTGTTAACCATGGTTATTGCTATCCCTGCTGCAACAACTGCTTCACCCTTGGTAACCACGGTTATTGCTATCCCTGCTGAAACAGCTTCCCCCCCCTCCCTTCCTGACCATGGTTATTGCTATTCCTGCTGCAACAGCTTTTCTCCCTTCCTAACCATGGTTATTTCTATCCCTGCTGCTGCTATCTTCAGCTGTGCCTCCGTTCTCTTTGTTTTTGAAGTTTTTTCTTTCTTTTCGTGTCCTTCCCCCCCCCCCCACCCCCCCCTTCCCCCTTGGTGACCCTAATACACGTAAAACTCTGAAAACAAAAACGGAACTCCACAAATATCGATAAAAAAATAAAAGTTTAACACTGGTGTGGCTGTAACGGTTGTGCTGAGGGTTATGTTTGCCAAGGGCCCAAGGCAGCGACTGCTTATTTTGAGTATGCGAGACTCTCATGTGATTTTTCTGTGCTCTTCTTGCCCCTGTGTTTTGTTTCTCTTGTGCCTGCCTGCCTGCCTGCCCGCCTGCCTGCCATGGTGGTGGTAGCTGTCAAATACTTGCATAATTTTTTCTTCTGTCCATTAAATGGATGCTGAAACATGCATGCGGCTTGCAGTTGTCCGTTGGCAGACAACTTTCCGCATCTTTATGGCTGCACTCGTGTGGGTTGCCATTTTCTTTGGACGATGTTCGTTTGGAGGCGACAGGGGTGGAGGGCAGAGGAAGGGCGGGGGGAAGAGTTATTGAGCTACGACTGACCGAGATACGCAGGCCACTGAGGCGAGTTCGTCAGAACGATCCTGAAAAGGTCAAAATGCTGATGGAGAGTATATCCAAGATCGGTTTGCAAGTTCCGGTGAGTTGTCAAGAATCGCAGGGCAACATATATAGCCTTACATAGCCTTAATGGTGGTGCAGCCTGAAACAAAATATCTTTTCTTTTGTCTGGTCGGTCGAGTCTAAGCCGATCTCTGCCTTCTCCTCATCGTGTGCATTGAAAGTCCTCCTCATCATTTGGTAGTTTGCACCAGGGAATGCCACGTGGATTGCACTAATTGTCCAAACTCCTGCCTGTCAATTGCATGAATGCTATTGCTGGCCTGCCCTTTGAGTGCCGGTGCTTTTTCTAGTGGGGGCAAGATTGCACTTCTTCCGGAAACCACTGGCTGAGAGTTTGGTGGCCTGCGGCTGCTTAGGGCTATGGTAGGTAGTTGATGGTTCGCCAGCTGGCCGCATCTGCTGAATCGTGCTGATCGATCTCACTTGGCTATCGTGGTGGGTAGGGGGGCCGGGGATGGGGAGCAGAGGTCTGAAGCCACCCAGAGTGCGTGAATATGATGAAGATGAAAGAGTGGTATTTCAGGCTTGGTAGTCACTGATAACCACCTCCCACCTATCCTACACATTCAATCAAGGCTGTCAATGCAAAGCTATAGTAAAGGTGCACGGGGTCTTACCGTTTAGCCGCTTGTATTCCGCATCTTCACGGAGAATTCAATTTCACTGAGCCCATGTTGGAGACAGCATCCGTGGATGGCAGACAGGTGAAACGCCTCTCTTTGAAGGTTTCCATGATAGCTCCCTCATTTCATCTCACTGGGTGTGCTGGCAGCTGTCGGGTTTCCTGGATGCTGTGGTTGTGGTGATGTCTGGTGGACTTGTTTTGGATACCCTCGCTCATCCTCTTGTGATGATTATTGCCTGGCCATCAGCAGCAGTTGTGCTTGTGGTCATTTGCAGACGGTGTGGATGCCGCGATGCCGAGCTGCGACAGCCGCAGCTCCAGCACTCTCATCTGACAGGTTTCGGGTCAAGGGGGTGCAGCTATGTTGTGGTGTGGTCCTTGTGTCCATCCCCCCCCTTTTGTTGTTTTGGTCTTTGTGTCCATCCTAGCAACGGCGTGCTCCACGATGCCGAGCAGCGACAGCCGCAGCTCCAGCACTCTCATTCTGCAGGTTTTGGGGCAASGGGRTGCAGCTATGTTGTGGTGTGGTCCTTGTGTCCATCCCCCCCCTTTTGTTGTTTTGGTCTTTGTATCCATCCTAACAAGGGCGTGCTTTATTTTTCTTGGGTGAATTTGCGCCTGGGTAAGGAGGCTCTGTGTTGTTTCCATCGGAGTGGTGGCATGGAGTGGTGGTGGAGGTGGCCTTGGGGCTGCTGGGCACTTGTGAAGGCAGAGTTTCATAGGATGTGTGATGTTTCCACCTCCTGCCCCATGAGGTCAGGCCTTGCCACATCGTTCTGACTTCTGGAATCATGTGGAATGTGCGTGTGACCGTGTCATGTGTGCCCCATGGCTTAACCTCGGGATCCTACACATGCATGATGGATCGTGTCGTCTTGTGGTTTCCACTACGTTTTGGGTAAGCGTGGGTATACGTGGGTTTATACCCATGTGGGTAAACGTGGGTATACGGAGTAAGATTGGGTATATGTGGGTTTATAGTACTTTATAGTAGTTTATACCCATGTGGATATGTTGGGTTTGTGTGTGTGTGTGGTTCTGTTGGTGTGGCCAATGGCGCCATGCTGCTGCTGCTGCTGCTGCTGCTGCTGATGATGATGATGGCGATGGCGATGATGCTCAAGTAGACCTTGATTGGATATATGTGGGAAACGTTTTCACTTATGAAAGCACCAGGATGAGAGAGTGGCAAAGAAGATGCAGATAAGAGGGGAAAAGGGGGGGGCAGGGGCGGGCAAATTTGTAAAAGAATACGAATGTGTAGCAAAATGTGCACGTTATGCAGATCATTGATTGTGGTTTGTGTCAATTTCTGCTGGTGATATTATGCAGATTGATGTCCTGGAAGTCGAAGGGAAGTACTATGGTAAGCATTGGACGTCGAAAACCCTTTCCTGCCTGTTGACTGATGATGTACACCATAGAGTATGCTAGAGATTGATTGATTGATTGACAGATTGATGGATCAAGGGTACAAATCCTGTACAATGACTTCAGGAGTGTTAGGAGTCTTAGGCCGCGAAGAAGGGAAGGAACAGAAAGCGGGACTATCATCTGCTTACAGAACACTGGGGAAGCTTGGAATTAAAAAAGATACCGTTGCAATTGCTACCAAGTACTTCGCTGCTGAATTCTCTGTTAGCAACCCAGTGTATAGCTCTGCAAATTTTTCCTGCCTGACAGTGCCTGTGAAACGGTTTTCACCTTTTTGCAGTAGCAGATGCAGTACCCAGGGTCCGATCCCTAGACCTCACCCTACCCATGTACAGTATCTGCGTAGACCCCGAGAGTCGAACCTGTGACCTGTATATTCGTAGACAGTTGGTAGGTTGGTCATAGGTCCATAGGTAGCAGGGGTTCGATCTGTAGGTCTATAGGGTAGTAGTCTTAGCGAGTTCCAGAAGTCTAGCTGTAGTCCTTCTAGAAGGCCGGCAAGTGGGCAAGTGGTCAAGTGGTGGAGTAAACTGCAGTGCAATTGCAGTACGACTATGGTAGGTTAGCAGTGAGTCCACAGTCAGTCAGCGGTAAGGTCCAGTCAGTCCCAGTCCGGTCCAGCAAGTACCACGGGGGACTGTGAGCACCATGGGCCAATGGCAAAGGGCAGACCAATGAGTTTCCGAAGTATAAATCAAGAGGCGGTGCCCAGCCTTTCATTGATTTCTGCGTGAGCCATGCGGAAGCGCTGCCACAGCGACTTGTGCAAGGAGGTCTGCAGTGAGCCCGGAGGACGCAGTGGGCGAGAGAGGAGGAGCTTAGTATAGCGATAGGGTAGAGGCAGCCATAGCTGCCATAGCTGTAGTTAGTGTGAAGTGTGTGCGTATGTGTGAGTGTTCAGAGTGACGCGTGTGGGATATCCAGGGTGATCCGGTGTGTGTGAACAGTGAGTTGTTTGGGCGCTGAGTCGCCATAGCCAGTTGAAAGTGAACTCGCATCTGGAAGCCATATCTCTGAGTTTTGAGTGGGCGCATGTCGCCAGTTTGCTGCGCTGCTGTTTCCATGCATGAAAAGTGTGAATAAGAACGAGTCTGATTGCACCTGTTACGATACGAACCTGACCAATCCAAGTGTTCTTTTTTTCCTATTTTTTTGAAACCAAGGTCAGAAGAGTCTGCAAGGAGGAGCAGTAAGAGCGTCCCCGCCTTGCAGGCCAGTCACTGGTCACTCTGATCTATTGGCGGGGAGCAGCACTTGCTGGAAACCGGGTCCAGCGTCCCATAAACCAGGTGTTTTCTGGTTCAGGTGAGTATTACCAGAGGTCCCCCGACCGGTTGGCCAACGACCTGTAGGGCTGTGTCCAGCGTCTACCGTGCTACTGGCACCTTAAAGCAGCACCCTGACTGTCTCTACCCGGTGATGTCACTGGAAGCCTTACCCCAACTTGCGATCCCTGTCCAGAACCCAGTGACCGTGCCAAAGCCAGCACCCTGACTATCTCTACCAAGTGATGCCACCGGGAGCTTCACCCCAACTATTCCAAACGTCTGTACCCAGTGATGTCACTGGAAGTTTCACCTCAACTATGCAATCTCCTTTCAAAATTTTGGCTCTCTGTTGTCTCCCTGAGTGCTCTGCATGGGAAGGTCCCTGTCCCTTTGGGAGACCCCAGGGTGGTGAGGAGACCTAGCCTCCATCCACAATGTCCTTGTTGTACGGTCTGTTCCGGGAGACCCCAGGGTCGCAACCGTGTTGGGCAGCGGGGTCTACGCTTCGGCTCAGCAGTGTCGTGGAAGTCGCAGAATCGTTGTCTTCGTTCTTTTAGTTGCAGCCTGAAAGCTTCCCGCGTCGACGCTGATGCTTCCTTATACTTCCTGTGTTGATGGCGATACTTCGTACGACCCACCATGTAGATGCCAACCAAGCACATCCTTCGCTGATACCGGTGTCTCTTGCGTCGTAGAATGCCGGCACGTCTGTCGGTTGTAGGGGGAGTTCTGTATCAATGCTGGCCGAGCTGCTGAGAAGGGGAGGGGGAGTGGGGAGTGGGGAATGGCTGTTGTGGGGGAGGGAGGGGTAGTGGTTGGGAGGGGGTAGGCGGGTTAGGGGGCAAACTGAACTTGGAGATGCGGGCCTATTAAACTACCTACCCACCCGGCACCGAGAGTTCCACTAATAAACTTGTGTCGAATGTCCTGCACCTTGTCGGGGGTTGCTTTGATTGAACGTTTGGTCTGGACCCAGTCCGTGCTATACTTGAGCTCGATGTCCTCTCTGTAATTATCCCATGTCAGGGGGGTCAGAGGGCGCATATATGGGATTGTCAGTTGACATAGAGTGTCGACAAGGCTAATCGGTTCAAAATTTAAATTGCTCTTGAATTGTGCAAGCAGCACTATAGTAATTCATCAAGCTGAAGGGTTGGTCGGCGAGGGTGGCGGGGGGGTAATCAAAGTTGGTGAGGTACGCATGTGAAAATGGCACTGCCCATGCGAAACGAAAGGCGGAACGCGTAATGGGGGAATCAGTAGGCCCAAAAGGAACTGAAACTGGGGCAGCATTTCAGTCCATTCCGTGTTAGCTCCCCCTACCTCATCTAATACCCTCCCCAGCGAGAGTAGGCGTGTTCAGCAGGCCACGCTCGGAGAAACCAGGGCTCGGTTTCAATAGAGCGAGTAAGCAGACAAATTATCTCAAAAGAAGTACCAGGTAATCCTTGTGAAGCTTGTGAAAATTCTCCTTGGGTGTGTAACACATTTCATGTTTTTGTTTTTCTTCTGTTAATGTTGACTCTCAATCGACAGGATTTTCAGGGTGTCACCGATTCGAGGCACACATACGGCTTGGACTTCCAACGATTAGGTGCAAGGTCCATAAGGCATCCAAGGCAATTCTAAGGTAATGCAACTATATAGCTAGCATGATGATGATAACCTTCACTACGTTTTCGTTTTCAGCATACTGTGTAGAGTGTTTTTTTTTTCCCTCCCCCCCCATCCTTGTTTATTTCCCAAGACTATACAACAGCTGGTATACTGTACGCTACGTACAGGTGCACAGCATGGGCAAGGCAACTTATATAGAAGGCATAGCGGGCGGGCAGGCAGGTAAGTGGGTGAATAGTAGGTGGATACGCGGCAAAACAGAAAGGCACACAGCATGGTACACACTAAGCAGCATATAGCAAAGTAAGCGGCTGGGCAGGCGGGCTGGAGGGCGGGCACACAACCACACAGCAAGGCAATGAACACAGCAAGGCAAGCAGGTGGGCGGGCGGGACACCAACACAGCAAGTGAAAGGATGTCACGCTGTCTCCATGTCCCAAGTCCTGGTCACGGAGTCCCAAGTCCTGGTCCCAGAATCCCAGGTACCGGTCCCAGATCCCAAGTCCTGATCGCAGAGTTCCATGTGGGCCCAGTCTCAGTTGATCCCTGTAGGCCCCATCTAGAGGGTCCTAGGAGTCCAGTAAGGTCTAGAATTCGAAGCGTTGTAGGTCCCGTAGGGTCTGACAGTCCGGTAGTCAAAAGTCCCGGTAGGGTACCTGACAAGAGAGGTCTGCGGTCCCAAAGTTGGATTTTGAAGCAGCATCCTGGGAAAGTCCGTTAAGTTCCGGAAAACTGGCAATACGCAGCCGACAGGCCGTGGCCACCTGTACTGGTCTGCAGCCGACAGTGAATCGCATGCGCTGCTATTTATAGGTGCTATAGTGCAGCATCGGATTACGTAACGATCCGCATGTTGCGGAAGCTCTACTGTAGCGCTTGTGCGACCATGGGCTGCACAGTCGGGGTGGAGGGTTGATGGAAGCAGGGTGGCCATCGCCATAGTTAGGATAGGCGAGCAGCAGGAAGACAGCTGGCATAGCTGCGGAGGAGGAAGCAGGTGATGCGCGTCAGATCGCGGGTGTGTACAGGAAGGGGGAGTGAGGGGTCCAAGACAGAGTGTGAAAGAGAGAGAAATCATGAGTGGTGAAGGTGAGCACCTGGAGTGTCGAGTAAAGATGAGAGAGAGAGAGAGAGAGAGAGAGAGAGAGAGAGAGAGAGAGAGAGAGAGAGAGAGAGAGAGAGAGAGAGAGAGAGAGAGA
>BFEA01000001.1:241724-252295 GCA_003427395.1 Chara braunii
GCTTGAGGCTGTCGTGGGGAACAGGCCAGAAATAGCCTGTTCCCGAAACCCTGTTTTTGTGCCTGAGTCTTAGGGTAGGTCGATCTTATGAGGGCTCGGAAGTGGCCCTCCGTTTCAGGCTGAAAAGCCTCAGGGTTGAAACGCCCTGTTTTAGGCTGAAACGACATAGGGCCTGCAGACCCTTGTTTTTCAGTCTTTCAGGCTGAAACGACAGGGGCCTGTAAGCCCTTATTTCTAGGCTTTTAGGCTGGAAATGCGGGACGGGCCTTGCAGGCCCGTGTGGCTATGCAGTATGCCACACCCCCCCCTCCTTGAAAGACCGAGCTTACTTGCGAGGGCGAAGCTGTCTGTCTGAGGGAGGGACCATAGTCCGGGTGGGAGGGGCAGGTCGTGAAGGTCCCTGAGCTAACCTTTGTCGCTCGTAGTGAGCGTAGATCAGCGGTGCGGATGCTTTCAAATCTTTTCCTGAAATCAACCGAGCGCATGCTCTGAATGTAACTTTGTACTGTCGAGGCTTGTTGCCGTACTTGCGATCCGTGATGACGCGGTCGACCTCCTGATGACCATCCATAGATGGAGGGTCCTGCGAGCGTCGGCCTGGGAAGTCGTCACTCTTAGCTGGTGTATATGTTGCCAGCTTCGAGGCGTGAAAAACTGGATAGACCGTCAAATGCGCCGGGATGTTGATCAGAAATGAAGGACCATCGACCTCATCGCCCGCGGCTGATGTTAGCTGGTCGTGGGAGGAGAAGGTCGGCGAAGATACGGTCTTTCCGTCTACCGTGGTGCTACTCGAATGGAGTCACGCCGATCGCCGGGTGCACCGAAGTGTTGTAGGCAAACTCGATGACTGCTCCGTTTGCCCGTCCATCTGTGGATGCCGAGCTGAATTTGGTTTCATCTTCGTGTCGGACTCTTGCATGAGAGCAGTCGAAAATGCCGACATGAAGCGAGTGTCGCGGTCGCTGACTATGTCTTCCGGTACACCGTGGCCACAAATCCAACCGGTGTGCAAGAGGCGTGCCAGCTCGGGAGCCGTGGAGTAGTACTTGCAAGGGAGAAAACGCGCATACTTACTCAAACGGTCCACAACCGTGCGGATGCCGTCGTGCCCGAGGCGATCGCAGGGGAATGGTCCAGTGACATCCATGGCAATGGAGAGGCCGGGTTCCTGGGGGATAGGCATTGGGCGCAACTCGCCGTAGGGGTTGCGATTGCGGGGCTTGCTTCGTCGGTAAACTTCATAAGAGTCACAATACCGAGTGACATCGGTAATGAGGTCGGGCCATCGGAATCGTTGTCGAAGCCGTGCAATAGTGAGGTTGACTCCGAAATGGCCGGCGAGTCGCGAGTTATGGTACTCCCCGAGAAGGCGAGTCCGAAGACGACAGTCTCGTGGGACACACAATAAGTCCTTGCCTCTCGAGTGGAGGAGCAAGTACCCGTCCGCAATGCGATAGTGGCTGGCCGGCGGGTGATCCGAAGATAGCTGCGCATATAACGTGGCGAAATCCGGATCCGACTCATATCCCCGGATGAAGTGTCGCTGAAGTTCCTCGTCGAATGCGAAGGCATGATGTGTCATAGCGCAAAAATCATGTCTTCTCGATAGTGCATCTGCTGCGCGATTGGAGAGGTCGGAAAGATGTTTCGGTGTGAAGTCAAATTGGTCGATGAAGTACATCCATCGTCCGATCGTGCTGCTCACCGTATCCTGCGTCTTGTAGTAAGTCAGTGGGTTGTTGTCCGTAATCCATGTGAACCTACGACGCTGAAGGAGGAAGTGCCGCCATCGCTTGAGAGCCATCACGAACGCGAGCAACTCCTTCTTCCTTGCATCATCAAGCGAGTTGATGGGAGACACTTTGTGGCTGAAATACTCCACAGGGTGCCAGTCATCACCGTCGTGTTGTTCCAAGACCGCCCCAATGTCGTAGCCGGAAGTGATAGTTGTCACTCTCGTAGGCAGGATGGGGTCATAGATGTTAAGGACGGGTGCCATGAGCATGGCCGTCTTAAGTGCTTGGAATGACCGGCGTGCGTCGTCATCGAATACGAATGGCACCTTTGGCGATTGTAGTCTCCTCATAGGTGCAACAATCCTTGAGTATCCGGTGATGAATCACTGATAGTAGCCCGCCAACCCCATGAAGGAACGGACGTCCGTGGTGTTGGTGGGCTCGGGCCATACGCGGAGAGCCTCGATCTTGTCCGCAAGAGGACGGATGCCTTGCGGCGTCACATAATGTCCCAAGTACTCCAGCTCCTGCCGCGCGAATTCGCATTTGTCGCGGTTGGCCTTGTACTTGGCTTGTCGTAGCCGCTCCAAAACGGTGCGCAAGTGTTCCACATGCTCGTCCAAACTCCGACTGTACACCAAGATGTCGTCGAGGTAGATAAGTACGAATCGATCCAGCATGTGTCGGAACTCCGTTGTCATAGCCGCTTGGAAAGTGGTCGGGACATTCGTAAGGCCAAATGGCATAACCAGCCTTTCGAAATGCCCATATCGCGTCTTAAACGCGGTCTTGTAGCGGTCCTCCTTCCGAATCTCGAGTTGGTGATATCCCGACTTGAGGTCCAACTTGGAGAAGAACTTGGCGTCGCCCAGTCGTTCGAGGAGGTCGTCGATGCGTGGGGGAGAGCCGGCGTTTCTGATCGTTTACGCGTTGAGCTTGCGATAATCGATGCATAACCGCAAATCCTTGTTCTTCTTCCGGACGAAGAGAACAGGAGCACCGTATGGCGATGAGCTAGGCTGAATCTAGCCTTTCTCCAGAAGGTCGTCGAGTTGTGCTCGGAACACACTTAACTCTTCCTCGCTCATTCGGTAGATGCAACCTCGCGGAGGTATGGCCCCGTCCTCGAGGATGATCTCGTGGCGGATGGGCCGATCCGGTACTACTCCGTGCGGGCCTTCGAACACGTCGCTGTAGGCGTCGAGAAGCTCGGTGATGCGTGGGTCCGAAGATGAGTCCGTCGATGAAGCGTCATGGGGCGGGAGGGCGTGGAGAAAACATACCCCCATCTCCTCGATGTCGTCTGTGATGATGGAAGCTCGCATGCTTGCGGCAGACACCACGTGGCAGCTGGTCGAAGGGTGAGGAGGAGCTACCGTGCATGAGACTAGTACTCCGTTCCGATTACGAACGTGAACGGTGCAGCGGTAGAAATTCACCGGGTGATCCTCGCTTTGCAGCCATGACATGCCCAAGATCATGTCGAATTTGGTGTCCAAGATATCGAAGGACACCGCCTCACTTGCATGCGGGGCAAAGTACACGGGGACGTCATCTATGCACCGGTCTATTGACTTGTGCGTGTGACCGTCTGCCAACGTGACTTGCGTCGGCTGGGACTTCCTCCGGATGCGTGGGCCAAAACCGGCGCGTACCATAAAGTCCTGGCTCATGTAGTTACGAGATGCTCTGCAATCGATCAAAGCGCTGCAGGTCGCCTCTCCGATCTGAATGCGTACATATAACAATGGTGCGTCGATGTCCTCGTACCGTTGTGTTTTGAACTCACGGTCGATCTTCGCAATGTAAGCGTGAAGGTCGACAACCTCTACTTCGGCGTCCATCAACGAAGTTGGTACTGCAGTGTGCAAGTAATCCCGCAATTGTGCCATGAGCACGTTGCAATGCGGTTTTGACAATCGACCGGACCAGGGAAGGGGCATCCATTGGAAGTCCGCAAAAGTCAACGGGTCGAGCTCTTCAAGTCTTGACCATGACATTGAATCCCCGACGGTAGATGGCGGCGAAGCTGCCGAATCGGTTGCCGATGGTGATGAAACCGTGCATGCGGTAGATTGTTGCACGTGGAGCGGTTGGTCCAACGGTGGGACCAAGTGGACATCATAGTCCTCGTAAGTATACCGAGGACTTGCGACATTCGCATCCTCCCCAGATGTGTAGGAGGCCGCTAGCAAGGCGGTCGAATCTGGCGGAGTGAGAGGTGGAGTCGCCTCACCTCGTGCGCAACTCAGTTTTCCGAGTTGATACGAGGCCGAACATCCTCCCTGCCCTGATCTTGGCAAAGGGAGGTCTTGTGCTTGGTGCTACTGCACCAATAGCAGCAGCTGTAATGGCCGCGGTACTTGTACTCGGCCTCGGTCAAGTGAAACTTGACCCATGGTGTTGACTGTCCGTTTCCGGCCGGCGATGCGGTTTTCGCCTTCCCGTTTCCTTGGGACTTGTTGTTGCTTCGCGGCTGGACAACAGCCACCTGATCTCCCTCACGTGACGCTTGGGTGGCTGCCGGGTCTTCCACAATGTTGTCCGTTTGGACTGCAGCGAACTGCTGCGGTCACGGACCAGTTTTTACCTTCTCCACATAGGTTGGCTGCCATGCTAATTTCTCATGTGCAGCTGCCCTGTTTGTCTTGATGATCTCCCTCGCCTTGTTGATGATTTCAGCGAAGGTGTTGTACTGCTCGCGATCACCAAGTGCGAGGCTCAAAGCGACGCATGATCGGTTGTAGAACTCCCGACGTCACCACGATCTTTTGCCAATCCGTGAGCCAATCACGTGTCGCTGTGTTTCCTTGAGCCATCGTGAAGATGCGGTTGATGGCGAGCGTCGGGGCATCGTCAACGATGAACCGCTTCTTCCATTCCTTTGTGAGATCCTCCCATGAGACCTTCTTGTGTAGGTCGAAGACCTGGACGCCGTGGACGGTTGCCATATGGCTGAGCCAGATCTGGCATCCTCCCTTAGCGTTAAGGAACAACACGCCGATGAACAAATGTTCGGGGACCTCATGAATCCCCAACTCCGTTGTGAATCCTTGCCACCAGACGACTGGGTCTTGATGTGTGTAATCATCAAACTTCTTGATCCGGAACGTCGACATCTTGTAATGCTTCGCCGTGCTGGTGCTGCGATCGGGGTCAGACGACTGTTGTCGCTGCCCGATCTCGGTTTGTAGTGTGTCCAACTGCTGGCTGATGGAGGCTGGCGCTGCGAAGGTGCTAATATCACCTAGCCACTACGTGATCGATTCGTGCCTCCAGTTGGTGGGTTGAGGGTGCACTGCTGGACTCACCAGCCTCCGGTCTTGGTGCAGTTTGCTCCAAGTCCGGAATACGGGAATCAAGTGCCCGTGCCGCATCCTCGTGCTGAACCTTGTGGTTCCGCACGGCCCGCTGGAGATTCGCCAGCTCGGACTGCAGGTGGTTACAGGTGTAAACCAACCTGGTTATGAGCTTGGCCATGAATTCCTTATGTTGCTATTCCGGTGTCGCGTCGTCGTGCTCCTCGGATGGTTCAAAGTGTCAATACTTGAGTCTTTCGATGTTGGCGGCTTCATGCCACTGCAACAGATCCTGGGCTTCCTTTCGGCGTTCCGGGGTATCTGCATCTGCTTCGGCCTGAAGCCGCTGCTTCTCAGCTGTTGCCGCTGCTTCAGCCTTTAGGCGGGCAACCTCGGCTGCCAGCTGACGCTGTTCCTCAGCCTCGATCAGTGCGAGCTGAGTCTGGAACCGCTGATTATAGTCGGCAATAGACTCGTTGGCCAGTTGGTCTGGCATGCCCAAAGCTGCGCCCGTCATGGTGGCGGGGCACTGCCGACGTGGCACTGTGACGTGGCATTGTTGCTTACATGGCACTGCTGACGTGGCACAGTGACCGACGTGACACTGCTGACGTGGCACTGCTGATGTGGCACTGTTGCTGACGTGGCACTGTTGCTGACGTGGCACTGCTGACATGGCATTGTTGATGACGTGGCACTGCTGACGTGGCACTGTTGCTGACGTGGCACTGCTGACGTGGCACTGTACCAACTCAGAAATACATGCAAAGGGTGGGTGGGGAGGGAAAACGCAGGTAGGGAACCAACCCAACAATACTTTCCTCCCGACCCTAATCAACAGATATAATAAAAAAATAAAAAAAATAAAAGAGAACTACTTCCTTTTTTTTTTTTTTTTTGTCGATCTGTTATGAGTGAGATATGTCAGAAGAGTACTATGAGCGAGATCTAGGCTAGGTTCCGCAAAGTTTCGACTTTCATAAAATGCGATCTTGAAAAAAAAAATTTGCGAGATAGAATAGAGATGCGATTTTCAGAAAAGAACTAAATCCAGTTTCTTAGAATATGACCACCTCCGAATATGCCTAACGAAATGTTGGTAGGCTTCGCAAGATTTCGGTTTTCAAAAACAATTTGCGAGATAGAATGAAAATTCGATTTTCAGAAAAAAAAGAAATCCAGTTTTCGAGAATATGACCATTTCTATCGTTATCCCAATATGCCTAGAGAACGAAATGTTAACCTCAGAAACTTTCAACTATGTATGCGAAATATCAGAAAAACGAAAATGCTACTATCAGGAATTTTCAGATAAAACGAAATGCGATTATCAGAAATTTTCAGACATGTGTTGCGTAAAAACGAAATACTAATATCGAAAATTTAAGGTAAAACGAAATGCGAGTATCAAAAATTTTCAGATAGTTGTTGCGAGAGAAATTTTTTTTCCAGAGATTTGACGAAGTCCTACTTGATGTACTAATGAGTGGTCAATAGATCAAGCAAGCTGGCTACTTGATTGAGCGGGTCCTCTGAATGAGAGGTCCGCTCCGATACCAAATTGTTGCATACTGTAACGGTGCAGACCAGAACAAGAACCGACCTCTCAATACAAAGTACAAGATAGCGTAGCGGAAGACTTAGATACCAATGATCCGAACAATCAATATTGTGATGCAGCCCCGAACATACATCATCATCATCATTCTATGGTGTGAAGGGGTCTGGTGCTCACACAGGAAGAATGCGCCAGCCCCAACCATACAAAGACGAAGAAGAGGGGGGTTAGACGAAGAAGAGGGGAAGATGGGAATGTCGTCAACACCAAGTCTTCGGCACAGGCCCAAATAGTCCCTCATCAAAATGTCTGAATCCCAATGTCGAGTCTGAATCCAATGTCGTCAAGTCTCATGTCACAACTCTCTCTCTATCGTTGTCCACTGATACTGAGAAGTCAGGTGGTGAGAGGGTGAAGAAGAGATGGTGGACTTAGAAGAGGAAGAAGAATAACTCTCTCTATCTCTCTCAGTCCGGTACTAACTTGTAAAGCTGGCGCCTTGATGCAGGTACCTCGAAGATGGAGTTGCAGCTATGGCGCCACAGGTAAGTCTCACTGGCCTCGCCAGCCATCTCTCTCCCACATTACTACTACCACCTACTAGCACCCAACGCTGAAGACTACTGCTATGGCTATTAGCGCCCATCGTTGAAGACTACTGCTAGCGCTAAGCTACTCCTGGCAGCGCTCCTCCTGAGTGTTGCGGCTGAATCATGAAGACTACTATTGCCTACTGTCCAACTACCTACCCGTGAAGTGCATGGGAACTTCCTATGTACTACTCGGGTGCCTCCTGATTGCAGGGCGAGGCAATTCAGGAGGCTGCTCTTGCCAATGTGAAGGGAGTCAGGGGCTGCCGCTGCAGCTCCTGCTTGAGGCTGTCGTGGGGAACAGGCCAGAAATAGCCTGTTCCCGAAACCCTGTTTTTGTGCCTGAGTCTTAGGGTAGGTCGATCTTATGAGGGCCCGAAAGTGGCCCTCCGTTTCAGGCTGAAAAGCCTCAGGGCTGAAAAACCCTGTTTTAGGTTGAAACGGCATAGGGCCTGCATACCCTCGTTTTTCAATCTTTCAGGCTGAAACGACAGGGGCCTGTAAGCCCTTATTTCTAGGCTTTTAGGCTGGAAATGCGGGACGGGCCCTGCAGGCCCGTGTGGCTATGCAGTATGCCACAGTGGGCAACCTGTTGCTGCCATTGAAACTCCTAGGATTCTAATCGGGGTTTCCAAAGGTTGCCACAAGATGCGAGGAGACTCCGGGGGGGGCCCACCTTGGGAGTGGATCCACCATCCTTGTGTCTTACTCCCCCAGTTGACCATCATGTCCGACACTTGGGCAAAACGCTCCATCACTCTCTGGATTTCTTTCAGGTTCCTGGTCGTGGCTTCTACCATTATTGTGAGGTCATCTGCAAACAATGAGCGTATCGGGAGCGCCTCTTAGGGGATGTGAGTTACTTTAATCCGTAAGAGGTCCTTGTTTTTCCGAAAATTTGCAGATAGGGCTTCCATGATAATTAAAAACAGGAAAGGAGCTATTGGATCCCCTTGTCAGACTGAGCGTTCCAGTTTTATGGGAGGGGCCAGCGAGCCATTTATTTGTACGCTTGTTGTGGCGTTTTGGTGGAAAATTCGTATCCATCTCATGAACACTGGCCCAAACTTCATTCTTTGAAGACACTTGTCCAAAAACTCCCAATTTACATGATGGTAAGATTTTTCAAAATCTATGAACACGAGCGGCAACAAGCTCAAACTTTATTTTATGCAAATCTTCATTTACGCCCGCATTCATCGAGGCTGTAGAAGCATTCTCACCAGAGGGCAAACACCACAAACCCGCCCTATTGCACCACACGCTTTGCGGGCTCCAAAGCCCTATTAAATAAAATAAAGGTATGTACTCGTAAAAATTTACTGCGCTGGTAGTCGTCCTTGGCGCCGGTCATGGCACTGCTGCCTTTGGGTGTGTATACGCGCTATAAACATACGTATCAATCAAAAATAAAAGAAATGATTACTTACTCATAATTTCATCAAAAGCAAAAGTTGGTCGACGATTGTCCCGACGTTGTAGTATCAATAAGAAAAAAATAACGGATGCCTCAAAACTGCATGCCCACACACTCTTTATTTTCCCCCCTGAATACCCAGCTGATCATAATAAAAAACTTGACCGCGGCTTGCACTGCGCATCTAAAATTCGAATCAATGTCGTTTTTGACACTTGCAATAACAAGGGTAGATACCCTTGTAGGGGTATTCGCACCGATAGCCTACCGAACCACATTAAGTGATGTCCCCGCCGCTTCGAATAATCGAAGGTTACCAATTCTACCATAGCTCAAATGCTCACGAGAAAGATCCAACCCGATCAGGTGACTGATGCCGTTTTTAGGGTTCTATTCATCAATGTCCGATATAACTATTTTACTGTCGGGGTTTCAACGTAGGTCTCCTTTGTCTTGATCTTGGACTCCGGTATAGTGATGTGTATTACAACAAAGAGTTCACGAGGTTATAAAACTTCCGATAGTCCTCTCGCTTTGTCTTAGACAACTGTCGGTTCATTGTTGGGTGTCTTGTTTTAGTGATTATCTCGTATACGTCGTCATAACTTAGGACGTGGCCCGGAAACCTTTATAAAGCATCATTGCCTTTGTCACCAACTGTTTGCATAAAACCATGCATAAGATCGCAACAAAAACTCCTCCTGAAGTCTAAAGCATGAGGGTTAGGTCTCTATCTTGGGACACTATAGTCAGGTTAATCGAGCCAGGCATACGGCCTGTCGCATTGCTATTTTAGCGACAGTGGCCTCGTTGGTTGCGCAACGATGGATCACTTGTCCTGATAAGATTTCTATCAAGATTCTGACAAACAGACCCCTTTGACATCCCACAGGAGTAAGACTCTCTGGGGCGGCCACATCCCAGGAACCTTACCCCTTTGGTAAGATATGGGACCGCTGTCAAGTTTCTTTGGTCAGCAGTCAACACTGGTGTTGCGCCCTGGTGATGCTAAAAACTACCCTTTAGTCGGACATCATCGCGCATGTCTTAAAATTAACATCATAGTGGTTGAACGGTGTGTCGTAGTAAAATCGGGCCTACTACGGGATTACGCAGAGACTCATTTAATTCAAAGACACTTACGACCTCCCAATGAAACAAAATGACATAACGTCGTTTTCAAAAATAAAACTCACCGTCAAACTCACAAGGCCGCGACCTTTGATTTGATCAGAGCAAAGTAAGTCACATATTTTAAGATCATTTGTAAAAAACTTCACGATGTTGCGACATTTCATAATTTCACCAAGGAAGAACCACTTTCTTGATCCTTCTCGTAAGTCATTATCATTCAACCTGCTTTCCATGTCGTTTTAATCATTTAATCACTATCCACTTGAACATGAGCTATCCATATAACCATTAAGTCACCTTCCACTTGAAGGGGAGTCAACCATAAAATCGCTAAGCCACCTTCCACTTGAAGGGGAGTCAACAATAAAATCATTAAGCCACCTTTCACTTGAAGGGGAGTTAACCATAGAATCACACGACACTGAGGGATCAACTTATGGGACCTCAACACAATTGCACTTTAACAAAAACCTTTGACATGGATAAACTTGGAGTCTAAGAAGAGACATAAATCTCTTGGAATTTTCACACTTTTTCATTTACCAACTATGTTTTCCTTTCTCATACTTAATCTCCTAGTCTTCCCATACGACAAACTGCTCAAGTATAGAAAATAGTAGGTTATTCACTAGGAAGATTGCCATGACCAGCCGGTCCGGACCAGCCGGTCATCCGGTCATCTGGTCATCACGACCGGACTGGTCCCATGCCCGGGTATCCCGTTCGTAAAACAAAGGGCCCAGAAATATATATATATATATATATATATATATATATATATATATATATATATATATATATTTACCGGGCAGTTCTATTTGACGATATATATAT
>BFEA01000001.1:255410-265885 GCA_003427395.1 Chara braunii
ACACCGCCATCTTTGGCGATTTTTCTTTTTTTTTTTGGCATAGCTAAATGCCCTGAAAATTTACAGATGTGTACTTCACATAATACAAAGCCCACTAAAAAACTTTCAAAAAATAATAAAATTGTTTACACCCCGAACTAAAGTGAAATCAACAAGTAAAAAGTGAAAAAATACGTGGGTGAGCATGTTTTGACAGCGCCATCTTTGGCGATTTTTAATTCTTATTTGGCATAGCCAAATGGCTGGAAAATTTACAGGCATGTACCTCACGTCATAGAGAACTCACGAAAAACAATTCAGAAACAAATTATTATTTTTAGGCCCCGAAATAATTTTTGGCGGGGGCAGAACGCCGTCGGGTTCGGACCCCGTACGGGACCCCGAACGCCCGAACGTACGGAGGTCTTCCCGGGGACATCCGTACGTACGGGCTGATGACCATGTGTATATATATATATATATATACAGGGTTCCCGGCGTTCGGGATGGGCCGAACGCCCGAACCCAAACGCCCAAACGTTCGTCACCCCCTCTCGACGTGTTCGGCCGTTCGGCCGAACGCGGACCAAAAAAAAAAATAAAAACAAAATTCAAAAAATCTAAAAAATATATATGTTATACAAAAGAATAAACTAAACAACATTTGCCTCAACGTTACATCCAAATTCTTTACCACATTTGAAATAAAAATCAAATACTAAAAATAATTAATAATAATGAAAATTAGAAAAAATAAAACGAGAATGAAATTATTGAGTGGGGGAGCACTTTTTGGACACCGCCATCTTTGGTGATTTTTCATTTTTTTTTGGCTGTGACAAATGCCATAAAAATTTATATATGTGTATCTTACGTAATATAGAATATACAAATAAAGTTTGAAAAAATAATAATTTTTTTCATGCCCCAAAATAAGGGAAAAACAAAAAGTGAAAAGAGAGAAAAAACAAATTAGTGAGTGGGCAGGCAAGTTTTGACACCACCATCGTTGCCGATTTTTCATGTTTTTTTGGCTAAACAGAATGGCTTCAAAATTAAGAGGAAGATACCTTACATCACAAAGAACTCAGAAAAAACTTTTCAGAAAAAAAAAAAACTATTTAGGTGCCAAAATATTTTTTTGCGGGTTCCGAACCCCTTTAGGTTCGGGCCCCGTACGGGGACCCGAACGCCCGAACGTTCGGGGGTCAGCTTAGGGCCCTCCGTACGTTCGGCCTGGCAACTTTGTATATATATACATACATATATATATATATATACATATATATATATATACATATATATATATATATATATTCTTTTTTCCGGGGTTGTTCCGCGCTCGGTCTGTAGACCCCAAATCCGGGGTCCTTTTTTTTTTGGGTGACTTCGGGCCTGGGGGGTTTCAGGGGGGGGGGGGGGGGGGGTGTGTGTGTTTTTTTTTTTGAGGTGAAAATGAAAGTAGGGACGATGAGTCGGATCTGACTCGGAGGACGTTTTTTTTTTTTTTTTTTTCCTGTCCTATTCCGCGCTACCTATAGATGACGACGAAAAAGATGGGAGCAGGAGGAGGAGAGAAGAAGAAGAAGAAGAAGAAGAAGAAGAAGAAGAAGAAGAAGAAAAGATTTGTCGGCAAGAAAAATGAAGGGGAAGGAGGGGAGGAAGAAGACGATCAAATAAGGTGGAGGAAGATGAAGAAAACGATAGGTGGATGAGGGGGAGAAGAAGAAGAGGAGTGGAGGAGGAGGAGATAAGAAGAAGAAGAAGAAGAAGAAGAAGAAGAAGAAGAAGAAGAAGAAGAAGAGCGGAGGAGGGGAAAGAGGAGGATCGAAGAATGACGTTTTTTTTTTTGTTTTTTCCGTGTCCTATTTCGCACTACCTACCGAACGACGACGAAAAAGATGGAACACAGGGGCGCCGTCGCGGCGAAGTCGGGGGGGGGAAGACGAAGATGAAGAAGAAGAAGAAGAAGAAGAAGAAGAAGAAGAAGAAGAAGAAGAAGAAGAAGAAGGCGGGTGGCGGGGCGATGTCCGGGGCGATGTCCAGGGGGATGGGCAGCTGGACGAGAAGAAGAAGAAGAAGAAGAAGAAGAAGAAGAAGAAGAAGAAGAAGAAGAAGAAGAAGAAGAAGAAGAAGAAGAGGAGAAAAAAATGGTTGGAAAACTCTCTCTCTCCCTCTCCCTCTCTCTCTCTCTCTCACACACACATACACACACACATACAAACCGTCGATGGCCGAGGAGTGGCCGGCGGGCGATGGCGGCGGACTCCCGGGGCAACGGCAGGGGGTCTTCGGGGCTTCGTCGTCGTCGCGCGGGCTCCAATGGCCGACTCCGTACGGGAAGTTGTTTGCCCGCGCGTTTTCGCGTCGGCAAACTCATCGTGCCGACGCGAAAACGCACGAGCAAACGAATTTCAAAACCCGCAAAATCCACCCGTCGATCTTCGAGATCGACGGCCAGATCTCAGCGACGCGGCAAGGCACATTTCGGGTTCCCCCACGGCCGAAATGTTTTTTACGCCAGTCCTACCGGCCTCAACGAACCTTGGAGCACGCCCCAGGCCGCAAAAATATTTTTTTGGGGCCTTGCGTGAAACTGGCCTGGGGGCCCGACCGGGGGTCCTGACCGGCCAGGCGCCCGGGTGCCATTCCGGTCGGGAATCTGGCACCCGGGCACTAGGGAAATCGCCCTAGGTTATTTATACATTTTACATTCATAAGTCACGAGGTGCACTATGTGCACTTTTCATACAGAAATCGTCATACATCAGGATAAGTCCACACATGTGTGAGTGATTGTGATCGCTTGATCAAAAAAATAATCTCAATTTTCAAATATACTAAGAATGAGGATATTCCAATTCTAGAGGGGCAAAATAGTCTCAAAGCCACATATGTACTCAGAGTCGAATTATCTGATCCAAAAAATGAAATAGGGTAATCATTATGTCATCAGTATACTCAAAGTTGGAAAGTCCAACCTCAAAAGAATTAGGAATAGTCATCATATCATCAGGTATCACACAAACGTATCACAACTTTCAAATAGCCAAAGTGAAAAAATAGTCTCAATCAGAACACTATTGTAGAAACTAACTCAAAGAAAACTCTCACGCCCAATTCACATGTCACATATATCATAAAATTATATTTTATTTGAAACTCAAATACTTAAAACTAACTATCATCCTAATCCTCATATCACTTATACACAACCTTCACAAAGCACAATTTAAGCTAGAGAGTTTAACACAACACACGGAAAAACACCCCTTAGTCATACCACACTCAACATATATACAGTTGTGTAGATCTAGAAAGAAAACAAATTCATGTTTTTTTACCTTCTGTGTCATTCATCTATGCAAGGAGGACTGAATAAGTTTTATCACCCACTCCCGCACTCCCGTGCATCAGTGAAATGAATCTTCATCATTAACTCTCATCCTTCAGGCTGCTCACTGGTTCATCTGCTTGTGAACTAATATATAGAATTGAGATAATCCTAACATGCTTCACATATAAAATTATTTGTTAGGATCTAGTTTCAACCTGCTTATATCTCAGGTCTGCAACCTATGTTGCGTTACCGGACCTTTGTTTACAAATACAACCTATTAAACTCCCAAAAATTTTCTTATGCAATTTTTATTTTCCCTCTATCGTAGTTGAGGGGCAGTATTCAACGGCTTAACTCGCCATAAGACCTCCTTCTACGTCCCTCCTGGTATGGTGGAATCGATATAGCCCCCAAACCTGTCAAAGATATCGCCTTCAATATTTATACTTTTTAGACAATTTGTTTCATCAATTTCACTTTCATGACAAAACCTCACTCTTTTGACACAATATCTGCCAATAACATTTCTCCACTATATTCTTAATTCTTCAATTCCTTGTTCATCATTTGAATCCACTTGAGCTCGACTCCTTGCTTTTTGTTGGACCTTGATTTGCTTAGGGTGCTCACGCCTCCTTCTCTGCTCAACCACTTCCTTGCCTTTTCCTCTTTCTCGAACGCCAGACCACCTTTTCTGGATCTTCATGAGATAGAGAGAATCTTGGTTTTCACTATCCATTTTCTCCTTATTTTCGCCCACCGGCTCGTCCGATATTTCTTCTGAAATTTTCTTTTTGCCTATTCCGACTTCCTCTAATTGTTTCATTCTCTCTTTGAATATCTCCATTTGTTTCTGCTCAGTGACAAATCTTCGTTGTGCTGAGGCATCTTCGACTATTTGTGCAGGAATTTCACGACATCGGTCGTCGGATTCATCTTTTGAAAACCTTGCCCTTAGAGAGCTCTCGAGTTTATCCCACGTTCGTGACTTTAGCCCGAAAGTATGTGCTTTCTCGTGTAGGTCCCCACAAACGAATAATGGTACCATACTTTACATAACTCTATTATCCCTCTTTCTCATGAGCCTAAAGTTACGATAGTCGCATAGGAAAATAGACAAGTTCTTTCCTCGAAACAACAAGGCCTGGAGATCTGGGGTCATCGAGTCATGTACTGACTCGCGTAACAACGCTTTGGTGAGGTGTGGGCTCTTTCAAAGAAGAACCTTGGCTAGATCGCCGCCTTCAACCATGATGTCATTGCCGACCTGACACAAGTAACGCAAGTAACAAAACATCAGGTTGTAGGTCAAAACGAGTTTCTAGCATGCATTCTTTTTCCTACCTCAACAAACCTAAGAGCGATCAATACTATCGGTATACAATAACATAGAATTTTGAACCCCTTCAGGGCATCATGAGCGTATGCCAATCGTGAAACCAACGTATTTCAAACATTCGAATAAAACTATAAACCGCTAATATGAACCAAAACGAAATAGTAACACTCATTGTCTGTGTATTCTTATATGAAGCCTGTCCCAATGCTCATATCCCTCGCTTGGATCATGAGAATCGGTGTAGGTGCCAATAATGTTAGTCACACAACGAAGTTCTCGATTAGAGGGTAAAAACCTTGGACCAAGGTACAAATCATATATCAGTTTACACGTGTAATGCTTGTATCCCGATCCTCGTACCACTAAAGAGGTTCCTGCTGCTTCTATCCTTGCTCGTCCTCCGAAAAATTCTTCTACAAGAAACTCAGGCAGGTTGACACACAACGGGGCTGAAGAGAATACAAACTCCCCGACGCACTTGACTTCTATATGCAAAGAGCACTTGTTCCTCTCTTTCACGAAATGTTTATTTTGCCCACCTTGTAGAAACCGCCTCAACTATCCTTAAAGGCTTTGCAAGCAAGCTCCCACTCCGAAGTGCGAACTCAATTCCATGCGTAACCCAAAATGGTGATGAGACGTACATGGTTACTCTCACAATTGCGATGTCTTGATCGTCGTCGAAGCCAGATTCAACCCAAATAAAAATATCTACACCTATCAACATACCTCACTAAAAGGTGGTACATTATTTTTCTTTGACTCACTTTGGCAAGGATATCTCAAGTTCACTCTCTCTTTCAACTGGCACGGTCATGTTTGAATTTATCCATAGCATATGACATCTTGACTTGCCTTTGCTCTGTATGGATTTTTCCCATCACAAACAAACGCCCAACATATGCCTTCCATCACTATGCTGACCCCCTTCAACTGTGTGTCCGAAAACGGATTCAACGGGGAGGTCTGCATTGAATAATTTAACGCACTTTGAATTCTCTTTGATTTAACATCTAAATGCCGAATAATTCAAGCTATGAGGACAACTTCCTGGTTAGAGTCATTCAACCACTCATCTTGTACAATTGTGCATATATCGTTCCATACGTTTGGTGACGTGGCCACCCCCTTCTGTGACGTGAATGGTTCACCACGCAAGTCTCACATCGACCTCCTGATCGAGACGTCGTACAACCACTTTGGACAGTGGACAAATGAGACGTCATCAACAATTCACAACTGACATGCTAGAAGATTAAAAAAAAACACCAAAACAACATGAACACGAAGGAAAGAAAAAACTTCACTAACCAGCTCCTGGAAATGTTTTGACTATTGAACAGATGAGAGTAATTTCACCTACAAGTGTACATACATGAAGACGTGAGTTATACTGAATACTCAGTGAGTTATGCACCACTTCAAAAAGCGCACCACAAAGTGGATTGATGGCAGAAATAGCTTAATGGTGGAGTATAGACTTGCCAAGACTACGGTTGAGGGTTCAAATCCCTTTTTCCGCTCGTCAACTTCCTTCGTTGCCTGACCTAGAAAAAAATGGAGCCGACACCACCCCACTAATCTATCTTCTCGATAAGAATAATAAACTCCACAATTGAGGAAATGTTCCTCGAGTCATGGAAAAGTGTTAGTCAAACTTGCTAGAACAGAGGCTTTCATGTCCCAAGACGAAAAACATAATTCACTATGATGTTTGATATGCGGATAACTTCTTGATTGGAGTCATTGGACCTAAAGCACTAGTCGATAAAATATGAAGTCCAGTGACACGATTTCTCGAAGTAAGGCTTAGCCTTCGGCCCTCCTTTTCAAACTCAACGAGCTATAGGCTCCCATGGGAAGATGAGTTGTTTTTTTTTTGTGTTTTGTAGAAACACGATGCCATACTCCCTGCTTTTGAGGACATTGATTTAAAGCTCAAGTACATTGCGTACGTCATTTTGATTCTCTATCATGTGCGTGGTTGTCTTTATTCTCTGAGGTGTTGACTACGTTCTTAATATCTATTTGTATGCTAGTAGGTTGATATAGTAATCAAAATTACAAGAAAGAGTGCATGATAGCTTAACTTAGGGTAGTTGTAAAATTTGGGTATATGTTGGAAGACTCACAATTCTTACATACGCTATCGAGAAATACGGCAGAAAGGTCACTCAAGTGGATAAAGTACATCAGCATGCCAATCTTCATTATCTTCTTAATAGAATCAAAACCTACATTATGGATCCATGAGACTTGAAGTTTACACCGAGTGGTGGAATGCAATGCTGCGCTCCCCACCGCCCTAGCGATGTGAAACCGTACTGGGAACGATAGAGGCAATTCTCGTTGACGACACGGTGACAAAGCGTTGTCGGCACGAATACCCTTACAAGGGTATCCGCCCTAGTTTTTGCAAGCGACAGAGAAGGACTTCGGTTGAGAGTTGGGGGCGTCGTGCGAGCTGCGACCGCTTTTTCTTTCTGTGACTTAGAGTGTGAAACTTTTTGCCTAGAAATAGAGAGTGTGTGGGCGCGCAAGTTTGAGGTGCGTGTGATCTTTTCTTGATTGATATTATAGAACCGGCATAGTTGCCAATCAGTTTTTTATGTTTGATTTAATTATGACTAAAACGGTCTTTTTACGTTTGATTAAAACATCTAACTGTGGCGCTCGTATGGGTATGGTGGTGGCTTGCCGTGACCCGGGTCGGGTTTTACCGTCAGTGTCGCTGCATTCTTTTGGGGTGAAAAGTTTAATTTTTTTTAGTTGAAGGAACTTGGGAGTTGTGTGGTACGCAGGACGAAGAGGCGTTTTGACTAGTTGTATGGCGACATGGCTTCGACATAGTGAGTTGAGTGCACGGCAACCGTGGGCGGAACCAGACCCTCATGCTCTGGGTGCTAGGGGTCGACAACCGCAGATTCGGCGTGAGTAGGGCAAGGCGTTGGCTTGGGGCGTTTGAGTGTAACCCGCTCATATAGCCTTCCGCTAGTGCCAATGCCAGTCTTGGGCATAACACTACTGGTTACAATATTAGACTATCAAAGCGGAGGTACAAGGATCGAGGGCGGTGACCGGTGGAACGATTGAAGATGCTGAGGGGTTGAGGGTTTGGCGGGGCTGTTCCCCCTTGGTTTTGTTGTCGGCCCGTCCGTGGGCCCGGCTAATGGAACTGAGAGGGGCACCGACGATCTCCCCTCCCCAAAGCACCGCTTCCCGATGTTTGTATTTTATTTTTATTCTTGCTCTTACTTTTATATTTTTCTTTAGTTATTTTAGTTATCTGTCCCGCTTCTGGGTCTTGGCACCAGTGTTGGTATCAAGATCGTTTCCGGGGACTAGCGGGCGTAGCTCGATTGTTAAGCCCATGAATTGTTGAAACACGGACCGAGGAATTCAACATACATGCCACGAGGCGGAAGAAACCTGAGTGGCGGGGACCCTCCGCAGKRSAACATCGACCAACCTCGATCTTATGAGAGAGGTTTGAATTTGGGCATGCCCCGTCCCACTTTTGTTGTATGAGGTTTGAGTGTGAGCATGTCCGTTGGAACCCGAGGACGGTGAATATTGCCAAGGCACAGTGGCGGAGGGCCTAGATTGTGCACAACTGCGCACATGGGATCTTCCCCACTTCGGTTTTCATAAGTTCTCATTTGAATTTTTGTTGCCACCACCAAGATCTGCACCAGGACCCGCCTCACTTAGGCCCGCGCTACAGGCTTTGCAGCGGGCCCGCGCCCTTCTACTCATTGGGGCGCCATAACGAATGGCACTGAAACGCTCGACCTATGCTCCGGGGCTGGCTAGGCGACCAGCAGCCTGGTACAATTGGTACACCTATGAACTGTCGAAAATACAGACCGGAAGTTTACCACAAATGTCCTATTTTTATTATTTATTTATTTATTTATTTTATTTATCTTCGTTCACTAAGAATTCTTGCGCAAGATTTGTGGATGGTGCGGTGTGACCAGCAAAGTGCCAATTGCCATTTTTGCAGATGGGCAGGGCCTTTGTCCCATCTGAAAGGGTACAGCGGTGCAACCCCTTGGCATCTGGAAGATGGTGATCTGTGTCGTGGACACAGTCTGCCCGAGGCCACCAGTGGGAGGCTGCCGCAGGGTTTGCTGTGTGGCAGGCTGTCCCAGAAACTGTGCACATGGAACCCTTCGAAGTTCCTTTTGAATCTTTGCCCACTGCCACCAAAATCTGCGCTTGGAACCCGAAAGATGGTGAACTGTGTCGTGGGCACAGTCCAACAGAGGGCACCGGTGGGAGGCTGCCGTAGGGCTTGCTGTGCGGCAGGCTGTCCCGACAGGTGGTAAACAAGGCATGAGCGTAAAAGGGTCACGGGTACTGCGGCAAAAACCCGCAGCGATGCTGACCTGCAAATTGTCCTTCGGACCTGGTATAGGGCGGAAGACTACTCGAGCCACTTAGTTGCTGATTCCCTCTGAAGCTTCCCTCGGGGTAGCCGGAGCTGAAGCGGGGCGTAGTCCGCGACTGCACCATCTGCCAACCACAATCTGTTGTGAGAGGTTTGAATCTGAGCATGCCCAATGGGACACAAAAGAGATAGTGGGCTAGGCTTGGCCCAGCGGGCCACGAGCGTTGTGGCATGAACTTCGAGCAACATTGCTGCAAATCATTCGTCGGACCTAGTAGTTGTTTCTCCACAAAGTTTCCTCATAGTGGCTGGAACTGATTTAGCGCTTCCAGTATGTTGCGGTGGGACCGAGCGCATCGCTCTTGCTGTCGCGCGTCACCATGGTTGATCCTGCCAGTAGTCATATGCTTGTATGAAGGATTAAGCATCGGTGGGAGGAGGAGATGAAGAGGAGAAGACGAAGGGGAAGGCGAAAAAGGAGGTGACAAGAGGCACGAGGGGAAGAAAAGAGTGAGAGGGAGGTCGAATGAACCTGGGCGCAAGTCTGCGGCAGGTGCATTCAATATTGAAGACATCGATAGCGACGAAGGCAAGGACGATGGCGAAGGTGATAGTGGGCGTGTGGGAATGACATACACATGTCTCACTCGATTGATACTGGAATCTAGTGAGAGAAAACACTAACTGGGGGTTTTGGGCCGGGGCGGATTCGTTAGCGAGGTTAGTTTTGCTGTTAGAGTAGTGGAAAAAACCTCAAAAAAGGGTTAGTAGAAAAAAGTGGTTGTGAGGAGCTCGGGGAAAGAAGATGTGGCGGGAGCAAAAAGCAGATATCCCACTCGATTCTCTATGAAATCGAGTGTGGGAAGGGGCTAATCCGGGGTTTTTGGCCATGACGAACAGGAGGGCATAGTTAGTTTTCAGGTTGGGGCTGTGGTTTTCGTGATACAGTGGTTTTGGGCTGCGCCCAGTAGAAAATGGCAATGTATCTTCCCATGTTGAAGTGAAAGATACATTCTCAAGTGATATATTTTTTTGTCGATAGTGAAGTAGGGCCCTTGGCAGCGAACCTCGGGCTCATTGGTGTGATCCTTGTCAGGATGTTGTTCCTTACGTTCGTCACGATTGCGCTGCTGCATGACGTGATCCTCACATAAATGCTGGTGGTTATCCTCGTGATCGATCTCTTGATCTGAGCGGTGCTCATCAGTGCCATAGTATTCAGCGGGATGATCACAATCATGTTGTTCGTGACCCTTTGTTGTTGTACGGAAGTTTCCCTCTCCTTCAAAGATCTCGGTAATTTCCTCCGAAGTGATGGTCTGTGCATGCGTAAAGGAGAGAGAGAGAGAGAGAGAGAGAGAGAGAGAGAGAGAGAGAGAGAGAGAGAGAGAGAGAGAGAGAGAGAGAGAGAGAGAGAGAGAGAG
>BFEA01000001.1:284763-299563 GCA_003427395.1 Chara braunii
CCGAGAAGGGATGAGAATAATTGACAGTAACTTGCAGTGAGTACATTCTTTTCCTCTAGGGAGCATCCAAGGCGGGGGTTCGTATGCTTTCGGAGTAGGCCCTGTTATCGACTTGGAGTGGACCCGACTCGTCGGGGGTGGTACTTTGCCGATCCGGTGGTGACGGCCCAACCTTTGAGATCTGGGTCTTCGGGCTCAGGCGAGGGGAAGGAGTATCCGCATACCATTTCCCACAGGAAGAGACATGCAACATGTCAAGCAATGCCCCTGATTAAGAATCATCCGCGAAGCAACCTGTCAGCTAGGAAGATTGGGAATGTATGGAGACAGGCATAGGCGGCTTGATCATAGGTCGACTTTGGTTGGAATAAATAACTTTGGCAGCGTGTCTCATCAGGTCAAAACTAAGGCAGTCCGACGACCTTGTCGACTGCATTAATGTTATTATTGATAGTCGACTTCTCGTTGGCAATTGTATGGTTGTTTTTATGGAATTCGACCCGGCGTGGTCAGATTGTTTTTGGTGTCATGTTCTTGGATATACCATATGATGACCCTGATTCTTTCAGTCATCACTTCAGATTGGGCATGTTCCTGTCGACTACGGTCGACTCTTTTTGGTGAAATTATGTGTGTCTGTTATAACTTTCTTTTGATTTTGTGTCGAAGGGACTAGGATTAATTTTGTGGTCCCACGCTTGGTTGGGACCGTCCTAGTCGACCGGCGTCTGCTTCATCCGTAGAAGATCAGCCCCCTAGGGAATGAACGATGTTCGGGTCCACTTGGCGTTAACCAACGTATCTATACTACGGCGAACGAGCAAACGCCCTCGGCTGATCTACCTTTGCAATTGCATCTAAAAGCTTTTGCACGTGGGTCGGTAGCTCGGTAGGGATACGCCCCTAAGGGTGGTGACAGCCCCTTAGGAAAGGTAGCTTATGCCCCGCGGGAACCTATCCTGTCGTAGGGGACCGCTGGATGTATTGCTGGTGCACCCGGCCAGAGTGGCAAAGGAGCGATGCAACCGCGTCCGTCTTGGCGGTTCGCGGGATACTTATGTATCGTCCTAAGTTGCCTCTGAATTTGTTTTGTTTATCTCCTGCGTGACATGGTCGGGAGGGCCCTCGTTCACGCGAGGGCCAATGCGCTCAACAACGCAGGATTTATTTTCGTAGAACAATCTTGTCACCACTCCAACCGTGCGCGCGTGCTATTCCTCTCACGACGCCCTGCGACAGGTCGGGACGTCGCGAGGTACAACTTACCTCTACCCGAGGGGCTGTCACCACCCTTAGGTAGGCGTATCCCTGCTGAGCTACCGGCCCACGTACGAAGGTTTTTACATGCCTGAGTAGAGGTAGGTCGGCCGAGGGCGTTTGCTCGATCGCTGTACCCCTCTGGGAGCGCTGAACCTCACGGTCGTATCACGTAGGATTTATTTTCGTAGAACAACTCGTCACCACTCCAACCTGCGTCTGTCAGTTCGCTTGTTTGTCTGCTTGTGTCAATCTGACTGTCTATCTCTTCTCCCTTTCTTCTCTTCTCCCTGTTTCTCTCTCTACTTGAGAATCTTGACTCTGAATACATCTGTCGCTTCTCAGCTCTATCCCTAGTTCTAGCTTTTGCGGCTATGGCCGCCTTCTGTCTCAGTGCAGTGCTGCCCAGCAGGACTTTTGAATATGCCACTCGCGAAAAGTGCGCAAGTGCTTTAGTAGCACTTCCATCTGTCTCGCGAATGGGCATCTCCCATAAATGTGGTTGGCCAGTCCCTATATTGATTTGGACTGAGACAACACACGGTTTCAGCCTATGCATCCTTTGGCTTGACTTAGACTCGGTACCACATGCCTACGGCCTGCTTGCTTCAGAATGTCAAGGTATGGTACTTTTCCCAAATTTTCATTGGCATGCTGCTGTTTGAGCCTGTGGGTAACGACTTTTATTTGTGGAACATGACTCTTGATTGTGGGTTGTGACTCTCTCCTATACCGCTGACTGTGAGTTGTGACTTTTGACTTCAGTACTTAAAAAAAAAATCAAGGTCGCAACTGCTACAAACCTGAGAGGCCAACTGCGTCAAGTCGGCAGTGTCCAGTCTCAGTCGTACTTTGCACGGCCAACGATACCCAGTCCCGGCCACACTCTCTTAAGTCAGCAAGTACCATATGGGATCGTGTGCACCCCGGCTCTTTCTCCTTCCTCTTCTTTTTCTCCTTCTTTTTCTTTTTCTCCTTCTTCTTCCTCTTCTCCTTCCTCTACCCCCATATGTGCATCGTCACGAGCATTTCCCGCTCTCTCTCTTTTTCTGTATTTGTCTGTCTCATTTCTGTCTACCTGACTTTCTATGTGTCTGTTTCTGTATGTCTGTCGTCATCTGTCCGTCTGTTCATGCCTGTCTGTCTCCCTATTATCTCTCTCACAGAGAAAGCAGCACGGTCCTCCACACCACGCAATACACCTAAACCACAACATGGGGGTTATGACAGGCACCAACACGCATTCCAACAAGCCGGGCGGGTAATGGATCCGGCCTTACGACGCCATTCGACGGATGCATCACACATCCTTCACGTTTCCACTATCTCATACGGTAAGTAGGGGGGTTAGCAAATCATTTTTCCTACTACTACTACTACTACTACTACTACTACTACTACTAATAATAATAATAATAATAATAATAATAATAACAACAATAATAATAATATTAACAATAATATTGCAAGGAATATAAGTGTAAACGATATACAGAAAACCAAGTTACGAAATCACACAGATGTCAGAGTAGTCATGTATAAGCAGAGAGCATAATGGTACTCGGAATCCATCCAAATAGAGCAATACAATGAAGTAATGAGTCAATGTTCAAGCCCGTAGACCACGCCAACACAGTACCCAAAGTGGCTCCTCTCTCTCTGGTGCCCAACGCCCAATTTACTCTACTCGCCTTTCCTACCTACAGCTGTGTTCTCGCAACAGGCTCAATTCGACTCTCGACTTTCGAAGACCAATGTACATGATGTCAACACCACAAACGACCTATCTTCATGCACCAGGNGCAACAGGCTCAATTCGACTCTCGACTTTCGAAGACCAATGTACATGATGTCAACACCACAAACGACCTATCTTCATGCACCAGGTACGTATCTCGTCACCCTCATCAGACCTTGATTCCCCACACTCGCCTTTTTCCTCAAAAGACCACCATATCGCCCTCTTACCCCCTCCGTGCATGCATCCCCTATTCTGACAATTCATCTTCTCTCTCTCTCCCTTACTCTCTCACACTTGTCTTCTTTCTCCCGCCATGCTTGTCTCCTTCCCATTCACACATCTGTCTGTGCGAGCCCGTCTTCCATTTTGCCTGTGTGCCTTCTTCCTATCGTATTGATCCCCTCGCACGTACATGGCTGAAATGGGGGTAAGATCCCCTCACAATAATAGTAAAAATAATAATAATATTAATAAAATAATAATAATAAGTAATAATAATAAACAATAACAGTAGTACTAATAATAATAACATAAAGAAAACAAGTTACCTAACTTGCTTGATACAGTCACGCCGGTGGGAGGGGTGCGTTTCTGCTCAGGGGGTCAGCGGTTGGTGCCGCCCGCAGAAGCAACCTCTCTCTTTCTTTCTCTCTCTCATTCTCTCTCTATTCTCTTCAACACGCGTTCTTTTCCTCTGTTGCTCACGCACCCAAAAATAATAATAATAGTAATAATAATAATAATAATAATAATAATAATAATAATAATAATAATAATAAAATAATAATATTATAAATTTATAATAATAATAGTAGTAATAATAAGATAATATAACAGTAATAATAGATAATAATAGTTTTGAAGTAGCGTGTGTTGCTGCATGATTGTCACACATATACGCACACACACTCACACGCACATACACACACACATTCATGCACGCATGTATTCTCACGCACGCACGCACACACACACACACACACACAAGGAACGACGATGTATGTCGTAGCTAAATGTCAAATGTCTGAGTTCATCCGACGATATACGAGGACTCTGTCTCTCTCTCTCTCTTACACACACACACGTACACACACTGCGCACGCACATATGCATGTAATAGTGTAGATTCATGTGTATAGCAACAAATGCATTCGTTTCCGTTCATCTTGTCGAGGGAAGTAATGTGAGGCCATCTGCAACGTCGATACTCACTTACACACACACACATACACATATGAACACATACATACACACACACATACACACACACATCTATAATAATAATGTATCTTTCCCGTTCTTAGTGTTAGGTTCATTAATTTATTTTATTTTATTTTATTTATTTGTTTATTTACTTATTTATTCATTTATTTGTTTATTAGTCGTCGATAGTGTTGGAGAGTGAGCCGCGAGATTGAGGACTTACCTGTTCTCTCTCTCACTCCCTTGTTGCCGTCGCGGTCGACACTCGATGCGCCCCGTTGCATCACGCTGCATCATACGGGGCATGACAGGCGCAAACACGCTTTCCGATGAAGTCGAGCTGACGACGATCCCACCTCACGAGGTTGCCGGCCTCGATTGCACGGTCAGGTGAGTGGTCCTCTCCCTCTCTCCCTTCTCCTTCCTCTTCTTCTTCTTCTTCTTCTTCTTCTTCTTCTTCTTCTTATTCTTATTCTTATTCTTCTCCTTCGTGCACCTCACTTCTTCTCCGTTCCCCCCTTCTCCTTCTTCTTCTTGTTCTTCTTCTTCTTCTTCTTCTTCTTCTTCTTCTTCTTCTTCTTCTCTTATCACTACTTCTCCGCGCGCAGCCACTTCTGCCTCTCCGCGCACTTCCTTCGCGCTACCTCGCCTGCTTCCGCAAGCGCCTCTCTACACCTCATTCGTGAGCTTTTGCTCGCGCCCGCACGCGCGGCTTACTCTCACTGGCCCCGCTCTGACCCTTCTTCCCGCTCACACGCCTCTTTTTTCTACGCAGCTATCTTTTCCCCGTCACGCAGTCATGCTCGTTAGCCACCTTCCTTGTTTGTTGGCGCCATCTCCCTTCGACTCTCTTCCTCTCCTTCTCCTCTTTCTCCTCCTCTTCCTCCTCCTCCTCCTCCTTCTTCTTCTACTCCTTTGTCGCGTTCCTCTTCCCTCCCCCGACTTCGTGATCGTATCGGCCAAGTCGCGTAGTGCCCCCGTTGCCTGTGCGTGAGCTTCCCATCGAGTCGTCTTCGACTCTGCGGGTTTGGCCACGCCTCGGGTTGTGGCACACAGGCAACGCATGTCTTTGATACCGAACCCGACCGCGACTATGGTACAGATTCGTCCGTACGAATCTACCATATGGGACTCAAAATCGTAACAGGCAAAAATAAAAATAAAAAGAAAAGAAATAACAATAAATAAAAATCTAACTATAACAATAAAAACAAGATAAATAAAAGAAAAAATAACTAAGTACTAACTAACTGGCTCACTGCTCGAGCCACTTGTTGTGCTCGCAGCACAACAGAACCCAACTAACTACTAACTTCTAACATCTAGTGCACGGGATCGAGCCCCGGTCGACTGAGCCCGGGTAAAAATGTTGAGGAACTCCTTATAAAAAGGAGCTAAGCCTCAGTAGTTGGGCGGACTCGATCCCTGTACCCTATGCTTAACAGTCCTGCATCTAAACCTACTGAGCTAGCTCCCACTTCGAATAGAAGAGGAGCAGCTCAATACATAAACAGTATTGGGGCTCAGTCCGACCAGTGGACTGAGCCCATTTTTCTTAAGTCTGTGTGTGTGCACGCTCGTCGGTCTGAGTATTTGTTGGAGTGATTGTTCACTTGAGCGTGTGTGTGACCCGCAAAGGCACTTGGTTAAGTGGACGGCCTGAAAGACCGGTACTTACCTGCGACTGTGACATTGAGGGTTGCGGTAGGGAAACTCTCAAATAGGAGGTATGCCGGTACCACACCAGTTAGAGGTAAATGTGCACGACACTCGAGGCCGCGCGAAGGAAGACAACAGTTGGTTTTTTTAGAGGCCCAGCACCGGCCGTCGTCGCTTGGTGTGGTGGTGGCACATTTCTATTGACTGCCTTGGCCGCGTGGTCGGGGCTTATATTATTATTTCAGTCCGCCTTCGAGCTTATGGCTGCGCGACGAACATATTTTTCCGTACCGGTCAGTCTGACGCCTCTGGACTCAATCTAATTTGTTTTTCCATTACTGTCTGTGCCTTTGACTGATTTAGATCGTGGTCGATGCATCCCGCACGACCTTTTCTAGTCTTCATCCAACCCTTCGGCTCTCGCGGCCGAAGACTTTTAATTTTTACCAACCCTTACCTGTTGTCGTATGCGTCGTATTACTGCATATGATTGTCTAGAAATCTCGGCCTCAACGGTCGAGAAGTTTGCTTCACAACACTATGCCAAAAAAATTCTCACTTTTCACTCTAGCCTGTCTCCGGCACGGCGACCGGCGTCGATATTGCATCGAATGCAAAATCATGAGCAAATACCCTTGTAAGGGTGTTTGCTCCGACAGTCTTCCCGGACCCCATTCAGCGACGTTCCCGTCGCTGGGAAATCTAAAATGCAAACAAAAGCCTTCTGACGCGACAAGTTGTCAAAATCCGCTTTCCTGAACGAAGTTGTGGTTTGCAGACCCTCACTGTCTCCCTTGGTGCGTCCGTACTGCCAGGATTTTAACCTGGGTCTCCCACATACCTGAAAAATTGTAATACTAAAGAAAGATTAATCCATATGACTCAAAATGGGGATACTGGATCTGTACTATAGTTACAGAGGTCACCAAGGAAGATAATGATAGCCTCTCCCTACAACTTTAGACTTTATTAACCAGGATCTCGTTGAGTGTCCGAGGAGTCATGAATCATAATTGAATCCTGCTCTTTGGACGCGGGTCTTAACCTTAGTCTGTTTTTACCGTCCCACCCGAAGTCTAATGCGAGGGGATCGGCAACCTCGGTCTCAACCCACCACAGTCGGTTGATCAGGCCTAATCTGTGGCCCACCACGTTGATAATTTAATGGTGGTACCTGCATTGGTTACACAACACATGATAAATACCTCCTATCAAAATATCTAGACCTGACTCTCAATCCCTCCGATATCTACCTGAACTGATACTATCATCAGGGAGTCCCTCCCCTCAAGTTTAGTCCCAGGCCGTAATCGGAAGGCCCACTGTCTGGTTATACTTGGTCAGCAGCCCACGCTGGGAGTTACGTCCGAACGATGTCAATTTTCCACCATAGGCTTGGTAATTTTAAGTCCCTCAGACTGACCTCCATAAGTGGATGAGAGATGATTATTTCAAAAATACACATATGAAATTCAATTTGACCAAATAAATTTTTTCTCCCCTCGACATTTGTCTTTGAATGGGTGAACAAACCCATTGAATGTAAAATAATATGAATAAGAATGATTCAACATAATTGTAAAACTTGTCTCTGATCGAGGGGCATCGTCAGAGCCACTTAGGGGCCGTGCCTCCCGGACCTTGATCACAGGCTGGATAGGCACACGTCTCGGGGATCTTTTTCCAATAAAAAAAATGAACCAAAATATCCATAATGAAATTATAAAAGTATATGTTTGACCCGTTGTCTTGTCAGAAGGCAGAAAAAAAAACATCCATTTCATTCATAACATGCATTTCCCTGATTCAAAGAGTTTCTTAAATGCATCAAAATTTTGACTTTCTCACACCCCTTTTTCAGGGTCTTTTTTCAAAAATAATTACATAGGATAAGACATGAAAAGACTGACAACGAAGCAAAATATTTTCAGAATGTACAAATCACATGTCACTTTATCTTTCTTGAACACCTAGGTGTTTTTCCATGCATCCTAGTTCAAAACTTTGACAGCACAGACTGTACACATATCCAAGATACACATTTCGACTATCAAAACCAAACATTGGACCAACTCAATTGTGAAAGTGAAAAGTGATCCTCTTCGGCATACCCCATAAATAGAAATCATATATGATTCAGGAGAAAACTTAGTCGAATCCACAATGTCGAGCTAAAAACAGTCTTGATACTCGAGTCACATGTCTTTCTTATCCTTTAGGATATACAAGCTAAATCAGAAAAGTATAAAAGAGACAATAAAATCTTCTGACACTTCATATATCGGAGTACATACTCTATGACACCTCATCTATCCTATCTACTGAAGTTCATCATTGCATCTAAGCGGGAAACAAATATGTCGCAGATCTTACCTCACATTCCACTACTAGAGTATAATACCTTACCTGAATAAAAGAAATTGTGAGAGTCTCATCATACAACCTAAAACAAAGATATCAAAGTGTTGTTCGGCCTCGTACTACCAAAACAACCTCCAATGACATTTAAACTTTCTCTCGACCCCTGAAATGTTATTTCACAAAAAAAATGGGTAGAACGACTTGTAACGGGGGGGACGGGAGTATGAACTCATCAGTCTCCCTGACTTTCCTATGACTTATTCCTTTTTTCCACTTCGAGGCAACTATCTCAACTAAATCTTACTTGCCTCGCGAGCAGGTTTTCATGTCGTAGTGTCAACTTGATACCAAGAGTAACCCAAAACGATAATGAGTAGTACAAAGTTTCTTTCACAATTGCACGGTCCCTATCATTGCTGAAATCGGATTTCATCCAAATAGAGATATCATAACTCAAAGATGTACCCTACCAAGAACTGAGGTATTCATTTCTTTCTTGACTAGCCTTGGCAAGGACGACTCCATCCCGTCCTCTTTTTCAATAGGCAAGACTGCATTGGGATAGCTTTCCTATCATATGTCATTCTGACCTTCCTCGGTCATTTCTAGGTCCTGCTCATACATACAAACGATTGGCAAGTACATCCCATCACTATATAGAACCTCTCTTTTTCACAATGCCCTTCAAATGATACTAACATCGCTCATTCCCAACGTCTAAGACCATAAAAAAGGCAGATGATAATATACTATAATAATAATGCATTTGCAATTTTTGAATATTAGATGTCATAAATTATCATAATAATTGTTACTTATAGTAGGGATATATTGTCATCGTGATAACAAAAAATCAATAATTATAATAGTCGAGTAAGTGAATAGTATTAGCAAGCGAAGAGACAAGTTTAACCGGTATATGCGTGCATAATGATGATGAGAAAGTTATGCTAGCTATTATGATGGACAATAGTCATGCTGTTGTTAATAAGTTCTCCCATTATACACGTTTTTAGATGCAAAAATAAAAATAAAAAAAAATAATGAGAGTGCTACATTCTACTCCCTGGGCCTCGACAGGAGTATATTGTGTCAAGGGGCAGTGTAATCCCTAAAAAGGGTTAATATCTTAGACTCCCGAGCCCCGCTCAAGGACCAAGCCTCACTGCTTCACCCTCCGATTCCAATATTCGTTCCTTGTAGACCCTTGTCCATTAGTAGACAACCCCATCATACACGTTCCAGGATCCATATCCTATCTCGTGCAGGTGAACCCACTTGACATAAAGATAGCTAGGGCATCACCCCCTGCTTCCTTGCAGCATGTAGTAGTCGCCTCCATCATAGACCATGGTCTAACAAGGCCCAAATACTTTCCTCCTTCTTAATAGTAATGTAGTCACCTCTCCACAAAGCGTTAGATGACAACACCCCACTATGGACCACGAACATAGTTCCGGCGTGGGTCTCACTACTACTTCTGAAGATGATTTTATAGCTCCTTCAAGCCATTTTTCAGGGAAAGGATAACTTAGGATTGCAATTCCCTCAAGAGCAGATTCTACACATTGACCACTCCTCGAGAGAATCTCTTCTCCCAAGAAGCTGGTCACTCCATTCACCTTCGACCCCGTGTCGAACGTGGATTCTACATAGCACTTCTATTCTTTGTAAGGAGAGCAATCCAACTATATAGGTTATAAACGGATAATCATATATGATTAACTCATAAGGAAGGATTAAAAAATTAGATGAGTAACTCAGGTGAGTAATCATGAATAAAAATGCATTAGACAGATAGACTTATAGGTTTGACTTGAATACACTGGCGCGAATGGATAGATTTACATAGATAACTTAACTGAATGGCCTTAACGGAAGAAAGTAAGTGCTTAGACTCAAATGAATATGTTCAGGTCAATGATGTCGAATTAGGTGAATTCCAACAGATAGCCTTTTACCTAAAGTTTGCCACCAATTACAGCCACCTAAATTCCTTATTGCCCTACTGACCGTACTCAAGATCAGGAGTCTTAGGTTGTCCCTTTATAAATGAAACCAACCTTTAAAATTCTTCCAAAGATGGACTCAACTCTATATCGACTCTTTCCTGAAACATGACTTTTATTAAGAACCCATAGCAAATGAGGGTCCTCAGTGATACTTTTCTCGTTCGGTCCTCCTCGTATCCCTGGATATGTTTCTGACTTATCACTAAGTACTAAAATCACCATAGTCCATTTATCGGTACCTATGTCATGACTGGAGGGAAAAATATGCCTGCTTATAGTACAAATTTACAAAGCTCACCCTACGTTTATGCAAATAGGTCATCCTTGAGAAGGTATCAGTAACTTCTACCACCGTCTTCCTCTCTTCCCAGATGGATATCCCATCCATTATAAAAACTGTCATTAACAAAGGGAGAAGTATACAAGTCATTAAAATTAACTCCCCTTCGAGGGTGTTTCTGTCTGATGCGCTAGACAAGTACTAAATTATTATCTATCCTGGTCAAGCTTCGTGTTGACAAGATGACATCTTTAAACGATCCCTTTGTGCAACAGACATGAAATCAACTCGCATAATTCAATCTGACATAGGAAAAACAATGTCAGAGTGATACGCAACTTATGATCCGCAGGTGCAGCCTGAGACACTACGGGAGGATCAGACAAATATTACGTTGGGGCTGGAAGAGCAGGTCGAGGCGGCTGAGGAAGGATAGTCAACTGTTGAAGCCGACGTGCCATTGAAAAAGAGGGAGAAGTATTTTTAATTGGATAAGGACGAGGAAGCAGCTCGAACCGTGGGGGCGGAGCGCCGTAATGCTGCTCGTACTTATAGGAATAATAGGCCATCCTTCCAGGGGACGGCGTGCGTTCGCGCAAGTCTTCCTGATGTCGACGCAATCGCTGTCCTTCCCATTTTTTTTCCTCCTACTCTTCTTACTCTTCCTCTTCTTCCTCCCACTCTTCTCTTCCCTTTATCAAATCAATAGGTCTATTTGTAGTCTTTCCTTGCCGTCCGGCTCTTCCCCTTTCAGTTCCTACCCTACGTGGCATGGCCAAAGGGATGAGATACCTAGAGTAGAGTTGAGCTTTCTAATGTTTTATGTATAAGGACGTGTATCTCTACGAAAGAATGAAGGCTTCGAAAGTATAAAAGGTTGTCGTAGGGGTGAAAAGGCATTACAAGTAGAGGAGAATACCGTAATAGAAACACCTTCCAGGCAGACTTGATGAGTCCTCTTGCTACCCTTACTGACTTGCTTTTAAAAGACTTTGCAATCTTTGATCGCTATCCTATATGTCACCTTAATCAGATATAAGAGTAATTATTGCTTCGGAGAAATGATAAAAGGCAGACTAACCGGCTATATACTTACAACTTGTACTTGTCTGATCTCATGAAAACTACCCTAGACAAATGTTCATATCAATAAACGACAATTAACCTTAGTAGTCCTCTTACCTTCTAAATAGAAATCGTACACTACCCTATCTTCCGTTTTGTCGTTTTGCTAGGGCTTCAATTTAACCAGACCCAGGTCTGTTCACATAGGACCCCGACAGGCAACCGAAAGCCCCCGACAGCGTGATACATGTCGGCATTGTCGGTGTGGCTTCACACCAATACATATAACATTCTTTAGTGTCTAGTCAACGATAATTCCACTAATACGTCATAAGTTGTACTAGCTTATTTAAAGATTGTCGTTTTGTCATGATCATCGTCTTAACCATACCCGAGTCCGTTCACTAAGGACCTCGGTTGGAAAGCGAGATCCCCGGCAACGGCGCCACCTGTCGCGCGCGGCGGTCTTGCACCCCTCTGGGTGAACCTCACGGTCGTATCACGTAGGATTTATTTTCGTAGAACAACTCGTCACCACTCCAACCGTGCGCGTGTGCTATACCTCTCGCGACGCCCTGCGACAGGTCGGGATGTCGCAAGGTACAACTTACCTCTACCCGAGGGGCTGTCACCACCCTTAGGTAGGCGTATCCCTGCAGAGCTACCGGCCCACGTACGAAGGTTTTTACATGCCTGAGTAGAGGTAGATCGGCCGAGGGCGTTTGCTCGATCGCTATAGCATAATATGGGGTACGCGCGGTAAGACGCCTAAGACTGACCCGTTAGATACTCAGGTCGAACTTTGAGACGGTCGTCTATTTTCCGTTTTTGTTCCAAAGACACATTCTTCTTCTGACCACTATGTTTAAAGTATCAAAACAAAACCTTGTCACTACCAAAGGATATTCTACTCTACTCAATGTATGACTTATCATTAGATAGTATATAAGACTTGATTATGAATAGCAAGGTATTACCACTGGGAACCCTTCCCACTTTCACAAGTGTTGAGTGCCCAAACTCTTCACGATGTCAATTCCAGTCCAACCCAAATCATGCACAAAACAGACCTGCACAACATAATGCAAAGACAGTTCACATGCCATGCACTAACGGCGTCAACCATCAACCATTGACATTGTCCCTCATTCCCCAAACCATGCATGACAACTTTATCTTTCCTGAGATGCAAGCCCAGCCCCCTCACATGTATTCAAAGGACCATTGAGAGTGACCAGGACCATTTAGGCGATGACCACAGGTGACAGTTTTACTGACCACAGGGTTTGATTTTAGGTGTAGGTATCAAGCCAAGGTGAAAAAGTTGAATCGGCAACGACCGACCTGTTATCGAGTGATAACAGAAAATTGAGTCCCTTATGTAGGACTTCTCCTTCAATTGCAGTAGACCAAGCAAAGACCTGCACACACACAGGTCAACAATGGTTCAACATCCCCACTTGACTTCCCACTTAATGATATCTAAGGGTCAAGCCCTTAGTTCATGTCTGCGAGCTTTGGAATCAACATCCCAAAGTATAACCCTTAGCTTCTAACTACCCCTGAGTCGTCTGTCACTCCTCATTTTATTTCAAGGAGTCTCTTTGCCAGTGTCCTAAGTTGTCTTAGGGATATACACATTTCCCCTACTCTTAGCCGTTGCATTCCCTCTCTTGCGGATAAGCACATCCTTTGATGCTTTATGCGGTAGTCTGACTGAGATCAACTCAAGCCAGTGGCGGATTCTCCGATGAGCTGCGGCTACACGGGGTATCTTCTTTCCTCTGATTTTTTTTACCTGCGGTGTTTCGTCTTCTCTTACGTTCCTTTTAGGGACCTTTGGAGTCGCTCCCGATGGAACAGTCTCTTTTTCCTTCTCATTTCTTCTTGTCCTGACATACGCAAGTAGTAAGCCGATTCACCCGGGAATCTTCCACTACTTTATCAGTTCCAAATATTCCGTTAGTCAGAAGAGTAGTCTAGTCGTCCCACGGGAGCACCCAACCACCCTTCAAAGTCCAAGCAATCAAGCAGTTCGTGCCATCTAGTGTAAGTGATCGGATAACTCACCCGGTAGTATCTTTTCATTAGTTAAGCAAGTAGTTAGGAGGCCTACGTTGAATCGTTTCAACACTTGGCCCAATATTCAGAAAGCACTCCAGATCCAAGTGTCAATTCCAAATCAAAGTTAGTAACAGGCGGTCTTCACGGAAGCCTTTTATCACTACTTGATTCAGAGCTCAGTCTTTTCCTCAAAAATGTAGTAGGACGACCCTACGGGAGCCACCCTACTACTTATTTAGAATCAGACGAGCTGGGATTATGTTAGTGGATTCAGACAATCATCAGATCCTCCCTTTGCTGGAGTATCTTGTTAGACCCGTTAAGATTGAGTTAAGCAAGCATTAGGATGACCCCGCGGAAGTCTCCCATGTCCTGCTTCAATGTTAATCAGGTGGATCGTTAGTACTTATTTTACTTCGTATATTAGTCGTACCTGAACAAGTCGTAAGGTTACTGACCCGCGAGTATCCCTTTACTTGTTCATCATAATCGTCTTACCCTTCCCTTCCGTTAGTTGACCTCCAAATCAAACAAGTGTTAGGATAACCCATCTGGGGGCCATCCTACCACCAGTTTGATGCATAGGAGATCAAAAACAACTCTTAATTGAGTTGCCCTGACAATTCACATATCTGGCCTATGCGTTGTAAGTGAGCAAAAGGCATGTTGACTCCCACGGGAAGTCGGATAGATCGACCCAGACTTAGGAGTTCGTACACTCACCCGGGAGTACTCGAATTCCTTCCCAGTCTGGTTCGATTAGAGATAGGAGAGCTTCACGGAAGCCTCCTGCTACCTTTTACCTTTGTTAGCTTTTGAAGACGAGTACCCTACGAGAGTACTTGATTAATTGGCTTTCGTTAAGTTTGAAGAAGTGTACCCCACGGGAGTACCGGATTAATGGTTGTTGTTAAGCTGAAGAAGCGTACCCCACGGGAGTGCCGGATCAACGGTTGTTGTTAAGCTGAAGAAGCGTACCCCACGGGAGCACCGGATCAATGGTTGTTGTTAAGCTGAAGAAACGTACCCCACGGGAGTACCGGATCAATGGTTGTTGTTAAGTTGAAGAAGCGAACCCCACGGGAGTACCGGATCAATGGTTGTTGTTAATCTGAAGAAGCGTACCCCACGGGAGCACCGGATCAATGGTTGTTGTTA
>BFEA01000001.1:299963-326762 GCA_003427395.1 Chara braunii
ATGGAGTACCTGATCAATCTGACTTTCGTTAAATTGAAGAATCGTACTTCACGGAAGTACCGGTCAAACAGACTTTTGTTAAGTTTGAAGAAGTGAACTTCACGGATGTACCGGATCAAATGACTTTTGTTGAACTGAATGAATGTACTTCACAGAAGTACCGGATCAATCGGACTTTCGTTAAATTGAAGGATCATACTTCATGGAAGTACTGGATCAAAAAGACGGTTGTCAATGTATCCTGCTTGTCAATAGGGAAGATGCACGACATCTTCCTGCTACCAATGTCAGAGTCAACCAATCATTATACCAATTTGTTTACTTTAGTTAGGCCATTAGTATCAAACGATGCCAATCCATTAGTCCTACCAAAACAAGTAGCAGGGTTACTCACCCGGGAGTATCCCTTTTACTTGTCCAAGCACAATCAACTCATTCTTTTCTTGTTAGTTGTTCCCGAGATCAAACGAAGTATTAGGATAACCCTCCCGAGAGCCACCCTAATACCAGTTTGATGTGTAGGAGATCAATACCACTTTTAGGTTAGCCGCCCTGATCGTTCAGTTATTCGTTCATGTATTAAATTGAGCAAAAGATATTGTTGACTTACACGGAAGTCACACAGATCGGCCTAGACTTTAGGAGTTCGTGCACTCACCCGGGAGTACTCAATTCTCATCGCAAGTCTAGTTGGATTAGTGATAGGAGAACCCCACGATAATCTCTCATTACCTCTACTTTTGTTAGTTGCTTGAAAACGTGTACCCCACGGGAGTACCGGATTAGTCATGCTTTGATTAATCACTTGAAGACATGTACTCCACGGGAGTACCGGATTAGTCTTGGATTTAGCTGGTAAGTCAACAGAGAAGACGCACGGCACCCTCTCGTCATCAATGTATGCATGTCAAAAGTCAACTAGTTAGGTGGATGGCTGGGTAGTTCGCACGACGAGTACCCTTTTAGTCATTCCATGCAGGCAGCGTGACGACCCCAACGAAGGCTTCCATCATACTGCCTTTGTTTTTTCAAGACCATGCAGGCTAGGTCCCTTCTTGGTTCTTTTCCTAGGTTTTTTTTCCTAACTTCAGACAGATTCTCAATTCAAGTATATAATACTTTTACTTTTGATACTTAGGTCCTGAAGAAAAACTCAAACAATGTATCACTCATTTACTCATGCAGTTCGATAGGAGGGTAAAACCTATAAGAGTATATGGGAAAGGAATAGGTGACGCGTACCTTATGGTTCCCTGCCTCCAGAGTTCCTCCTGAACTCCGGCAGAGCTCCCTCAATCGCCCTGCTTATTTTGATCATCTGATCATCTGCATTTGATGAGATTCATACTATTTCAGAGAGCAGTGAGGACCCAGGAAATGAGGGGATTAGATTACGGGAAAAATGGAGACGGATGGAGGAGGTAGATGTCGTCACACGGTGACGACATCCCTCTCCTCTCCAGTATTCCACTTCTCTTCCAAACCTTATCTACCCCACTCCCTTTCATCAAAGAATGGCAAGCTGGTGCTTAGTAGCATTAATGACCATAACAATAATTTTGAGTAGACATGGAGAAAAAAAGATGAAGGGGTTCAAATTGAAGGAGAAGGGAGAAGGAAGGAGGGGGTAGATACCGTCACTCGGTGACGATATTCCTCCCTCTCTCCAATGTCCCTCATCTCCTTCATCTTTGACCCATGATGCCTCAATATCAATCACAAATGACCAATAATAATAATAATAATAATAATAATAATAATAATAATAATAATAATAATAATAATAATATAATCATCATCATCATCATAATAATAATAATAACATCGTGAGCGACATACAGAATACCAAGTTGTGGATTCGATGGAGGTTCGCGTAATCTTGCGAGAGTATATAGTTCAAATGCATCAAATATCAATCCACACAGAGCAATGCAATGGAGCAATAAGCCACACTAGTATGGTAAAATTTTGTCTTTTTGGTTCGACGCCCAGCGCCTATGTCCGCCGCGTCTGATTGCGCGACCAATCACTGCTATCAGTCGAAGTCAACTGTAGACCCCAAGTTGCCACGCCCAGACCCTTTCAGTGCCCTCCGAGGGGACGCGGAGTCAATGTCGCGTTCTCAGTGTCTTGTGGTCACTTCACATCACGCCGACCTTTCACTGCGTACATGTTCGCAGTTGTTTCCCTTTGGAACAACCCAGGGTGAGGTCCCATTTGTACTTCAATCATTTAGCCTGCAGCAGCTGTCCGAGCCTCACATCAGAAAATGTTGCGGCAAGGACCCCTAGTTGTCATTCAGACCCGCCTTCACCCAGGGTGGTGACTGGGGGGCATAAATACTGAAATAATAATAATAATAATAATAATAATAATAATAATAATAATAATAATAATAACAATAATAATAATAATAATAATAATAATAATAATAACAACAATAATGGCGCATTGACAGATTCCGGATCGCAGAATCACATCAAAAGCTAATAAGTTTGTTACCTGCCGGAAGGCGGAACTGCATTGATACCACACTAGCCGAAGCCAAAGTATCGCATCTGAATGCCAATGAGTGCATACCCTCGCCCTCACCTACATAAGTATTCAGCGTCCTTCCTCCACTTGGCGCTGTGCGCCCAGACTACGATCACACCGTTATTAGCAGTCCAAGTGAATGATTATGCATCCAGTTGTCGTCAGAAGCAGGACCAAAAATATATGAAGATGTCAACCCTTGTAGGCTACCGCCAGGATCAGGTATGGCTTTCGTGACACCCTCACCCACACCTCTATCTCTCTTTCTCTCTTTGTATACGTTTTTCTCTCTTTGCGCCGCTGAGTATCCGTGTGTGTCGCTGTGTATCAGCGTATACCATCGTGTCTGTGTTTGTTCCGTCTGACTGTATGTCTGTCCGGGTCTTTGTCTGCGTCAGACTGTTTCCCTGTATGCTTGTCTGTGTCCATGTGGCTGTGTGTCTGTTTGCTTCCCTGCGTCTGTCAGTTCGCTTGTTTGTCTGCTTGTGTCAATCTGACTGTCTATCTCTTCTCCCTTTCTTCTTTTCTCCCTGTTTCTCTCTCTACTTGAGAATCTTGACTCTGAATACATCCGCCGCTTCTCAGCTCTATCCCTACTTCTAGCTTATGCGGCTATGGCCGCCTTCTGTCTTAGTGCAGTGCTGTCCAGCAGGGCTTTTGCATATGCCACTCGCGGAAAGCGCGCAAGTGCTTCAGTAGCACTTCCATATGTCTCACGAATGGGCATCTCCCATAAATGTGGCTGGCCAGTCCCTATATTGATTTGGACTGAGCCACAGCCCGTTTCAGCCTATACATCCTTTGGCTTGACTTAGACTCGGTACCACATGCCTACGACCTGCTCGCTTCAGAATGTCAAGGTATGGTACTTTTCCCAAATTTTCATTGGCATGCTGCTGTTTGAGCCTGTGGGTAACGACTTTCATTTGTGGAACATGACTCTTGACTGTGGGTTGTGACTCTCGCCTATACCGCTGACTGTGAGTTGTGACTTTTGACTTCAGTCCTTTAAAAAAAAATCAAGGTCGCAGCTGCTACAGACCTGAAAGGCCAAGTGCGTGAAGTCGGCAGTGTCCAGTCTCAGTCGTACTTTGCACGGCCAAGTGTACCTAGTCCGGGTCACACTCTCTTAAGTCAGCAAGTACCATGTGGGACCGTGTGCACCCCGGCTCTTTCTCCTTCCTCTTTTTTTTCTCCTTCTTCTTCTTTTTCTCCTTCTTCTTCCTCTTCTCCTTCCTCTACCCCAATATGTACATCATCACGAGCATTTCCCGCTCTCTCTCTTGTTCTGTATTTGTTTGTCTTATTTCTGCCTACCTGACTTTCTATGTGTCTGTTTCTGTATGTCTGTCGTCATCTGTCCGTTTGTTCATGCCTGTCTGTCTCCCTCTTTTCTCTCTCACAGGGAAAGCGGCACAGTCCTCCACACCACGCAACACACCGAAACCACAACATGGGGGTTATGACAGGCACAAACACGCATTCCAACAAGCCGGGCGGGTAATGGATCCGGCCTTACGACGCCATTCGACGGATGCATCACACATCCCACACGTTTCCATAATCTCATACGGTAAGTAGGGGGTTGAGCAAATCATTTTCACTAATAATAATAATAATAATAATAATAATAATAATAATATTGACAATAATATTGCAAGGAATATAAGTGTAAACGATATACAAAAAACCAAGTTACAAAATCACACAGATGTCGGAGTAGTCGTGTATAAGCAGAGAGCATAATGGTACTCGGAATCCACCCAAATAGAGCAATACAATGAAGTAATGAGTCAATGTTCAAGCCCGTAGGCCACGCCAACACAGTACCCGAAGTCGCTCCTCTCTCTCTGGTGCCCAAGGCCCGATTTACTCTACTCGCCTTTCCTACCTACAACTGTGTTCTCGCAACAGGCTCAATTCGACTCTCGACTTTCGAAGACCAATGTACATGATGTCAACACCACAAACGACCTATCTTCATGCACCAGGTACGTATCTCATCACCCTCATCAGACCTTGATTCTTCACACTCGCCTTTTTCCTCAAAAGACCACCATATCGCCCTCTTACCCCCTCCGTGCATGCATCCCCTATGCTGACGATTCATCTTCTCTCTCTCTCCCTCACTCTCTCACACTTGTCTTCTTTCTCCCGCCATGCTTGTCTCCTTCCCATTCACACATCCACCTGTGCGAGCCCGTCTTCCATTTTGCCTGTGTGCCTTCTCTCTATCGTATTGATCCCCTCGCACGTACATGGCTGAAATGGGGGTAAGATCCACTCACAATAATAGTAAAAATAATAATAATATTAATAAAATAATAATAATAAGTAATAATAATAAACAATAACGGTAGTACTAATAATAATAACATAAAGAAAACAAGTTATGTTACTTGCCTGCTACAGTCACGGCGGTGGGAGGGGTGCGTTTTTGCTCGGGGGGTCGGCGGTTGGTGCCGCCCGCCGAAGCAACCTCTCTCTTTCTTTCTCTCTCTCATTCTCTCTCTATTCTCTTCAGCACGCGTTCTTTTCCTCTGTTGCTCACGCACCCAAAAGTAATAATAATAGGAATAATAATAATAATAATAATAATAATAATAATAATAATAATAATAATATTATAAATTTATAATAATAATAGTAGTAATAATAAGACAATATAACAGTAATAATAGATAATAATAGTTTTGAAGTAGCGTGTGTTGCTGCATGATTGTCACACATATACGTACACACACTCACACGCACATACACACACACTCATGCACGCATGTATGCTCACGCACGCACACACACACACACAATCACACACACACACACACACACGCACACACACACACACACACACACACACGGAACGACGATGTATGTCGTAGCTAAATGTAAAATGTCTGAGTTCATCCGACGATATACGAGGACTCTGTCTCTCTCTCTCTCACACACACACACGCACACACACTGCGCACGCACATATGCATGTAGTAGTGTAGATTCACGTGTATAGCAACAAATGCATTCGTTTTCGTTCATCTTGTCGAGGGAAGTAATGTGAGGTCATCTGCAGCGTCGATACTCACTTACGCACACACACACACACACACATATGAACACATACATACACACACACACATACACACACACACATACACACACACACATACACACACACATATGTAATAGTAATTTATCTTCCCCGTTTTTAGCGTTAGGTTCATTCATTTATTTTATTTTATTTTATTTTATTTTATTTTATTTTATTTTATTTATTTGCTTATTTATTTATTTATTCATTTATTTGTTTATTGGTCATCAATAGTGCTGGAGAGTGAGCTGTGAGATTGAGGACTTACCTGTTCTCTCTCTCACTCCCTTGTTGCCGTCGCGGTCGACACTCGATGCTCCCCTTTGCATCACGCTGCATCATACGGGGCATGATAGGCGTAAACACGCTTTCCAATGAAGTCGAGCTGATGACGATCCCACCTCACGAGGTTGCCGGCCTCAATTGCACGGTCAGGTGAGTGGTCCTCTCCCTCTCTCCCTTCTCCTTCCTCGTCTTCTTCTTTTTTTTTTTTTTTTTCTTCTTCTTCTTCTTCTTCTTCTCCTATCACTACTTCTTCGCGCGCGGCCACTTCTGCCTCTCCGCACACGTCCTTTGCGCTACCTCGCCTGCCTCCGCAAGCGCGTTTCTACACCTCATTCGTGAGCTTTTGCTCGCGCCCGCACGCGGCTCAGTCCACTATTGATTGCCCTGGCCGCGCGGTCGGGACTTATATTATTATTTATGTCGCCTTCGAGCTTACGACTGCACGATGAACAAATTTTTCCGTACCGGTCATTTTGACGCCTCTGGACTCAATCTAATTTGCTTTTCCCTTAATGCCTGTACCTTTGACTGATTTAGATCGTGGTCGACGCATCCCGCACGACCTTTTCTAGTCTTCATTCAACCCTCCGGCTCTCGCGACCGAAGACTTTTAATTTTTACCAACCCTTACCTGTTGTCGTATGCGTCGTATTACTGCATATGATTGTCGAGAAATCTCAGCCTCAACGGTCGAGAAGTTTGCTTTATAGCACTATGCCAAAAAAATTCTCAGTTTTCACTCTAGCCTGTCTCCGGCACGGCGACCGGCGTCGATATTGCATCGAATGCAAAATCATGAGCAAATACCCTTGTAATGGTGTTTGCTCCAAAAGCGATGTGGCAGGAGCTTCCAGCAATACTGCTCCAAATCATTCGTCCGACCTAGTAGTTGTTTCCCCACAAAGTTTCCTCAGAGTGGCTGGAGCTGATTTAGCACTTCTACTATGTTGAGGTGGGACCGAGCGCATCCCTCTTGCTGTCGCCCGTCACCATGGTTAATCCTGCCCGTAGTCATATGCTTGTATGAAGGATTAAGCCTCGGCGGGAGGAGGAGATGACGAGGAGAAGACGAAGGGGAAGGTAAAAAAGGAGGTGACAAGAGGCACGAGGGGAAGAAAAGAGTGAGAGGGAGGTTGAACGAACCTGGGCGCAAGTCTGCGTCAGGTGCATTCAATATTGAAGACATCGATAGCGAGGAAGGCAAGGACGATGGCGGAGGTGATAGTGGGCGTGTGGGAATGACATACACATGTCTCACTCGATTGATACTGGAATCTAGTGAGAGCAAGCACTAACTGGGGGTTTGGGGCCTGGGCGAATTCGTTAGTGAGGTTAGTTTTGTTGTTAGAGTAGTGGAAAAAGGGTTAATGGAAAAAAGTGGTTGCGCGGAGCTCGGGGAAAGAAGATATGGCGGGAGCAAAAAACAGATATCCCGCTCGATCTCGATGGAATCGAGTGTGGGAAGGGGCTAATCCGGGGTTTTTGGCCATGACGAACAGGAGGGCATAGTTAGTTTTAAGGTTGGGGTTGTGGTTTTCGTGATACAGTGGTTTTGGGTTGCGCCCAGGAGAAAATGACAATGTATCTTCCCATGTTGAAGTGGAAGATACATTCTCAAGTTATTTATCTTTTTGTCGATAGTGAAGTAGGGCCCTTGGCAGCGAACCTCGGGCTCATTCGTGTGATCCTTGTCAGGATGTTGTTCCTTACGTTCGTCACGATTGCGCTGCTGCATGACGTGATCCTCACACAAAAGCTGGTGGTTATCCTCGTGATCGATCTCTTGATCTGAGCGGTGCTCATCAGTGCCATAATATTCGGCGGGTGATCACAATCATGCTGTTCGTGGCCCTTTGTTGTTGCACGAAAATCTCCCTCTCCTTCAAAGATCTCGGTAGTCTCCTCCGAAGTGATGGTCTGTGCATGCGTAAGAGAGAGAGAGAGAGAGGGAGAGAGAGAGAGAGAGAGAGAGAGAGAGAGAGAGAGAGAGAGAGAGAGAGATGTGTGCACACACACACACACACACACACAATCACACACACACACACACACACGCACACACCTGTCTCTTATACACATCTAGATGTGTATAGGGCTTTTGCATATGCCACTCGCGGAAAGCGCGCAAGTGCTTCAGTAGCACTTCCATATGTCTCACGAATGGGCATCTCCCATAAATGTGGCTGGCCAGTCCCTATATTGATTTGGACNAGAGAGAGAGAGAGAGAGAGAGAGAGAGAGAGAGAGAGAGAGAGAGAGAGAGAGAGAGAGAGAGAGAGATTAACCCCTCAAGGTGCGTGTCAGCCGACACTTGAGTGTCAAAGGTGACCATCGAGACCTCCGAGGGCCTCGGAATTATGGATACTACATAGTACGTCATCACTTCGACCGCTTGCGTATTCATGCATGGCTAGTCGACATGACAAAGACCTGTGTTGCCGCGACATTTATTCAAAGTCTCGCGTGCGACACTCGTCTGATCCAAATTAGTAAAAGTTATGGGTCTAGCGTGGAAAAAGGGACTAGGAGCGATTTACATATGGAGTTCAATTTTAGCTTTTGTGAGATATGTCGAGTGGTTAGATTCGACCGTCCTAGTCGACCGGCGTAGGATCACGTTCGAGAGATCAGCGCCTCGGACGACGGTTCACACACGGGTCCGGTTCGAGCGTTAACCGCGCATACCCCCTATGCTACAGCGAACGAGAAACGCCCTCGGTCAGGGCACCTTTGCGATTGCGTACGAAAAACCTTCGCATGTGGTTCGGTAGCTCGGCGGGGATACGCCCACCTAAGGGATGGTGACAGCTCCCGCCGTTGGATGTAAGTTGTACCTCGCTATCCTGTCGTAGGGGTTCATGAGAGGTATAGCTGGCGCACTCAGCCGGAGTGGCAATGCTCTACGACGAAGTCCTGCAAAATCCTGCGTGACGCGGCCGGGAGGGTCCCCTTAGCGGGACCGATGCGCTCGAGAGTGCTTCGTCCTTACTAAGAGCTTCACCTTTGGTAGTTCCAAGGGAGTCTTGCCCCGCGTATGTCTAATCTCACCATACTGGTTATGGTGTGTACTCCTCATGGAACATCGAGAGTTAGAGTAGAGTTATTCCTCCACATCAAATGCTTGAAGTTATATCAAGGAGCTAAGATCGAGAGATCCGTGGAAGATCGAGGGTCTAGAAAAGTTTCATATCCAGACTGTGGGGTCGGATGTGAGTTGCGCTCGTCGATAAGTAACGTGGAGAGATGGGAGGAATAACTCTCCCACGGTAATTCAGTCTCCCTTCCATGAGTATTCATGAGTAACCTACTTACTCCTATTTATTGATGCCTATAATAGTTAGAATATTACGATATTGGATTTCGGTAGTTTATATAGGAGTTAAGTCCTAGCAGGTCATGGCTTCGCAGCCATCCTTCTTTATAACAGAGGAAGAAAACCAGCGAGTTATAGACATTCGAAGCCAATGTTATATGGAAGGAATTCTTCGGGACAAATTGGCTCCAGGAACAATGAAAACTCATCCGAACTTTGTTCGGGTCATCGTCAATCAGCAGTACTACCAATTGCAAGCGGAGTGGCTTTCTGAATGTTGGATTTCAATCTTCTTTGGAGAAGATTCCACTTTCCTTTCACCCGCAGTAAAAGAGAATTTAGTTCGTATCTACGAAAATGGTTGGGCTGCCTCCGGACAGTTCTCGATCGACCCGAAACGCGGCCTATCTCGTAATGAAGGGCGCAATTTGTCACCTATGTCGCACTTGCGAAGGAAGTGGCACAGTGGATGCTCTGAGTGGTAAACTCGGAGGTGGAAATGGGTAGTAGGAAATACAAACCGTGTTTCGAACCTTGGATGATGGAACAAGAGTTTACCGATTGGCGAGAGATAAACAAACACAATTTTTTTTGGATACAGTGTCAACAGGTCCCAATTGCAGCCCTCGCCCCTTTCTTGGGAGCGGTTGAGGATGCATACGGGACATCATTAATTAAGAAGTATCATGCCTACTCGGATAGGAAATCCCCCTATCTAATGAACGTGTGCTTTGACCTCGAGTCAGCAGCAAGACTCCAATACAAGCGCTACCTATTGGTAGATCTGGACCCCCATGGAGAGGTTGTTATTGAGGTTGTTTGTGCAACAACCTCGTGGTGCCAGGTGTGTCGTCGTCACTTCCATTCAGAAGAGGATGAGGAATGGTTGAAAAATAAGAAATCATACACTAAAGCCGTTAAATCAGACCCCAAGTCAGACAAGTATGACAAGGGCAAACCTCCGAATGTCCCTCGAAACCCCAGAAAAATTCCCGGAGAAGACCCATCGAAACCCCCCTAAAAAATCCCTTAAAAAGTCCCCTGAACCCTTCCCTGAGCACCTCGGTAAGAAACCTTATGAACAAGATACGACAGATAGCCAGGGCGATAAAGGAAATATAATAATAGACAAGTTCCCCCCCCACTTCTCAAGGGGGACCTCCACCCAGCCCTAATCAGAAGGATCAACACGAGAAACCTCAGGATGGAATTTCCCCGAACGATTCAAATGTGGACGAATCAGATGTGGTTATGGAGTCTTCTTCCGACTCTGAATACAGTTTGACAGACAACGTGTGTTCTGACTCGGTCTCGAATCGAGAGCAGGAGGACAAAGATGAGGAAATAGGAAAGGATGTAGCGATGATGTGTCCTGGCACTAAAAAAATAAAATAAAATATAGCGATGATGTGGGACGATAATGTGATAAGTTATGCAGAGGCGTTGATGAAACTTTCTCATCCTGATCCTAAGCACACCCCCCCCCTTTTGGAGAATGAGGTGAAAGCCCCCCCGAAATTCACTTCTTCCTATTCGAATGCGGCTTATGCCACATCCTCCCCTGCGGAGGCGGGCAAAGAGCCGCATCACGAGGCAATCACGACCACACCCCGAAAAACACAGACTCCCTCCTCCTCTAAGGAGAATTTTGTGGATTGTAGGGACGACCAACATACCTTCGATAAAGAGGAAATGAAATCCAAACGATCGGATTCGCTCCCTAATTCCGACACCATGAACAACGATAGAGGTCAATCCTCTAAAGCAATCTACACAACCCCCCGAAAAAAAAGTGAGAGTGAAATTCAATAATGATACGATCAACGAAACTTGCCGCACACACTCAGTGAGTCTGACCCGTTCGACTCATAGGAGAAAGAAGGTCTCTTTCGAAAACGTGAGGCAAGCACTGTTCGTTCCACCAATGCCCACTCTCACGAGAGCGGAAAAGCTTAAAGGTCAAATTCAAAAGTACGCCATTCCTTTGGTTTGTGTCCATACCCCTCAAGGGGCGATGGTTCTAACAAAAATGAATGACAAGGAATCCCTGTGCTTGCCAACTGACCCAGTAACAGCCTCCCCATGGACAACCCAAATCAAGGAGACTATTGATAAATGGATCTTAAAGAAAGTGGGTTTCAACTTCCTCCTCGCGAAGCCGAGAAGAGCCAGAATCCTCCCTATTGGTAGTAACGGGGAAAAAAACATCTGCCATGTGGCGCTTCTATCTGTACTAGAATTCAAACAAGGTACAAATTTTGGCGGTCCCAACGCATCCATTGGTTATTGTTGGCTTGGCTGCTAGATACCGCGATGGACTCTCTTTTCGATATTGGAGTCACAACTGGTTGTTCAACCCTTCAAATAACCAAATGACTAACGTGGGGCAACACATGAGACATCCTTCTTTCTGATCATTTCGCAGACAGTCTGCATGCATCCAAGAGCTCCTCATCCAGAACGGACATAGAGAGACAAAAACACAAGATTCTCAAGGTCAAGAAGGATAATCATCCGCATCCAAAAAGCAAGAGGTAAGGGCTCGACAATGGTCCTTCCAAACCACGTTAGATTATTAACTTGGAACACACGTGGACTAGGTGATACGACGACGAGGAACAAGAGGAGCAGATTGCCCTCCTTTATCCATTCGCACAACATGCATATCACATGCCTTCAAGAGACCAAATTGTGCAAAAATAAAATAAATAATCGTAAAAATTGGTGGGATGGTCCCGAAGTGTGGTTCCCCGCAGTAGGCTCCAAGGGCGGGGTAGCCATTCTGAATAACACGGATTTGGAGGCTCTAATTATTGACCAATGCTCTGACACAGACGACTGTTGGGCTTGGAGAAAGTTTTCAATTGATGACAAAGACTGGTCCATCACAACCATGTATGCTTCAGTTAAATACCAGGACAAAGTTCTTTTTTGCGAGACCCTACCCAATTGCCTGTCGAATATAGCGAACTTGATTATGGCAGGTGATTGGAATACAATATTTAATCCGGGACTAGCTTCTCTTTATCCTAGATTCCTGAGAACAAACACGTTAGCACTCTCTACATTCACAGCGGCACAAACCCTCAATGATGCCCTTAGAATCTTTAACCCTACAAACCACGGATATACTTGGCATGGACCAAGACCGACACCCCATGCCCGTATTCCCTATGGAAGATTGAACTTCTTCTTAAGTAGGGGCACACCCTGGGATCAGTGTAGGAGCGCAGATAGTCTAAAATCCTCAATGTCAGATTACCTCCCTATAACGATGGACATTTCTTAAGGGAACAAATTGCCCGTTTCAGACCCCCCTTCAGACTAAATGTTAATATCCTGAAGGATCAGGGATTGATAAATTGGGTCAACTCTCAAATGACTCGCTAGGGTGAAGCCAAAGATCTCTTTCAGAACTAGTCACATGAACCGAAGTTGGCATTAATATAATCCAAGCCGGTTTAAAGGCGTTTTCCTGCATGAAAGCAGCAAGCAGAACATGGAAAGAGAAATCCTGGTTAAACTCATCCAAGAGTCCGACGCAAATATGGGCGTGGACCCATTTGAAGATGATTATTAGTCTAAAAAAAAAATGACTCCCTCCTCCAATTAAAAAAATTAGAAAATCATAAACAAGTCGAATGGAAGGATTGGCTAAAGATTCGTGGGACAGTTGGATACGACCGCATGTCAAAATTAACATTTAAATCTCTTATCATAAAACATACCAGACCCTTAATTCGTGAATTCTCCCACCCCTTCGCACTCAACGCCCCGGTAGCTGCAGACACACAGACCTTGTGTTCCTATGCCCATGATTACTTCAAAGACATAGTCATCACAAGGCGTCCCTTTGACTCACCTGACTCAGACCTCTCTGAATTTTCAAACTTCTGGACATTCTCTGACAAACAGCTGCCTTCATCAGCAAGAAACTTCTTGGATGAGCCATTCGCAGGCCAAGAACTCTATCAGGCAGCCAAACAAATGTTCATGGGCAAATGCCCAGGCGTGGATGGTCTCCCAATAAAACTCTTTTTGGCCGTGTGGAATGCTTTTGAACCTTTTCTATGCGTAATATACAATCGCATAAGAGTAACATGGGTTTTCCCTAAAAAATTCGAGAAGGGCGTCATAATCCCCTTTTTTCGAAAAGGGGGATAAAAAAGATGTGTGCATGTAATATACAAACTGTTTGCAAAAACCCTTGCAGTCCGCCTTGCTACTCTGCGTCCTGGTTTAGTTGGGTGAGAGCAAGGTGCGTTTGTCTTTTTTTTTTTTTTTTTTTTTTTTTTGAAACATTGTGATTGGGCATGGCCTCGTGGGGGAGTTGTTGATAAGAGCAGACAACCCCTCCACGTGCCCTACATATGGCTCTGTTCCATTGGTGGGGAGCTGCCCCTGCTGGAAACCGGGTCCAGCGTCCCTTGACATTAAAGATAGGAAGCCAGAGTTATGAATGCTATGCTCCTGATTTTGCAGGTCCTCTACGATGTGAATGATGTTGAGACCCCTCCCAGGGGCCCCAAATAGTGTTGAAATTACAGTTCCAATGTGTCATGGTTGAGGTTCCTACTGCAGAGCACCACAATATTTTGCTCTTGCTTTCTCGGTTCTGTTTTGGCTTGTCCTAGTCAGATCCACTTGTGGGGAGCTGTTTTTGCTTGAACCTCCCATCAGCTAGAAAAGTCGTCCCAGAACCCTAGAAACCATATATATGTTTTGCAGGCAAGCGAGGGTTATCAATTCTAAGTTGCCTGGTCCCCACTGTAGAGGCCCGCTGCCTCTTAGCTCTTGCATTTTTTGGTTCTACTGTGCCTTGTATTAGTCCGATCCACCCACGGGGAGTTGCTTCTGCTTTGGGACTTCCAATACCTCGGATAACCCTCCCCATTCTTTCAAAAACCTTATGGGAGTTTTGTTGGCAATGTTGTGCCGGCAGTCCCATCATTCAGCACTGCTGCTATAAAACTGTTTCGCCTTGAATCTGGTATCTCACAAAGTTGGCCCTTAACTCGGATGACCCGCATTGTCGTCGTCGTTGTCTTTGCTCTTGTCATCAGACCATGCCACCAAAGAAGGCTGCCAGTGTACCCGGGGGGGTGGCTGAGGAGATAGGGAAAGGAGAGAGGGGGGGGGAGGATTGGGCCCGAGGATGGAGGAGGGTTATGAAGGGGATGGAACACACTCTGTGACAAGCACAAGATTCATTGGGATAAAGGGGACCTCAAAGCAGTTGATGGCCTCCTATTCCAGGCCGTTTCTGTGGCCCTCCATGGTTTCCATATTATGTCTAGGCAGTCAGTGAGTTCAGAGAATCTATTATGCGGGTCCTGCCATAGCTGGCGGTAAGACAGACTTATGGTTTCCTTGGCTACTGGATCTTTCTCGTCTCGGCACACCTTTTTCATTTCTTTCCATGCATCCTGCGTTCTAGCTCGAATCTCGTCTTCTATTGCCTGCTGTGCATGTTGCAGACCGAATTGATGGTTTTTTCTTTCGAAGGCACACCTAGCTCTCCATGCGAACATTAGCACATGCAGACGCATATAGGAGAAGAGATTGGATGCATAGGGAGACCAACATGCCTGCAAATGCTGGTTTTAACTGAGGAGAAGGAAACCTAAGTCCCAAGAATAGAATGCCGCATCCCACCACTAACATATTTGGGTAACCATTGGACACGCTAGCAAGCAGTGTTCCAGTGTTGCCTTGGCCGGCGGCGTTGCCCTGCCACAGTCGGAGCAGATGGGGGACAACAGTCCTTTCTGTTCCAGGTCCGTTCTAGATACCAGCGTGTCAGGGGTGGGGAGACAGCGGTGCAATATCTGCCATTGCACGGATCTGAGATTAGTTGGCATGACCTTGAAATATTTGGACCGTGACAACCTTTGGGTCAGTTGCACATCCAAAGGTGAGTCTCGTTCCCGCCTTTTGGACACGATTTGGTAAAGGAGCAGGGCTGGGCATGAGGCTCCATAGGCCCCTTTTACCGTATACCCCCAGAAAGGCATGGGTTTGTGGCCTGAGCATTCCCATTCGTTCGGGTCGAACGACAATCTTGCCACCGGCATGTTCGATTCATACACGTGGAATCCTTTGTCGGTGTCCCCCACTACCCTCACTTGCATCAGCCCTCCCCAATTCTCTATGACATCCAGGTCTTCGTTCCGGATGAGTTTAGACAATCGGGCATCTGGGAGTTGGGGTCGAAAGGCCTCCAATGTGCACTGACCCTCCTCAATTATGTGTACCCTATATATGACGGGAGGCCAAAACTGGTCTGCGAAGCTGGCCACCCAGTCATTTTGTTGGACTGAGGGGCCCTCTTTGAGGGCAGGGCGCCATGACAGTGGGATGGTTTCCCTCAACTGGCAGGCCTTAGCCTCCACCGACTTGGCATATTTTAGTCTTCTCTGTAACTGGTTTGCGGTGACCCAGTCCGCATTTATTGGGTCCCAGAGGTCCCCTACAGTGAAAATACCTTTCTTTGCCCAAGTGAGCCAGGGCGAGTTGGTAGTAAGGGTGAAGGGATTGCCATCACCATTGAGGATGTAGGGGTTGCCGAACAGGGGCTGCCTCCATACGTTGTGCCATCTATTTGGGGGTCTCCTCAACTTCGGACCCCTTTTCCTCCACAGTTTGAGCATGTTGGGCCACAGGGGGTCGATGGGAATGTCAAGTCTGGTGGCTGTTGCCGGAGTGTCGGCCCGTGGCTGATGTGGAGGGCCAAGAATGAACCAGTGGGAGTTAGTTAGCCATCAGAAGGGATGCACTTGGGTAGAATCACCCAGTTGTGGGGCGAGATTGGTTATTTGCAGGCAGGCCAACGGGCCCCACGGGATGTCGTTGGCAATGAGTAGCTGACCGGGATCTTGAAAATCAAGGTTTCGCTTTCCCTTTCTGGATCTAATATTCCCAGTCCACCTACGACTCTAGGCTAGGTGAGGATATCCCAACTGACTCTACTCATGTAGCCGTGGGATTTTGCACTATTCTTCCATAGAAAGGTTATAAGAGTCATTTTCAGCCTAGAGTATTGTTGTTGTTTCAGCGAGCATACTGCTAACTTGTACCAGATAGCCGCCAATATGGCATTGTTAATTGTTAGAGCACTACCAACCGGAGATGTATGTAATCCCTCCCATTTGGCCAGGCGGTCAGCTGCCATATTCACCAGTGTGTTCTCGTGGTCCGGTGGGGGCCCTACCGCCGTTAATCTCAACCCCAAAATTCTTATAGCCTCTTCCCGCCCGGCCCATGCAACTTGAGGTTCGGTCCTTGAGGGTGGAGCCACCATCCTTATGTTTTGGACCCCCAATTGACTATCATGTCAGCGGCCAACGAGAAGAGGTATATTACTTGAGTCACGGTTTGCTGGCTGATCGTATCGGCGCGTATGAGCACAGTAAGGTCGTCTGCAAATAGAGATGTGATCGGGATGAGGTGCTCCGGGAGCTTTGGGAGCAGTATGTTGTTGATAAGAGGGTGCGCTCTGATTATGGAGGCCAAGGTCTCCATGACAATCACAAATAGCAAGGGTGTTGTGGGGTCCCTTTGTCTAACCGATCTCTGGAGTTCGATCGGCGGTGACTGGTGTCCATTTAGCATAATGTTTGTGGAGGCGGTTTTGTGAAGGAGCTGCACCCAGCGGTCGAAGGTCGGACCAAAGTTCATTTTGATCAGACACATATCCAAGAAGTCCCAGTCACGTGGTCGTACGCCTTTTCAAAGTCAATAAATAAGATCGTTGCATGGACCTTGCACTGGCGGGCGTATTTGATGGTCTCGTTGACCAGGAGAACATTGTTTTGGATATTCCTTTATTTGGTCCAGGTGAATCAGCATGTTCATCATTGGGAGCAGCCGGTTGGTCAAGGCCTTGGCCACCAGTTTGTAAGGGACCGAGAGGAGGGTGATTGGTCTATAGTTTCTAATGTCCTCCTTGCCCTTTTTTTACAAAGCAGTGTTTTGACCCATTGCCCTATCATAACCCCAAATGAGCCTTCCTTTTGCACGACGGTAACGAAGTCCATAAGGTCGTCATTTAGGAAATCCAAAAAAACCACTTTCAATTCTTTGGGAAATGAGTCTATCCCTGTTTTTTTTCATCCTCCATTCCATGCAGAGCATCCCATATCACGCGAGAGGATAGGGGCTTGTCTAGTTTGCCCTTCTTTGTAGTGGTGAGGCGCGAGTGGATGACTCACAGGAGTGATTTCCTTACCTGCTGGACCTCGACCTCGTCCAGACATTTTTGGGGAGTTCGAGAAGTGAATAGGTTTTGGTAATACTCGGAGGCATAATCAGCTATGGTGTAGGCATTGGAGGCTATTGGGGCGCTTTCATTCAATGGATGTTTTAGTCTTGAGACTGTTGCTGCCCTCGTTCGGGCCTTTGCGTTGTTGAAGAATGTCTTGGCCATTGTTCCATCAGTGTGTTCTTTCTTAATCCTGACCTGAATCCTCCATGCCTGAGATTGTTGTTCCAAATAGGCTTGGAGGTGATCTCGGGCCTCTTGCATTTTTTCGAAGGTCGGATGGTGCATCGGGTTGTCCATGAGCTGCTCGTCCCAGTTTTTAATGTCACTCATAAGCCTATCAAGGACAACCCTCCGGTCCCTCGCATGTTGGATAAAACATTTCTTGGCCCTGTCCCTCAGTTGTGACATACCTTGATTGAACCAATCCACCCTATCTTCCGACTGCAGTTTTTGGGTCTGCCAGTAACGCCAAAATTCGTTGACCATGTCTTTGAAGCGTCGGAGTGATAGCAGGGAGGAGTTGAGATTGTAAAACTTCGGCTCCCTCTGGATATGGCCGTGGAGGGACAACCCTAGTGTTATCCGGCTCCCTCTGGATATGGCCGTGGAGGGACAACCCTAGTGTTATCATCCTGTGATCAAAGGACTTGCAGAGGCTGGCAGCGGCGATTTCCACAATGGTTACTAGACCCAGCAGGTCCTTTGACACAAGGGTAAGGTCAACCCTAGAGTTGGCGATGCCTCGGTCACCTCTTGCAGAAAGGCAGGTGTATGCTCTTTGTGTTGGGTGCAACAATTTGTATGCGTCTTCCAGTCCTTGGTCTGCCATTAGTTGTTTGAGCATTAGAATGTCCGGGACGAGGTTGGGCAATGAGGAGTACAGAGGTGTATTTTGTTGAGACGTCGACCTCCGATCCAAAGTCGGATCAAGCGTGGTATTAAAGTCACCTGCCATAATAATCGGGGCATCGCTCGGCAAGTGTTGGTGGAGAGTAAGCCACAGGTCCACCCTTTCAGTTGGATCGTTAGGTGCATATATATTTACCAGATAAAACTCATCTTCTTCGTATGCAACCTTAAGGCACACCCACCTCCTATGTTGATGGTCGTATTCGGCCGAAATCGGCTTGAGTCTAGAGGAAGGTGGGAGCCAGATTGCTACTCCTGCGGATCCTCTTTCTCTTGTGGGAGCTTAGTAAATTATGTATGACTAAATAAACTTCGTTTTTGTTGTGTGCGGCAGGGTATCTTGTAAATGAGTTTTCTGGACACACAGAGTCCGACCATCTGCCAGTGATTTGATATTTGAGTATATTCCAAATGACATTTTTTTTTTCACCGATGCTTGGATGAGTCCATTTACGTTGAGCGAACGGATGTCAATGTCCGCTCGAGCCAGCTTTGTGGCCCATTGGGGCGCATTCCTGATACTGGGGAAGACCGGAGGGGATAACAAACGTTGAGCGGGTCGGGGGGGAGCGTTGTCAAACGCATCGGTCTCACGCAAGGCGGGACCCTTCCGACCGCGTCACTCAGGGGTTGGTCTACTCGCGCTATACAAGGATCTTCCGCAAGCCGCTCCGACCGAGTACGCCAACCGACAGGATAAGGCCAACGCGAGGTACAACTTGCCTCCACCTGCGGGAGTTGTCACCTCCCTTCGACTGGCTTATCCCCGCCGAGCTACCAATCCACAGTACGAAAGCTAATCAGTTGCAATTGCAGAGGTGGACCAGCCGAGGGCGTTTCTCGTACGCTTGTAGCATAGGGGGTATGAGTGGTCCCACACCTCTATTAGACCCGGACACGAACCAACGCATTGGGGGGCTGAAGTCCCAAAGCGGGAATCGTCGTCGGTCCACTAGGATGCATCCCACTCACCACACGTTATACCATGCTTAAAACATAAAAATAAAACACACACCACACACACACCACACACACACACACACACACGGAACGACACAAAAGCAAACAACACTCCTAGTCCCTTTAGTATTCAACCCATAACTTTCCAATACGGAAACGCGCAAAACTTAGTGTAAAACCGTACGGAAGCAGAGCCTTCTCATATTCTATGTCTCCGGTTTTCGATTCAACTCGTGTTCCGTGTTGAATTATTCAACGCGCGTTGAATTCGCGCCGAATCCCGTTTAAACGCACTTTAGACGTGAATAAACCGGGTCCGCAATTATTTTTTTCCTGGTCTAAACATAATCCAAAAACAAAATAAAAAATATGAGGTTGTAGGTTTTTTCGAGGACTACAACCCTATATTTTTATTTTTATTTTTTATGTTCGAGTATATTTTAAAAAAAATCAAAAACATAAACATAATGAAAAAAAAAACAAAAGCAAAAATGAAATGAGTGTTTTTTTTTTTTTGTTTCACAAAGATTTTTTAAGAGCTAAAACTAAAAAATAAAAACAAATAAAAAATATAGGGTTGTGGATCTGTCAAAGATGTACAATAAATATATATATATATATACGATATATATATATGTTTTTAACTTCGTATATTAAACAAAAAATCAAAACCATAAAAACAAATAAAAAAAGGAAAAAAAGACACGCACACACACACAAACATAGACACAGAAACACAGACACACGGTCAAACAGACACACAACACACACAACCACATGAACACACACACACAGACACAGAAACACACACAAACACACATAAACACACATACACACAGGGTGCGCTGGGAGTATTAACGTGGGGATGAGTGGGGTAGGTGGCCTGTCTTATCAGGACAACCATTGGCTGCTGCTAGCAGCAATCACCGTGAGTCTGGTCCTTAACCCTCAATACTGGTAGGGTGATGGTCCTGAGTGTTGGTCACACCGAGGTAGGATAGTAGGGAGAGGGGGTGCGCTGGGAGTATTAATGTGGGGATGGGTGGGGTAGGTGGTCTGTCCTGTCAAGACAACCATTAGCTTCTGCTACCAGCAATCACCGCGTGTCTGGTCCTTGGCCTCTGCAACACCCTGGGCTTTCAAAAAAAAAAAAAGGATCTTTTGCTAGAACGTGGAATAATACGTCGGCATATGTTTTGTCTTTTGTGCATGTGGTAAGTAGAGGCCCACGACGTGTCTGCTTTCAAATGTTAAGGTTTGGAACCTTTCTGAATTTTCATTGGTCTGCTGCTGCTTGGGCTTTTGAGTCATGACTTTTCGATTTTGGCATATGATTTCGACTGTGGACTGTAACTCCTGCCACTAGGACACGAATCTGCCCTTTACTCGTGGGATGTGACTCTTCAATATGACTTTGCATTATGAAAGGTGATTTTTGCCCCTAAGATGTGACTGTTTGCTGGGTGTCTGTCGGACTGGACTGCTAAGGTACCCGACGATGACCTTTCTGAAATTAACTAACTCGGCCCTTTCTTGGTCAGGGCCTCTGACCCAGAAACCTGAATTTGGGGTCTGAATCGTGGAAGGTCTTTCAGCATGTGGTGAGTAGAGACCCTTAAGGCCACTGCACGTATTCCTAAGAAAAGAAAAACGAAAAAAAAACAAAATAAAAATGAAAAAATAAAAGAAAAACAAGAAAACAAAGGAAAAACGAGAAACAAAAGAAAAACGAGAAAACAGAGAATTAGTGACCCATAACTATGATGTACAGAGTGCCACGAATCTTAATTCGAATCTAGACTATATATTCTCGGTCCACATAGGTAGATTACAAGTCTAATGTCCATCTCTGCTTCACGAGGGGTCCTTGCTAATCCGTAGGGGCCCTTCGGAAATGAGATTGGATGAATAGATTGGAGCATTTGTATTAAAAAAAAAAAAAAAAAAAAAGGACATGCACTCATATGCACATACATGTGCTCAAAGTGTTGGGGGATGGGGTGACCCCAACTTTTTTCCCTCTTGCAGTTTGATTTTCAGGAGCGAGGGGCACTTTTCGCCACCCCACCCTGTTAATAAAGGTCAAAATTTTTTTTTTTTTTCTTCTTGTTTTTAGTGTTTGGGCGCGTAGGGCCACATGCCTGAGGCCCAACGCACCCATCCCATTTTTTTGGATTCAACGGGGGACCCCCGTTTTTCCGTTAAACGGGATTCAATGGGGCCCCTAGAGCGATTCAACGGGGTTCAACGGAATTTAACGGCCCCCGTTGCTCGTTGTTCGGACACACAACTCATATTGAATTGCAATGCAAGCATACGCAAGCGGTCACAATGATGACGCACTATGAAGTAACTATAATCACGCAGTCCTCGCTAATCTGGAGGGTCGCCTTCGAAACTCAAGTGTCGGCTGATACGCGCCTTGAGGAGTTAATCTCTCGAGGATGGACAACGACCCAGTGTGGTTGAGAACCACACGCTCTTCTGCACTCTGCGGAGAGTGGGTGGTACACAGGTTCATACCTGTGGTGGCAGTTGTCTCTTACCGCCCTGGAGACCAGCTCCATCATCCAAGGTCTGAAGAGAACTGAAAGGGTTTGACTTTGACGGTTGCCATGGACTCTAAGGTCCAACTATAATAATTCTAAATATGAAAAAGTAAAAGAGGATCTCCCTTTTCACTCAAAACAATAATTTGTTTAACCCTTACGCACGATCGCGATAGGTCGCACGAACACTCAATGCATATATATGTACATATATAATCAAGGTCATTAATAAAGGACGATCACTTTTCACAGTCACAGTGAGACTCCTCTCAGTCATATATGTATGTTATTGCAGACAGTCACATCTAGAGTCCGAACCACAAACCATACATGCAATCACATCAAAATTTTACCAAAAGTCCACACACTACACGGGGTCAACTTCAACCATTCTCTGCGCTCATACCCCTTGCTTTAGCCACACAAACCTCTACCTTAGCGCACCCTTCCAACAATAAAGTACTGAGTACCTTTGTTAAATGATCATTCAATAAAGTCCGGGTAAAAATACAACGAAACAATTCAAACCACAGGGCTAAAACCTTTAGGTTGAGTGACAAAAGTGGACTGAAGTTGAACCGTAAACCGACGAATCGGGAACCGACCTATTATCAGTGATAACAAAAGATGATCCTCATGAGATCAAGCTGAATCTAGCACAAATCTTGAATCAAATCAATCAAGAGGACCTGTAACACAAGACAGACCGATTCTCGAGACCAGACTATCAGCGTATGACGGATGAACATCCATAACATATTCTCACTCAAGGTTTTCCTGCAAACTAAGTCTAAGCCTACCTCTAAGCCAGTGTCCAAAGCAAGGTAGACCTATGAGCAACTTTACCAGAATCGCCACCTATTAAAATATAGTCTAACGCCTCTAAAGTAAGAAAATTTTGGCAACGCTTCCCGTAGGAAAAATGTTTTTTTAGAATTTATATTAGCTCCAATATGATAACTGAAATCATCTCTAACTTTCGAAAGTCAAATTCTGTTTAACTCCCTGAATTATAAAAAATTTGGGCAGCATCTCCTTTAGAGAAGTGGACTTTCCAGATTTATACTAAGTCAGATATGAACTCAACATAAGACTTGAGTTTATGTCAGGACAAAATTTAACCAACTCCTTCGATTTGTAGAAATTTTGACAGCGCTTCCCATTGAGAAAGTAGCTTTCCAAAATTTATACAGTGCTAAGTTCAGACCCTGAAATAACATTGACTTTCCAAAGTTAAATTTTGCTTAACTCTCTGAATTAGTAAAAATTTGGACAACATGTTAATCAACTCCGTTGCCGACTGCCTGCGCCTTGGTCCCCTGCCGGGGATCGGCGCAAATTATTTTTCTAAGTTGGATTTGAAATGGGGATATCATCAAATCTCGATCCGGCCGAATGATTGCTACAAATCCGCGTTCAAGACGCGGTATGGGCATTTTCAGTGGGTGGTCATGCCTTTTGGCCTCACCAACGCCCCGACGACCTTTCAAGCGGCAATGACCAACGAGTTTCGTGCAATGTTGGACTGATTCGTGCTGGTCTACTTAGACGATATTCTCGTCTATAGCCGAACATTGGAGGATCATCGTGGGCATCTTCAACGAGTGTTGGAGATGCTTCGCCGCGCCAAGTACAAGGCCAATCGCGACAAGTGCGAATTTGTCCGGCAAGAGCTGGAATACTTGGGCCATTTTGTCACACCGGAAGGCATCAGTCCGCTATCGGACAAGATTCAAGCCATCCAAGAGTGGTCGGAGCCTCAGAACATCACGGATGTTCGTTCGTTCCTTGGCCTCACCGGCTACTACCAGCGTTTTATTAAAGGCTACTCGAAGATCACGACCCACTTTACCGAGCTTCAATGCGAGGATCGGCCGTTTGACTTCGGAGAGGAGGCACGAGAATCATTTTTGGCTCTCAAAGCCGTGCTATTATCAGCAGAGGTCTTGCGCATATACGACCCATTTTTGCCTACGCGCGTCACTACGGATGAGTGCGGCTATGGCATTGGTGTCGTCCTCGAGCAACATGATGGTGTGGACTGGCACCCGGTCGAATACTTCAGCAAGAAAGTGTCTGTCGTGCATTCCATTGACGATGCACGCAAGAAGGAGCTCCTCGCCTTCGTCCACGCGCTCAAGCGGTGGCGGCACTTCCTCCTTGGTCGAAGCCAATTTCGATGGGTAACGGACAACAATCCGTTGGTCTTCTATAAGACCCAAGACACCGTCAACAGCACCATCGCTCGATGGATGGTTTTCATCGACCAGTTCGACTTCTTTCCCGATCACATTCCCGGGAAGTCGAACCGTTTTGCGGATGCTCTTTCACGGCGTCCGGATCACGACGACCTGCGGAACAGCTTCATCCGCGGTTACCAAGCCGACCCCGAGTTTCGCGACAAGTACGCGAATTGCTCCTCTCCTAATCCAGCGCCTTCTCACTACCGGATCCAAGAGGGGTACTTGCTTGTCCACACGCGGGGGAAGGACCTTCTTTGCGTACCTAGTGATCCTCACTTGCGTACACTGCTTCTTGGCGAGTTCCACGATGCTCCCGCCATCGGACACTTTGGAGTCAATCGCACGATTGGCCGACTTCGTGAGCGATTTTGGTGGCCCGGCCTTCTTCGCGACGTCACTCACTATTGCGAGTCATGCGAGGTTTGCCGACGCTGCAAACCCCGCAATCATTGTCCGTACGGCGAGTTACGACCATTACCGGTCCCGTTGAGGCGAAGGGAAGCGATTGCCATGGACATTACCGGCCCGTTCCCCAAGCACAAGACCGGCGTGGATAGGATTCTCACGGTGGTCGACCGACTCACCAAGTTTGCCATGTTTTTGCCTTGACGCTATCTCTACGCCGGTTGGATTCGAACCAAGGGTTACCCCAAGGAAATCGTCTGCGACCGCGACACTCGGTTCATGTCCGATTTTTGGTTGGCGCTCATCAAGCGATGGGGCTCATCTCTCAAGCCCAGTTCAGCTCGCCACCCTCAGACCGATGGCCAAACGGAGAGGGCGCATCAGACCGCACAGGTTCTCCTTCGCACTCTCATCCGTCCGGACCAGAAGGATTGGGTTGAGCGGCTGCCGGATGTCGAGTTGGCCTGCAACTCTTCCATCCGCCCGGCTATCGGGATATCCCCTTTCGAGTTCGAGCACGGCTCGCCGGTCACTTCGTTGGGGGACACCATCACTCCACGAACGGCCGAGAGCGACGACCATCTGCTTTTCTTGCGTCGGATGCAAGACCTACTTGTCAAGGCACACGACCAGATGGCCAAGACGCAGCAACGCATGAGCCAGCAGGCCAACCGCCAGCTTCTTCCTTGCCCATTCCGCGTCGGCGATCTCGTTTGGGTCTCCGCAGCGGAATTCAGCCTCGAACAAGACATCTCTCGCAAGCTCCTCCCGAAATGGATGGGACCCTGGCCGATCGTGACACCCGCTGGATATGCACCTGAAGGACCTTCCTGCACCATTCAGGTGCCCACCCACTTGCCCGTCTACCCGGTCTTTCATTGCTCCAAGCTGGCTCTGTACACACCAGCAGACCATGACGAATTTCCCGGGCGACGAGCGCAAGACCCACCCTCTATGGACGGTTTTCAAGAGGTTAGCGGTATCGTTTCCCAGCGCCGCTACGGCAACAGGCTGACTGAGTATCTGGTCCATTTTGCATACTGCAGCCACAGAGCTGACCGTTGGTTGACCCGTGCGGAACTGCAAACGACAGCTTCAGACGTTCTCGCACACTACGAACGCAAGATGCAAGGCAAGCCGGTATCTTCGGCTCCACGCCGCACCCGCGTTTCTGTTCCACCTTCAGACCGTCAGTTTCGCCCCCGGCCCAGCTTGACTTCATAAGGAGGGGGGGGTGTTACATGCTGCGCCTGCACACAAGGGCCATTTTCCAGGCCCTGCGTCCCTCAGGCTGAAAGCCTGAAATTCAGGCTAAAAGCCTGAAAACCAGGGCCTACAGGCCCCGTGTCTGTTCAGCTCGAAAGCCTGAAATACAGGGGCCTGCAGACCCTGTGTCTTTTCAGACTAAAAATGGCAATAGCCTTTTTAGCGTGAAACGAAGGGCCATTTTCGGTCGTTCATCAGAATGACCGGCCCTGAAACTCAGGCACCGAACCAGGGTTTCGGGAACAGGCTATTCTTAGCCTGTTCCCACGACAGCCTCAGCAGATGCTGCAGCTCCAGCCCCTGGCACACTTCGGCATTCGCAAGAGCAGCCTCCTCGGCCTGGCTCGCCCTGCAGACAGTCAGGAGGCAGGCCGAGGTAGTACGTAGGGACTTCCCATGCACTTTACGAGGAGGCAGGAGGCAGTAGTCTTCAGGATTCGGCAGCAGCACTCTGGAGGGAACGCTGCAGGAGTAGTAGTAGCGTTAGCCTTAGTCTTCAGCGCTGGGCGCCATAGCTAGGATAGCACTAGAGAGAGAGAGAGATTGGGTGGAGGCCAGAGGTACCTACCTGCAGCGCCGTTGCTCCAGCTTCGTCTTTGAGGTACCTGCAGCACAGCGCCAACTTCACAGGTTAGTACCTGGCTCGTAACAGAGAGAGAGAGAGAGTTCTTCTTCTTCCTCGTCTCAGTCCACCATCTCCTTCTCACCCTCTCATCATCTGACTTCACTGCATCAGCAGACTACGATAGAAAGAGAGAGAGAGAGCTTGGTGATATTGGATCCAGACTCGACTTTTGGGCTTCAGACGTTGCGGCGAGGGATTATTTGGGACTTGCGATAAAGACTTGGTGTTGACGACATTCCCATCTCTCCCCCTCCTCTTCGTCTGATCCCCTCCTCTTCGTCTGTGTATGTCTGGACCTGGCGCTTCCTTCCTGTGTACAGCGCCAGGCTCCTTCACACTTTGTGATGGACACGATGTA
>BFEA01000001.1:327870-340783 GCA_003427395.1 Chara braunii
GCTGCTACACAGACTCACAAAGACTCTAACGGGTAGACCGGCAGGCAGGCAGGCAGACAGACAGACAGACAGACAATGAAAAGGTGGAGTTGCAACACAGACGGACAAACTGACAGATGGACAGACAGACAGACTGTGAACTGGCAGACTGACCAACGAACTAACCGACAGATTGAAATTTGAAACAAAAAAAAGAAAGACCGACAGATGACACCATCTGTCTCGGCGCAGTTGGTACAGTGGTACACCCATGAATTGTTGAAATACAAGATCTGGGTTGAGCTGCACTCTAATTAAAATTATTAAATCTTTGAACTACCCGGCGCCGGGCAGTTCCACAATAACATCGCAAGGTCGTCGCCCTTTGAGGGGCAAAAGAAAAGAAGAGGGAAAAAAAAAAAAAAAAAAAGGACTGACAGATGATAGAGAGACTGACGGACTGATAAACAGGCTGACAAGCAGACCGCCACAGACAGGTTCGGACAAAGAAGACGGACAGATTGAAACTAAAAACTGACAGACAGACTGGTAAGCAGACTGTCAGACAGACAGAGAGAGTGTCATACAGACAGGTAAACAGACTGTCAGACAGACTGAAAGGTGGTCAGACAGGGCCCAACTTAAAGACTGCCACGCCACCCATATGACCACAGGGAAGAGTGTGCAATGCAACCACCAAAAGAGTACGTCCTCCTCCTCTCTCCAACACACACGCGACAGCTCAGCCCCATTTCTGACATGCATCTCCTCATGGTTCACACATGGAAAGGAGGAGAACGTACTCGATTCGTTTGTTTCTCCCCGAGGAAAGTATGTACTCGATTCCTTTGTTTTCTCCCCGAGGAAAGTACGCACTCGATTCCTTTGTTTTCTCCCCGAGGAAAGCACGCACTCGATTCCTCTGTTTCTCCCCGAGGAAAGTTGCACGGAAAAAAAAAAAAAAAAAAAAAAAAAAGAAGAAGAAAAAAAGGGAAAGTTACACAGCACTGATCACAGCTGTGATTTCGAAGATCATGAAAAACGATTGTCCAGAAAAACCGATCATCCAACTTGAAGGCCGCATGTCTAAACAAAGGCATTTCAACATTGATATGCTTTGCAGACCTCACTTGTTAACATTGCTATGCTTGTGATGGGCGTGTACTCACTATTGGAGTGGGTGGAGTGCATGGTTCACACGTGGAAAGAATTGGGGTGTTTTGAGACGGCTGCTTGCCTTCCCCATCTCTGAGCGAGCTGTTGCTGTTGCGGTTGGGCCTGCGTGCCTTCCCAGTCTGTGATTGTTTGCGTGATTCTTTTGTACATGATTGATTACCTTACCATGATTGTGGGTGGGGTTCCTTGCTGCACGCCCCCCCCCCCCAGCTACCTATAATTGAGACTCGTGATTCTTTCTGGATGAATGATTCCCGTGCTTCTTTTTTGAAGCCTGGCTGCTGCGTCGTCCTGAAGCGCATCGCAGGGTTCCCTTTTGCCTTAATGTGATTGCTATTCTGGTCTTCTTGCCCTGATTCAATTTCATATGTTTTGTTTGGGATGACTCGTGCTTTCGGGGTGAAGGCACGCAGTACGTTGGTGGGATGGGTGCTCGTGATGGGTGCTATTGAGGGTTCATACGATCTGGACACGACATACGATGGCCAATTATTCTCTCCTCCCATGAGAGCGAGCAATACTGCTTATCACCTCCACTGCTGCTTCGATTACATCTGTCTGCACTGTGTGATGTCTTCGGTGGGGAAACCGATGTTAGTCTTTTCTTTTTTTCTTTTTTTTTTTTCCCAGCTACGATTTTAAACCACCAGTACCTCGTCCAGCCAAAAATTCCCGACGCGGCTGTTAATGTGCCGCGACTTCCGGGCTTCGGCAAAGGCTTGGCAGGGCAATGGGGGAGGGAGCTGGTGGGCCCAAGGAAAATATCGAAACTGCCTTTGGATATTATCCACGCATAGACTGTTTGAGTGTTTCCACATGCTAGACTCACGACACACAAACCGTCAACTTCTCCTGGAAAAAGAAAAGAAAAGAACAAAAATGACAGAACCACCACGAGTAGGGACATGATGTTGTGCAGGCACCCGTTGAGACGGGAGGTCTCCGGGCAAACGATGCAGGCGCCTTGTTCAAAGGACGCCTGCTCTTCTCTTTTGCCTCTCTTTCATTCCCGTTACTGCATCTGCCCAGGTTTTGACTGCAGGTACAAGCGCGCAGGAAAACGAGGACTGCCCTGCCTTGTTGGCAAGGTTTACTAAGATAAGAAAAAGAAAAGAAAAATAGAAAAAAGGTGCTTACAAGCTCAGAGTCTCACTCGACTACTCTCCACATGCACAAAAGACAATATGGCAATGTATCTTTCCATGTTCTCGTATTCAATCTCATTATGCACATTTGGAGTACAGCGGAGAGTTGGCCCTGATTTTATTTTTATTTTTATTTTTTTTATTATTTTTATTTTTATTTTTATTTTTATTTTTATTTATTTTTTGTGTGTGTGTGTGTGTGGTAGGAAGACGAACCTCGACTTTCCTGTTTCTCATGTGACTCCCCGTCAGAGGCGCGGAGCAATTCATTGTCTGCCAGTCCCTTTTTTTTTTTTTTTTTCCCAGTACTTCTGTTTTCTGAGTAGAAACAGCGTCCTCATTTCTTTTCTGCGGTATCACAGAGGGCGGTACTGGTACCACCCTTTTTTTTTTTTCAGAAAAAAAAAATAATAATAATAATAAAAGCTCCAAAAGGGATGCTGGGCCTGGCTCCCAGCATGAGAATAGACCAGAACTTGTGTTTGAAAAATGGTCACTGGGCTCTGGAGGTGGAAGGTCTCACTGGTGGCCCCCAGTGGCTCCACCTAGTCTCCGGGCCTGAATCTGTCAGACCAAGGCAAGGGACGCAGGACCCGGTTTCCAGCACTAGTGACTTCTCAGCCTATCTCAGGCTCCTTTTTTTTTTTCCAGCAAACATACGCCCCTTCTATTCTGGGGGGCCTCAGTCCGGCTGCTTATCACCGGCAAGCTTTCGCTTTTCTATACATTGTCCCACAAGGTTGCACCCCTCGATGGTCAGCGGCGCTTGACTGGTCAGCACCTACCAGTCAGGGGTTGTCAGCACCCCGCAAAAAAAAATAAAAAAACTGAAGGTCCAGAATTCCTAATAACACCACCTACACCCCCATAGCAGCCCCCTATATCCCCATACACGCCCCCAACACCCCCAAACCGCACACAACCTTACCCCCCCCCAATACACCCTATAACACCCCTATACCCCCCTATACCCCCCCAATACTCCAACCCCAACCCCCCCATCCCCAAAAGTTTCTCAGCGGATTTGGGCTGTACTCAGCAAGNGTACTCAGCAAGTGCAGTACAGCACCCACCTCAGATTTGAAAAACAATCAGTGGATGGTTCTTGTCTGACTGGTCGGCAGACCTCCGACCGGTCGGCCCTACCGGTCGGCTGCAATACGGTCGGAGGTTGGGCTCAGCGGTCGGCAGGGATGCAACCCTGTTGTCCTATGCTTTTTCATAAGGGACGCTGAGCAGCACGTGTTGCTCCCCATGAATAAATCGGACCTTGTTTTTTCAAAAAAAGAAAACAAAAGAAAAACGCTCCCACTTATTCTAAACCTCTCAAGTCATTTCACAGAGTCGAACTAGAGTSAAGCTCAACAGGGTCTTCTTTCCCCGCCAATTCTTCCAAGCCGTTCCCTTGGCTGATTACATGAGGTTTTTTTCTTTGTTTTTACCAAAACATAAACCAGAGTGCCTCTGCTGCAGATGGAGATAAGAGCCCACACCAGTTGTAGGGGCGGCAGTGTGTGTGATGGCTCTGATCTTATTCGTGCGGAGCAACACGTGCTGGGAACCGGGCCCAGCGTCCCACATCATGATCGCTCCGATCTTATTCGTGGGGAGACACTCTGTGTCCACTCACTCTGGGCCCAGCGTCCCACATCATGATGGCTCTGATCTTATTCGTGGGAAGACCCTTCAGTTCAGACAATGGCCCTGCCTAGTCTGAAAAGCACTTACTTCCCCCCCACACCCACACACCCCTTCCGCCCCCCTGCTGCCGGAGCCCAGCCCTCCATTCCTATCCCTGGTGGGTCTGACCACTCTGACCCCACTAATCACAGGCGGAGTTGAAAAGAAGCTAAGATTGAAATCAGGATTTATGCTTTCATCAAGTTTCATGGCCCTCTTCTGCTACCAGCGATGACAGCCAGAGCAAAGACGGACGCACAGCAACAGAACCCAACACGATTAGGATTCCATGCAACATCATTCACCTCCTCTACTTCTTATTTCTTCCTCCTCCTTCCTTTTTTTTGTTTTTTTTACAACACAGTACATTGTTGAGAGTGACGCCATTTTGCTGGAAACCGGGTCCAGCGTCCCATATCCAATCTACTCTGCCCTACCTATCTTGTAGCAGGGTTGGGTATTGGGGGGAGAAACACCGGGGGCACCAGTGGAGTCTCCCTCCATCCCCTAGCCCCCGCCATCCACCTTACTATCCTCATGGTGCCTATTGTGTCTTTTTTTGAAAATTGCTGCAAAACAATTTGGACGAAATAGAGCACCGATGCTGGAAACCGGGTCCAGCGTCCCACCTGGTCTATTCTAAAAACAGGGCTGTAGCAGGGGCCCATTTGGAACCACTGCGGGGCACCAGTGAGTTCCTTCTGTTTCCCTGCTTGCCCGTCAACCTTGCTGCTCTGTTTGCCCCATAAGGATAAACTCTGCCCATTCTATTAAAATGCAACCCCACAAAAACCAGCCTCCAAAACCGAGACTCGTGACGTAGTTAATTCTACTAGGGATAAAGGGTGTGGGGGGAAGGGGTCCGGGAGGGGTCCGGGAAATCGGAAGCTGGCCTCATTGGGAAGCTCGGGTCAATGTCAGTCCATTCCTTAAATTTCAGGCAGTAGTCCCTTCTTACCATCTCTCCCTCTCCCTGAAGGCCCTCGTCCGCATCCCCTGACCATCTCACCTCGCAATCCAGCCTTCTCTTTCCCCGCCCAACCATTCTTGGCAGAATTTAGTGATACTTTCTTTAATGTCTTTTGGTTGCTGAAGGAGGTCTAGCTTGCGTTTTACTGTCTGCCATCTATCAGTTATGTCCAACTGTAGTTGATTTTTTATATGCCCGCGCACCTCCTCCCCCTCCAATCATACTTCTTCCATTGTCAAAACACATCTTTGACACCACAGTGTCCATAAGATTGTTCGTCTCCCCAGGTCAAACATGTTATTCGCAAATTCCTCTTCGGGCCGTCCTGGCCAATAGCCCGTTAGGATGGCCCGCCAGTCCCATGGCCAGAGGGATCCAGGGACTATGTGCTGCCAGATCCGGTCCCACCAGCGCCAGGTGAGGGCGGCGTTCGGGCACTGTAGGAAGATGTGCTCAATGGTTTCGGCCACTTTTTTGGCTGGGTACCCTCGGAGGCATTTACTGCACCAGGGGAGAGCACGGCCCTGCTGTTCCAGCCTGGTATGGTCAATCAGCCAGTTGTTGGTAGGTAGGCACCTATGGGTTATCTGCCATTGCAGGGAGGTGATTTTGGCTAGCCTCCTCTTGCATTCCTGGAACCACTTAATTGGGGCTAGTGTCTGTCAACGTTTAGGTGTCTATACCAACGATCATTCACTGTGTCTTTTAGGTTCCATCTTGGCCTGATCATCCTGTATGTGGTTTTAACAGAGAGGTTTTCAAGTGTTGTGTCCCTGTGGGTGCCTCCTCGTGTCGGGCCAGCAGGTTTCCATCTCCACTCCATTGGGTCCAGGCCCAGTTCTGTGATCGGGGTTCCAGGTTTATATACCCAGCGGTTTTCTCCTTCCCCCATCACCCTAACCTGGTCCGCCGCTTCCTTGTCCGTCCAGACAAAGGGGGTTGTGCTGCCAATTAGTCTGTTCCCCTTCGTTATCATATAATACTCAATTAAGTTGAATTAACACTTCCTTGGGTCTGACCAGGTGGACCACCCCGACCCTACCATGGTCCCCTTTCTGCATCACCCAGTCACCTTCCTTGTGGACTAGACCCGTTCTTAAAATATTATACCACTGGAGGGGAAGAGCTTCTATTATTCCATCGAGGGTCTCTTGTACATGATGGCAATAGCGTAGTTTTTCCTTCATTTGTTCTAGATTTCTCCATGTTCCCGTTCTGACATCCCATAGGTCCCCCACCCTCTTTATCCCATGTTTGATCCATCCTTTCCATGGGGGGGCAGAGTAGCACCTCACCTGCCCGTGGGAATCCGTGATGCACCGATTGCCAAAGAGGGGTTGTCGATATGCTTCCTCCCATCTCTCTGGTTCCGGATGGTCTTGGGGGGGGAGCTTCCGCCATGTTTTGATCATTCGTGGCCAGTATTCGTCTTTTAATGTGCCCTCCCTTTGATTTCCTCTCCCTCTACGGGGGAGTTTCCAGTACCTGTCATCCAACCATAAAAGCGGGTCCACCCCTGTCGGGGCTTCTGGTGCAAGTCTGGCAATCTGTTCCATAGCTAACGGGTGCCAGGGTTGGGCAGTTTTCAGAATGAGGTTTTTAATCCATTGCGTGCTGAGGGTCTTGGCTTGGAGAGTCGGGTCGATAATCCCCAGGCCACCTTCAGCCTTGGGTTGCGTCCCACGCCACCCTGCTAATGGCGTGCTCGCATCCACTGTCTCCTCTCCACAGAAAGATTGTTGCCTGCTTTTTGAACGCCTTTAAGGCTGCTGCACTTAAAGGCCAGATGAGTGATTTGTACCAAAGTGACGCCATGACGACATTATTGATGACTAGTGCCCTCCCGAAAATCGAGGTTGGCTTCTGATTCCATTCCGTCATCCTGTCTTGAGCGGGCGACTGGACCCATTGTCATTTGTGGTTGGCTTTCTGTTTGCTGTCATTTGGACACCCAGCACTCTCACAGTGGCTTCCAAGGGGAGTCATTTAATGCGGGGAGCTTCAGGCAGTCGCCCCCCTTGATGGTGCATCCACCACCCCACTGTTTTGGTCCCCCAGTTGACAGCCATATCCGACAGTTTGCAAAATCGATCCATCAGCCTCTGTATCTCCTCCATGTTACCCTCCCAGGCATCGGTCATTATTGTGAGATCGTCGACGAAAAGAAAGCATACAGGGATGGCTTCCTCTGGGATATTTGCAATCTTAATTTTCCTGATGTCCTTGTTATGTCGTAAATTGGCCGACAGTGCTTCCATAATTATAACAAAAAGGAAGGGGGCGATGGGGTCCCCTTGTCTGACCGAGCGCTGCAGCGTAATTGTTGGTGCTAAATTTCCATTTATTTGCACACGTGTCGTTGCGTTATGGTGGAGGATATGAACCTATCTTCTCAAGTTGGGTCCGAAATTCATTTTCAGGAGGCATGCATCTAGGAAGGTCCAATCCACATGGTCATAGGCCTTCTCGAAATCAATAAGGATGAAGGCCGCGTTCTGTTTCGATTGTTGAGCCAGATGAATCATCTCATTGACTAGGAGTATGTTTTCCTGGATGTTTCTGGACCTTATAAATCCTGATTGGGCCGGGTGGATAATATCTTCCATTATCTCAAGCAATCGATTTGCGAGGGCTTTAGCAAGCATCTTGTAGACGACCGTTAGCAAGGTGATGGGTCGGTAGTTTCTGATGTTCATTTTATCTCCTTTTTTGTATAAGAGGGACAGCACCCCCTGACCCACTCATTCCCCCATCTGTCTTGTTTCCCACACCTCCCCGTAGTAACTCATCAGGTCCTGGTGTAGGGTTGGCCACATGGTTTCCCAAAATTCTTTAGGAAAACCATCCATCCCTGGAGTTTTGTCCTCATCCATCTGAAGGAGGGTCATCCATATCTCCTTTTTCTTTACAGATTGTTCAATTTTTTCCTTCTGCTGCGGACTAAGACTTTTATCCAGTGGGCCGAGGAAATCCTACAGCTCCCTTTGGTGTCCTTTCTCAAGGGGGTTTGTTATTTGCGAGGATAAGAGTTGCTTAAAGAAGGTTCACGCTATACTTGTGCAGTGTGTCGTGGTGGTGGCCACCTCATACTCATTATGAAGATTAAGAAACACCTCAACAGTGTTACGGTGTGCTCTTGCTTTTGCTATGCCAAAAAACCGTGTGTCCATGGTTCCTTCGGATGTCCATTTGGTGAGTTTTCCTCTGATCTTAGCTCCTTGCCACCTATATTGAGCGTGCTGCAGCAATCGCTCCCGCGACTTTTGAATGGTGTTACTGGGTTCATCCGAAGTCCGTTGGCTTTCCAAGGTGTGAAGTTGTTTGTGAAGTTCCATTTCCTGAAGGTTATGTTTCTTTGCGTTCCGCTTAGAGAATTCATTGCATTTCCGTTCCAAGAAGAATAGGTCGTTATTGAACCACTGTATTCCTGAGTCAAATTGATGTCGGAAAGATCGTCACTATTCTCATGCTTCGTTTATCATCTCCTGAAACTCTGATGATTTTAAAAGGGAGGTATTCAGTTTGTAGAATCCTGGCCCTTGGTCCGGCCTTTTCCTAAAGGATAGTAAGGCCTCACACGTTTTGTGGTCCAGCCCCGGGTGCGGGCTCTTTGGGAGAATTACTGCAGTTTGCAGTGTCCTTTTTATGTCTTCGGACATCAAAATAAGATCAATACGGGATTTAGATTGTCGTGCGGGATCCGATGTGCAGATGCAGGTGAAAGCCCGCTCCGTTGGGTGAATACACCTATACGTGTCAAACAAATTGAGAAAGGCAGAGAGGTCTCAAAGCATGTTTTCGTCCTCTTCTGTGTAATGGGGGGGGGGGAGTAAGTGTGCTCCATCTGTCCTGCCACCTATCTGGGGCAACATTAAAATCCCCGGCTATGATCAGGGGTATGCCCACCGGCATCCGATCCTTGAGTTTTTGGAAAAATTCCTTCCTTTCTGGTACCGTATTGGGGGCGTATATGCAGGCTAAGCAGATTATTTCTAGCTCGAGCATTCCCAATAGCACCACCCACCTCCCCTCGTCCTCGTCTGCCGTCAAGTGAACCACCTCCATTCTGGAGTCCGGTGGGACCCAGATAGCTACCCCAGCTGATGCCTGTGATGGAGCATGAGCGCAATATCGCTGGTGCGGCCAGGCCGTTTTGTGAGCTCTGTGATGCTCTGGCTTGTCCATGAGGTGTGTCTCTTGGATACACACCACATCTGGCCAAGCCCTCCCCCCTATCCCTCGTAGTTGATCCTAAATGGTATGCACCTTAGTTGGATTGTATGTAGCCAGACCATTTACATTGATGGATCACAGGTCTAGGTCTGTGTTTTTTATAAGGTTTTTCCACGCCGGACTCTGACCATATAAAATATTTATCTCCTCCATTATATTTCCACCAATTCCTTTCTTCCAGTATTTTATGATTTTTGTTCTTTATTTCAAACCGGCGTCCATTTTTGTTGATCCCAGTTGGTTTCCGTGAGTACCCCCCTTCTTACAATCCTTGTAATACAAATTGCGAGGTCTCCTTCAGACCAAGTTTTGTTCCCTTTTAGTTTAAGTAGCTGCAGGTCCAGCAACTGATTTATTCAAAACCACTAAAGTCTTGAATTCTTGTTGTCATCAAACTTGAGGTACACATCTATACCTGCAATCTGGGGGTATTCCCTCCCTAGCTGCAGTGTGGCCTGGACCCGTGCACCATATTGTTCCTTAAGGAAGTCCTTCCTTCGCCGCCAAAAAATAAAGTCCCGCGACCCAGCACTGGTCCATATATTAAGCAGCTCAAAGCCGGGTAGGGTGACTCCTCCATGTTTGTCCTCGGTATCTGCGGGTTTCAATCCTAATTCTCATTTCCCCCCCCTTTTACGCAAGGGAATTAGAGCCACCCCCTCCCGTGCTATAAGGGCTCTTTCATGTAGCCCTTTCTCAACTGTCTGCCGCACCCTTTGTCTACATGAGATTAATTCCTTGTTTCCTTCCTCTTCCTCTTCCTCTTCCTGTCCTTGCTGCACCTCACCGTCATTTCTTCCTGGCTCCTGCCGTGTTGTTGCATCTTCTTCCATATCCTTCTCTTGTGACATCGACCGTGATGAAGAGGAGGAGGGGRCTGGAAGAGGGGGCGARGACGRMGGGGGAGTGSGCGRGGMCGGGGGAGGGRAGGGTACTGAAGGGTCCGSGGGTTCYRGTGGCGGCTGRAATTGGGATAAAGAAATATGCAGGATCCTTTGATAGACTTCTTTCCATGTACGGTGCATCGGCGGGCCTTTCTCTAAGGCTTCCCTTAGTGTAGGGCTCTTGTCAAGTAGTTCAAATAACTCAACGTATGTTTTATCCCATAATTCCTCTGTCCCCCCTAATTGTCCTTCCCTCATGCAACGTGCCTTGAGGTGTGTGATGACCCAGTCTGCGACGGATTGGAGTTTGTTCTCCATGTCCAGCCCCCCTGGGGGGGAATCGGGGTCTTGTCTCACTTGACTGCCCTCTCCCTCCGATGCAGATGCTATCTCGACGTCCATTGGCTCTGGTCCGAATGCCTCATGCAAGGGGTCGGGTGTTTCCTTTGCTTGTCCGTCCTATAACTCCTGTTGGCGATTTTGTCCATCATCCCCTCCTCCCTCTTTTCTCCCCTCCTCCCCTTCTACCTTCCTTTCCCTTTCCCCCATCCCCTCCTTATCCCCTACTGACCCGGCCCATTTCCCCTGCGCCTCTTCTTCCCTGTCGGCCTGTCCCTGCTCCAGATATTTTCTCCCTTTTACCTTCTCCTCCTCCCTATTCGGGGGGTGAAAGAAAGGAAGGGTCTTGCAGTAGATGCGTTTGAGGATATCCATCCATACGTTAGGTTCTAGCGTTATTGCTGCCATGATCTGCTCGAGCATAGGACTTCCCTTCATGATTGTGCAAAGTTGGGCTTTGGCGTTTTCCCAAAAAACCTCGGTTGCATGCGGGTGTTGTGCCCACAGGTGGTGGATGATCCAATCTGCAACTAGTTCCAATCTCTTTTCCACCGGTGGGGATTTAATCACCAGGTCCACTGGGGGGGGGGGGGCACGTCTCCTATTACTTCGGTCTGCAGGTGACCAGCCTGCAAGCTGTAATAGGGGTCCTTGGGATTCTCCTCAGATTTATCTTTGTTCTTAAACTTATCCTTTTGTGAAGCTTCCTTCTCCTTCATCAAGGTCCCCCCCCCTTCCCCTTCTGTTCTTTCTTGATCCATTGGCTGCCCTTCCTCCTCATCCCTGATCCGGCCGAGGGGGGCAAACCTGTTTTCTGAGCTTGTTGCCATATCCTTGTCTTTTCCTTTTTCTCTTCCTTTCCCTTTTCCACTTTGCTCCTCACTTACACCGCCCGTTGATGTCCCTGCCCCCTTCTCCAGTGCTCCCTTCCCTGCTTCCCTATTTTGCCTGTTTTGCCCGTTTCCTTTGTGCTCCTCCCCATTTTGCCCCTTATTCTTTGCATGAACCTCAATTGTTTTTGGAGGGATCCATGTCTCTGGGGGCTTGGATCTCGGGTCAGGTTCACCCTTGCCTTCCCACACCCATCCCCCTCCCTCCCCTTCCTCGTCATTGGTGACCCTGTAAAACCACCCCTCGTATCCCGGATCTACCGTACGCCAGTGAGAGGTACGGAAAGGGTCCCTTATTAATCTCCCAGTAATTTTGGACTGATTTGTCGGGTGCGAGGGGCACGCTGTGTCTGAGTATAGATGTCTGTAGACTTGGCATTTGAAACACCACGGTCTAAACTTGTGAGCCGTGTGTACCCGTATTTCCTTGTCCCCAATTCGATAGGGGATGACATCGTCGATTGAGAAGGGCCGGCCTTCGGGCAGTTGCAGAGCGAGCATGAGATAGTCATTGCGTTTTGCCACATGCGGTGGCAGGGGATCAATGAAATCAACTATATCATGTTTCTCGCCGAACTCATGTACGAAGGTCTCCTACACTTCTATGGGAATGTGTCTAAATTCTACCCAGAAACGGTCGGCCATCATTCGGTCCCTTTTTCCCTCTGGTTTCTGTTTTCTCGGGGGGGACCAGGGGTAGATTCTTACTTCGGATCTGTCACAGCGGATGGAACGCCATCTGTCCATCTTTCTTTTGTCCTCCTCGTGCATGCTAAGAATCGTGAAAATGGTTGTTGAGACGGGCTGGATCAGAAAAGCGTCCTGTGCACTTTCCCATCCACCATCTAGGAACGCTAGTTGTTTCCTGATCCACAAAATTTTGTCATTTGTTGATTTGTATGCTGCGTCATCGTAGAAGACCCAGTTACTCGCATGTTTGATGTAAAGCCTCTGCCTCTCCCTGACTTTTTCTGTCGGGAGTGCCCGGATTACTGTTGTTCTACCCCCTTGGTTGTGCACTTTCTGATCAGATCGCGTTAGCAGACGTGAGAGGAAAAAAACCCTCGCTGAGGAGATGTTCTCTAGAGGGATTTTCCATTCCTCCTCCTTTTCGACACCATCTGGTTTTCTTGTGATTGAGATTGAGTCCTGTGCGAAAGGCTTCTTGACTTTATCAGCCCATGACAACCCAGGGGTTAAAAATGACTGCATCTGTTGATCTACGTTCTCCTTCCCCCTCTGTTCCTTGACCCCCACAATAGCTCCGTCGGGCCAACCACCTCTCTCTCTTTCTTCCTTTCATCTCCACTTCCCCTGTATCCTCCCCCCAATGCCCTTTCTGAGTGCTGCCTCATGGCGCCTCTGAAGAGGAGCGTCGATTCGACCCTCCGATAGACCCTCTGACTTTTTTTCATCTTCATCTTCCTCTTTCTTTTGCTCCCCTCCCTTCGCAGCTTTCTCTTATTCTTAGTATCTGATGCAGTTGCTGTTGGCTCGGTTTCTTCTCTTTCCCACTCTCCCTAGCTCTCTCTTTCTCTCTCTCTCTCTCTCTCTCTCTCTCTCTCTCTCTCTCTCTCTCTCTCTCTCTCTCTCTCTCTCTCTCTCTCTCTCTCTCTC
>BFEA01000001.1:351884-366416 GCA_003427395.1 Chara braunii
AGGGTGAGAAAACGATACGCATTCCTCGCTAAAAAAAAGCAGCAACGGATACCAATTATCAAAATATACGGTCTCAATTATCAAAATATACGGTCTCAGATACCTCTCTCTCTCTCTCTCTCTCTCTCTCTCTCTCTCTCTCTCTCTCTCTCTCTCTCTCTCACACACACACACACACACACACACACACACACACACACTCTTCCAGTTCCAATTAATCTACTGCAACAGAGGTTTGGTGCTTACTTCCCATCACAAGCCGAAAACTCGCAACGGACCACAGGAGCCAAGCGATTTTCGACAGTAGATAAAGAACGACTTGTATAAACCGTTCAGACAGAGAGACGGTTAACGGAGGCCCAATTTTTCAGACAACTTGCCATTTTATTTTGTTTTTATTTCTATTTTTTATTATTATTATTATTATTATTATTATTATTATTATTGTTATTATTATTTTAAAGCCCAGGGTGTTGTAGAGGCCGGTTACTAGACCCACATTGATCGCCTGGAGCCGTCCACCATCATTCCAATGCTCCAAATGATACCAAATCTGGCACACAGCAATCTTGACCCAAAACAAAAACAGGCAAAAATAATAATATAATAAATAATAAGTTAAAAAAACATAAAATCTGACCCCCCAACCCTAATTTCAGTTTTGGACCCGTTCGTCACGGGCTTGGGGGTCCCCGTTAACCACTCGCGAGCAATATACGCATGGCAGTCGATTTGCTACACAACAAACAGACCACAACCAAGCATATTTAGCGACACGAACCAAATGACATTCAGCAGCAATCATCCATCATTTTTTTTATTTTTTTTTTTCCATCATTTTCAGCCCACGAGCTACTGGAGCGAAGTAAGGTACACGTCGTGGAGCAGACAAGACCACAAACCAACGAGCAAAGTAAGAGGTTCCCCCGTGAAATGTTGAAGTACCGACCCCCCAAGTCCCATTCCAGATGATGGAACTAGGCAGGTGAATCTCTGAATTACCTGGGCCCGGCCGGTCAGATCTATACAACGCACCTTCAAGGCCGTGACCCTTTTGTCTTCTTTAGGAAAAAAAGAAGGACAAGAAAAGACCACAACCAAAGCAACACATTGAGCAAGCAAAAAGACTGATGATAAGAGATGCCATACATCCATCCAAACCACATACAGCTCGATCTCAAGACATTTTCGGAAACAGACTCTGTACCTGGTCGAGGAGGTGGTATCATGGGACATTTCGGAAACAGACTCTGTACCTGGTCGAGGAGTTGGTATCATGGGAAGCAGCCGCTGATCGACCACAATCTCTGGCGCATTCGCAGGTCGAGACTGTGCGGCATCTGGGGGTTTGCCCGCAGCCGTGATATTTATTGGCCTTGGCATCGCCTGCCCTGTAGTAGCATCGATGAGCGGACGCCCATCGTGCTCAACGATTTTCTCATAGTCCGCATACGCTTGCTCCTTGAATCTCTCCTGGATTGGCTGCCCGCGACAACCAGATGCAGACGAGCACAACAAACAAACAAACGAAAAACTCACGTTTAGAACACCTTTCAGATCAAGTCCGTCCGCCTTCATTCATCGTCATCAGGCAAGCAATGGATTGATCGATTGAGTCCCAAATAACTTTTCAACGTTCTTCCGTATCTCATCGATGATGGTATGTGCTTGCTCATCGATGGTTACTACCGGGCAGCCAGCATAGGATCAGGCTGCCCGCCGTCATCTGTCTATATAACATAACATAATATGCTCTGTCAACTGCATCAAGACGGAGAACAGAGTCCTGGGGCCTCGCTGCACTACTCTCAACATGCACAAAAGACAAAAATCATGGCGGTGTATCTTTCCATATTCTAGCGGAAGATTCACTCTCGTTTTGCACATTTCGAGAGTAGTACAGCGAGGCCCCTATTCAGATTCATCAACTGCTGCCTCTCTACGCAAGAACAACAAGGTTCCCGAGTCCTTTTCCATCCACATCCGTCAAATGCACCCACGACTGACAGTCGGGGGCGTTCCAAGCCCCTTATATATGATATGAGTAGAGGCTGAAAGTCCGAGGACGAATCAGTCCGGCAGGAAAGTCACTCTTTTGGCTGTTGGAGTTTTAACACGTAGAGTAATACTGACACACACCACACTCTTTTGGTGGTATACGACGAATGAGCCCAACGTACCTTTTCCTCGTCTGGGACCTTGTCGACGGGAGTCACACTGTTGTCCGGGTTGATGAAGCCGAGCACCTGGTAGATATTGTCGAGCAGCACCCCCCGTCCCTCCATTCCAGGCAACCAATAGATGTAAAACTTGCCATTTAGTATAACGGTCTTCGCATGAGCTATGACATCCTCCCACATGCGATTAGACATGGCATTCCCGAGTTCCTGCACGGAGCGCCAGCAAGAAAACGAAGGGCGAAGAGGACAAACGAGACTAAAGGTAAGAGAGACGGTGCTGGAAAAGGAAAACCACAAAGCGCGGCAGCAGGCGGGTGCTCAAGTTTCTCACAGAAAAAAGAAGGCAAGGGAAACCGCTGGCGTAGTGCTTGACAGACCGGACAACCACTAAGGAAAAAAATACGATCAAGAGAAAAATAAACAAGCAGCAGCAAGAGCAATCATGATGCACGGACAGCCATGAAGGAGAAAAATACGATCAAGAGAAAAATAAACAAGCAGCAGCAAGAGCAATCATGATGCACGGACAACCGTGAGAAGAAAAAAAATACGATCAAGGAACAAAAACGGGAAAAACTAGGGCGCAGTCACGATTTCGGTTTCAAATCCGCTCACTTCTCAGGATGGATATCCGTCCACGGCTCCATAAAACGTAACCCATGCGGCAAAAAAAAGCGCACTTTCGGCTCACGATTTCAGCTTTTAGACTCCACTTCTGAGCAAGGGAAACCACTCGCGTTATGCATGAGAAAAAGTTTAAAACGCGAGCCAAAAAAACAAACAGCAGCAAGAGCAATCGCGAAGCCACCCACAGCTACTATCGCTGACAACAGAGAATCTATACCCACTTCTGAGCATCCGCCCGTGAAACGTAACCCATGCGCCATTCCAAGAGTGGGACACAAACAAAAAACAACAAGGGAGAAAGTGGGACACGAACAAAAAACAACAAGGGAGAAAGTGGGACACAAACAAAAAACAACAAGGGAGAAAGTGGGACTCGGAAGGGAGGTTGGGGAGGGGGGGGGGGCAACATGCAATCGCCATGATTGTGCGAGGTGGCGACGCTTGAAGAGGTCCCCTGAACAGGCGGAGGAGTAGAGAGAGGTAGGCGGTGAAAGGTGGACAAATTGGGAGAAGAATATACAGCTTTAGTTTCAATAAAAGAAAGAAGAACGAACCTTTCGGATCCAATCCGTGTCGCGGGTGACAACGCGGAGGAAATCCTCCACGTTGTGCACCCCAAGCGATGCCAGTCGTTTGTGGAATGCACCGTCTTTCCCTATGCGCTCCAGTCTCCACACGTCGTCCCTCAACGACGGTGGGTAATGCTTTCGGTACACTGCACAGAAAAAAACACAACAGAACACAAGACAACGATGTAGACGCCATTCATAAGAACACATGCTTTTCTTCTTGTTGCTTCGTCTCTCTTTTTTTCTCTACAAAAAATTTGTCCATGCCTATGCTTGTCGGTGATACGCAAACAGGACTGATGCCCCCCCAGAAAGGAAGGGGCTGTCTCTTTGCCAAGAAGACTTCCCCTCGTCTTTCTTTCGTGGACGAACGAGGAGCCATGGAGAGAGGACACAAAGGAGAGAGCGCTCCTTTTCATCCCTCCCTTCATCTTTTTTTGTCTTCCTTTAGGAGATGTTGATCAGCTCGCGTGGCAGCCGATGCGTGCCAAGGAGATATCGTCCCAATGACAGCAAGGAAGGTGATCAATCAACACCCCCCAAAGAAACGGAAAACGAAAACTGATGGCAAACAAGAAGGCAATAAGTCAACCCTAAATGAGAAACGTCAGACGTACCAACGAGATATCGTCCCAATAGCAGGCAGGAAGGTAATCAATCAACCGACAAAAAAGAAAGGGGGAAAAAAGAGACTGATGGCAGACAAGAAGGTACTAGTCAGTCAACCCTAAGCAAAAAACGCCACATGCTTTCATCTTCCGCAGATGTACTTCCAAGAGCATACAGTATTGATATGGCCGGCAGTGTAATCAACCATCAAGAAAAAACAAACAGAACATAAGGTGATCAACCACAAAAGAAATGGAACGAGAATCTAGTAATAACAACAACAACGACAACAACAATATTTTGATATCGCGGACAGGGTAATCGATCAAGCAAACAAAAAAAGGAACATAACTGAAACGAGAATCCAGTAATAACACAACAATAACAATACTGATATCGCCGACAGGGGAATCAATCAACAAAAAAAACGGAACATACAGGAAGGTAATCAACCACCAAAAAAAAGCAACCGAAATGCAATAATAACTGTACAAGTAACGCGAACAGTGTAATCAATGGACAGAAAAGAGGAACAAAATGGAATCATCATCACCATCATCATCATCATCATCATCATCATAACTACCGTCTTCCACCGAACATAACGCACCCATTACTTTTACATTTAAATAGAAGAAGACAGCATGATGAGATATCATACATGTTTAAAAAAATAACATCTCAATGTAAGAGAATATGGAAAAAGACGAAATAGACGAAACTACACCATCTGTAAAATAACTTCAAATAGAAAATATATTTTTGCAAACATAATGAGAGATATGTTTAAAAAAAAAACATTTCAAGATATAAGGGAATATGGAAAAAGACGGAATAAAGTACAATATCTGTAAAATAACTCCACAAAGACGAATTACAATTATCTGTAGAATAACTTCAAATAGACGAATATATTTTTGCGAAAATATTGCGAAAATATTTTCGCAAAAATATATTCGTCTATTTGAAGTTATTCTACAGATAATTGTAATTCGTCTATGTGAAGTTATTTTACAGATATTGTACTTTACTCTATTCCCGCCTTTTTCCATATTCTCGTCTTGAAATGTCACTTTTCTAAACATATCTCTCATTATGCTTGTACTTCTATTTAAATACCTCAAACGAATGTATCGAAGCTAAATTTCCGGTCAGGTGCAGCCGAAGAAAGGTTACGTTGTGTTCGAGGGAACGTTACGCACGTCAAGTGCGCAGCACTTTTTTTTTTTTCTTCTTTTTTGAAAACGCCCAGGTTGTTGTAGAGGCAGGGTGTCAAGCGCCGGGCAACTCTCCGGAGTTTGACTACTCGAAGCTCGGAGTGATATTTTTCATATCGTTGATCATAGAGACTATCACGGCAGAATCAGCGACTGAGGTGAAGTCCTAACAAGGTAGCCGCCGCAGGGGAACCTGCGGCTGGATCGACTCCTTTCCAATATACATACCCAGATTTGATTTGACGTCGCGACCTAATGGACGTGAAAACACCCCGCCCCATCCCATCCCGACCTCGATCCGCCCCATCCCCTCCCGACCTCGATCCGCCCCATCCCATCCCGACCTCGATCCGCCCCATCCCATCCCGACCTCGATCCGTGAAATCGTCTTACGCCATATGTGCTGATTTATTTTGGGAGACATGGTTCAAGCCTGGACCTATCAATTTTTTGTTAGACGGCAGTGAAGAACAGTAAAATAACGAGAACACGCCAGTACCGAGATCGAGAGAAGGCGGGGTCGAGCTTATCATCCATCGACTTACATTCTCCGCGATGATCTTTGACGCCAAAGGATTCGGTCTTCGCCTCCTTCACAAGCGCTCTCATGGTGTCATCTGCCATTCGAGCTCCAAGCTGGAACTTCCTGCTGCGGATCCAGCTGGAGTTATCGGTAAAGCTAAGGTCGTTGATCACGGCCCTTCCGTTACGGAGGGTGAGAGACTGATCGCCAGTAATTAGCGGTCGCCGGCCAGGTCGTTCCTTGATGACGGCAGCGTCGAACTCCTCCGCTCCCCACCGCTCCCCCTCTCGTCTGAAGTCTCCCTCGAGGACGACGATATCCACCTTTGCGGAAGCTTCGGGTCCCACAGAGATTACATGGTTCTTCTCGTCGACCAGTTCCATGACCACCTGGGAGTCGTCATCCGCCAGCACCGTGCTGCCTGTGAACAGCGGCGTCTTCAATCGCTTGTTGAAGCGCAGCCGATACCTCCTCTCCACACTTCCTTCCTGCCGCGGTGATGTAGCCATCCTGAAAAGAAAAAAGAAAAAAAAACGTTCCAAACTTAACATGGCAAGCGAGGACGAAAAGGGCGTACCCATCACGAACTTACTGTAGTTTATGCACGTCTTCACCCTTTTCCTCTGATTTACTGTTTCCTTCTTTTTTTGGTTCATTTCGGTTCTTTGTTTTTCCTTCTCCTTTCGTGTTTTTTTTTTTCCGGTTTTTTCCTGTTTTCTTTCCCAGTTTTCCTTGCCTGTTTTCAGACCACCAGCTCTTACCCGTATACCTGAAAAAGAGCACTTGGCTTCGAGTTTGGGCTGGTAGTGAAAACGGCGGGCCACTTTGAAAAGCCGCAGTTGCAGGCTCGCGAGCCGTGGAAGGTAGCTTCGTCAAGTTTAGGCTCTCTCGTGTGCGGCGAGCCTCCAGACACTCGCTCTGGTGGTTTGAATTTCGTTTTTGTTTATTTCGCTTCTCTTTAGCTGCGGGTTTCAATGCGTAGAGAGAAAATAAGCACAACGTTGACAATATGGTTGGCAGTCGAAAGAGACAGGACCGGGAAAAAAAAAAAAAAACATAGTTCGCAGTTTTGAATTGACACCTCGTCGACTTACTTTTGACTGAGCAACATTCGAGCGCGTTTCCACACTTAAAACGCACGCACGCACGCACGCCAAATTAACCATAATCCTTGGCCATCATAGGCCGGTTCATCCCAGGAGCGCGTCCCAGCGCATGCACGGCCGCACTTTCTGTGCAGCTCTGGTCGTCTGAACTATGCTCGTCAAAAAATACGTACGGTCATTGCAGAGAATCAAAGCAGTTAGTTATGCCGCCTTCGATGGCCCACGTTTGGTGTTTTTTGATTCCTACATGGAGGCTCTCAAGAGTCAGAGCTGCGGCGGAGCCTCTACCAGGCCGAAAAGCATGACTGCAATCAATAAATTTCGTGCTGAACTATACTCCTCGCGAAAATACGTACGGTCATTGTAGAGCTGAACTATGCTCCTCGCCCGAATACGTATGGTCATTGTAGAGCTGAACTATACTCCTCGACAGAATACGTACGGTCATTGTACAGCTGAACTATACTCCTCGCCCGAATACGTACGGTCATTCTAGAGCTGAACTATACTCCTCGCCAGAATACGTACGGTCATTGTAGAGCTGTATTTGAGCAAGTTGCAGTCGAGATACAGCGATAATACCTGCACGTTGTTTGTTATATTCGGGGGAAGACACGCGAGACGAGCCACCAGCCGGCCGATCCTCCCGGTTTTTTTTTCCGCCCTCGAAGAAAGAAAAAAAACGGCCACCGGGCTCCGAGATATCACCATCGATCGAACTGACCCGCGCGATTCAAAGTCGCAATTCTTTTTTTACTCATCTGCTTCGTACTTTTCGACAGTTTTACTCGTCTCTGGGCCTCGCCACACCACTGTCGAAAACACGATTTTTTACTGGCAGTTTTTTTCACTCGTCTCTCTCTGGGCCTCGCCACACCACTGTCGAAAACGCCATTTTCGATAGTTTCTCTTGGCCAAACAGGCTGACGAAAAATTGGAGCCGGGAAGAAAATTCGCGCAAGTTGATAGATCAGAGAATGCTCCTCGACACGACACCTCCTTCCGAATCCGCACGCTGCTGAATCCCCACCCAGCCTCTGCTACTCCGATGCTTTCGACAGTCCTCGGCTGGGCGGTCGACTTCTCCTCAAAATTTGGTTTTGGTGAGTGGGCGTGAGGTCCGAATGGAGTAATGTTTTTGTAGGACCCTCGGGCGCGTTCGTCTTTTTCCATCTTGCAGTCACAAGTACGTCCGCTCTACAGTGCTGTGTGGCTGAAGGGGGGCAAACTGTAGAGAGGGCGGCTGTCGAAATTATTTATTCTGACGGCCGTCGGTTTTTTTTGCCTATCGGCGGTGGCGCGGCGAGGCCCTCTATTTCAACGGTTGAGGGGTGTACCAACTAAGATAGGCCAGTATTGTACTCATCGAACAAGGGCTTTCAGAGTAACCAAAGAAAATCATGTAAACCTATACATATAAACCTATACATGTAAACCTATATCCAAATCGCAAAAGAACTAATTGCGTTTTGGATATAGGTAATCATATTTGCTGCGTAGCATGACTAATTACCGAATAAAATAATAAAATCGTAACATAACAAAGGGAGGCGCAGCTACTGGCAAAATGCTCGATTTTAAAAAATAAAAAATGAAAAAATGCTCGATCTTTGCGTTAGCCGGCCGGGACCCCACTGACGACCGGTAACCCTGCACCCTAAACCACTAGAGCAAGGGGCAACATCCCGTATATCCCCTTCACCGTGAGAGGTAGCTATGCTTGCAGGGGGACCGGCCGGCCGGCTCTATATAGACTCAGGAGGAGGTAGGTAGTGAAAGCCGAAAAGAATTCGGCAGGAGCATACACTTTAGTTGAAAAAAGAAAAAGAAAAAAAGAGAAAACGAGAGCGAAGTCGTTATTGCCGACACCTACCTTTTTGTGTACCTAGCCCAGGAACTGGGTTGTCCGAATGAATTCAGACAGCGAGGTCTCCACCACGCGCGGCAGAGTGGTCTCCACCGCACGAACCAGAGAGGATGCATATTCGTTGCTTACCTTAACTAACTAAATAATAATACAGTAAAACAATAACATAAAATCAAATAAAAACGAGAGGTCCTTCGGGACATCCGTTAAAATTGGAACGATACAGAGAGAGAAGATTAGCGCAAGGATGACACGTATAAATCGAGAAATGGTCCAAATTAAAAAAATAAATAATAATAATAGAAGGGGAAAAAAAAAAAAACGAGAGCAAGATCGCCCTTTGCCAACACCTACCTTGGTGTACCTAGCTCAGGAACTGGGTTGTTCCGAAGAAATTCAGACATCGAGGCCTCCACCACGCGCGGAAGAGTGGCTTCCACCACGCGCGGCAGAGTGGCCTCCACCACGCGCGGCAGAGTGTTCTCCACCGCACAAACCAGAGAGTGTTTCACCTCACGCTTCAAAGATTCCACCATAGAGGCGATTCCGATCTGCACTTCCTCGCGGACCTGCGGTTCGACCACAAGCGATCATCGACACAAAACGCCGAGGGAGAGTAAGTAAAAAACAAAACAAAAAAAAAAGTCGGAGGACATCCACTAAAATTGGACACAAGATTATTCAAAAAAGGAAAAGGGGAAAAAAATAAACCGGAGAAAGTTTCAATGACAGCGAGTGAATGCTTTTTTTTTTTTTTTTTTGGTTCGCTTTTTTTTTTTTTTTTGAAGTAAGATTCATTCAGGTCTGGCCGTGATGCCGGTTAAATAGATTGAGGCAAGTCCTAGAGTGAGTAGGGCTTGAGAAGAGGAAAAGAAGGTGATGTCTCAGTGTATGAGTGTGGTCATATTCGCTATAAGCACACCTCCGCAGTAAAAAAACAAACATGACTATGCCAGACTATCTCGTGAGCGTAGTCCTAGTGTGAGCGTGGCCTGAGAAGAGAAAAAAGTGGTGTTTCTCTGTGTGTGTGTGTGTGTGTGTGTGTGTGTGTGCGCGTGTGTGAGTGTGTTTGTGTGTTGCCATGTTCGCCATATACACCTCCACAAAAAGGAAAAATGGTATATTTAGTATAAGCAAGTTTTAAGATCATGAGTAGGCCAGGCTGCTTCGTGTGTATTGTATGTATGTGCGCGAGGAGGAGCGGAGGCGGCGATATTCCATGAATAGCGAAGGAGGAACGAACGTATGTCAGTAGCAAAGCGAATCAAACAAAGTGGAGCACTGAGAGAAGAACGCGGCACTTCATCAGCTCGAAAACGAGGGAGGGAGGGACGACGGACGGAGGAGGAGGGAGGGAGGGAGGGAGGGAGGGAGGGAGGGAGGGGGGTAGGGTGGAGCAAGGGTGGAAGACGCAGAGAGGGGAAAATGAGGAGGAAGAAGAGGCAGGCAGAAGAGTAAGAAGAATGAATTGATTTGATTTGATTTGATCCCAGAATCGAGCACGCGACTTCCCACAAGAAAAAGGAGATGGCCAGCTCGTCTTACGATCGTTCGCAGGGTCGGTTCCATCTTCCAACGAGGAGGAAAAATAAGAGACAGAAGAGGAAGAAAGGATTTGAATCGAATTGAATTGCATCCACAGCCCATCATAAGAATCGAACACGCGACCTTTCCCACAAGAACAAGGAGAGTGGCCAGGTCGTCTTACGATCTTTCGTAGGGTCGGTTCCATCTTCCGTTGCACCTCAGCTAACAGCAATCGCCCATCCATCACTGCCTGGATGACGCTGTAAAAACAGAACCGAAACAAAAAAAAAAAAAAGAAACAAGATAGCCAGAGAACATCGACAGGGAGGAAAACGGCAAGTTACTCGTCAGTCTTCTTTCCCGTGCACTCCACACCTACGTACCTACCTACCTCTGTCTGCCTTGAGCTCGCACAACCTTGTCCACTCACTAATTGGCTATCGCCAAGGGCGTGGAATCATAAAGTCCACATCTTTTGCTGTCTTCCCGGAAACGTTTTCCACCTTGCGACCCTCGTCTCTCTCATACAGATGGAACGTTTTTCAGGTATGAAATTGACAAATCATCTGCACGACTTCAGACATGAAAGCATGCAAACGAAGTCACACATGCCCGTAGGCGTAGACAATTTTTAACAACAGTGAAAAGTAAATTACTTGTGGAACGCTTTCACCCCGCACCAGTCCGTAGCGCCAAGCGCAACAACTCGCGCTTTGGGCCTCGCTGCACTACTCTTGAAAGGTGCAAAACGAGAGTGAATCTTCCACTAGAACATGGAAAGATACAGCGACATGATTTTTGTCTTTTGTGCATTTCAAGAGTAGTGCAGCGAGGCCCTGTCTTCTACAAGGAAGAAGAGGGTGGCAGCAGCTAGAGTTATCCTCCGTGAGCTCCATTTCTTTCCTCCCGTGCGTCATTCTATCTTTCCTCATTCCCCCGCTTATTCTCCCCCCCGTAGTGTCTTCCCCCCTCCTGCCTCATCTGCTGCAGATCGACTTTCCCGCGCTTTTCTTGCCCGCTCGTCTTTCCCGCGCTTTTCTTGCCCGCTCGTTTTTCCCGCGCTTTTCTGCCCGCTCGTCTTTCCCGCGCTTTTACGTCCGCTCACTCCGCCCTGCGTCTTTTTGCTCTCTCGCTCCGCCCTTCTCCATCGACGCATCCAATCTTTATACACTGCCGTATCATATCTCAACCTGCTTCATCTGCTGCTGCTGCTGCTGCTCGCGTTGCCCGCGTTTTTCTGCCCCCTCTCCCTCTCCGCCCTGCCCTGGCGAAACCGCTGAACTCCCTCTGTCCCCCCTCCCAATCAGTCCTCCCTCAAATTCTCCTGTCCAGCTCCTTTCGCTGCTACCTCTCCTCCTTCCCCCCACTTTCACCTCCTCCCGCCTCTTCACCCCCCGCGTTCGCCCCAACCTCACATCACCTCCTCCCTCTCTCTCCCTCTCTCTCCCTCTCTTCTGCTCTTGCCGAGCCCCTTGCATGAAGCTCAAAGCCAACATACATCGCGATTGCCGACACCGTACCAACCGCTCAAGACCGACAAAACCGCACCCAAAACGAAAAAAAAAATATATATATATATATATCCCACGATCATCCCCTTGTTACTTGCACTCAAAAAAAATCCCAACTTCGAAAGTCCAAGAAGGTGTAATACATCAGAAGTCCGAGAGTTAAAAAAAAAAAAAAAAAAAAAGAAGAAGTCCGACAGCGCGTCATAAATACATAGGGCCTCGCAAAACCACTGCCGAAACGAAAAATACAAGGAATGCGTCTTCCGCAGTAAGTGGTAAGATGCATTCGTCGCTTTGACAGATGCGTTTCTCTCTCTTTTTTTTTGGCGGGAAGATGCACTCGTTCTTTTGTCGCTTCGACAGCGGTGCGGCCAGGAGGCCCATACATGCGTAAGAACACTATCATCAAAAAGACTTCGAGTCATTCACTGCGACTTCCAAAGCTCGACGCCATCGTCAACCAAATAGCTCAACAGTGTCAACACCAACACGGCAAATACAGCCTTCCTCCCTTTTCTCTCTCCCTCGCCATCTCAGTCCCTTTCCCCCCCTCCCTTCCCCCAGGAAAAAAAAAAAACAAAAAAAAACGAGACAACAAAAAACATCCTCCCAGTCCCTCGTACACACCTTACTAACCTCGCCAGTCTTGGTCTCTTCTCCTGGTAATGATATGCCGCCCCTCTTTCCTCCCTGTCTAAGCCCCTCTTCTCTGTCCCCCCCATTCTGTATACACCACGGTGTACAAAGGCTTTACAGCAGGGATGATGAGATTTCGCCCAGCTGCTGTGCCCTGCTTGTGAAGATGGCTTGGCTTTCCTACGAGCGGCCGACGGGACTGATTACTGATGCCAACTCCAACCCGAGATGGCGAAACGCGCTGTTTCTCTAATCGGGCCGAGTACTACCCAGCCTCGTCTCAAAAGAGACACCTCCCTTCCGCTCTCCCTCCTCCTCTCCCTCGCCCCCTCTCTCACGCAGGGCGGTTTCCCGATGCCTTTCAACTACTATCTACGAAAAAATAAACCCTCAACCTTAACGTCGTTAGCTGTCTATCACACTGTATACCACTCTAGACTCTTTGGATTCTTGCTCCTCCTGCTCTGGCTCTCCTAGCTCATGTGCGCCCGCCCTCCCCTCCCCCCCCCTCCCCGCCGCCTCCCTACTTCTCTTCTACCCTAAAAACAATATCGGCCGCGAGTGACAGCCCCAAAGTCCAAGTTCCCCCTTTGGATAAAAACGGTCCCTGAAAGATTGATGTACAAGTTTTATGAAAGAGCGCAGGCGGAAATAAAGACCAGAAACAGAGAAAAAAAAAAAAAAAAAAAAAAAGACTTTTAACTGGCCGTGTCCGACACCTCAGCTGATCAAGGGCTATGGCTTTGCTTCGGACCGAGGACCTGGTGCCCACCTCCCTCGACCGAGTCAACCGATCGATCCTTCCCCCTGATTGATTACCCCTCCAACCCCCGCCAATGATATGTCCCTACTCCCTCATTGGCTACTGATGATGAACCGATGATGGTCCTTCAGCGCACCTAACGTTCTCTCTCTGCCCCTCGGTCAATCGTTCTCATTCGCCGTTTACGTAAAGGAACAACTTAAGCGGAGTAAGCGGTCCCAGCATTGCTTAGTACTCCAAGGCCAAGCAGTGTACGCATGTTCTCCTTCTTGCTCCGCTTCCTCTGTTAAAGCAGCCGCCTTTCTCGCTTCTCTCTGTCCCGCGCTTCGCTTGCTTTCCACGATGGGCCAATCACGCCATCAGGAGGGAGTTTGCTCCCCTTCCCCTCTTTGATCTGCCCCGCCTTCTTCTCCCTACTCGTTCCTCTCCTACTCAGACCCCGCTGTCCCCTCCTTCTTCTTCTACTTCCCCCTCCTCCGCCTCCTCCTCCGCCTCCTCCTCCGCATCCGGTCTACAAATCAACCCCGTGAATAGTCCGCGCCCAATTGCTTCGCTCGCTTTCTCTCCCCGATTCCCATAGATATGCTCCTTCGGTTTTCAAACTAATTAGCTTTCCATTCAAACTAATTAGCTTTCCATCTTTGCCTTTCTGGATGCAGCAGCTTCCTTCTCCTCCTCTTTCTCATTATAACGATCGAGGCAGCGTACGCCCCGCCGAAGCTGGCCACCTGGCTTATCGCTTGCGCCTTTGCTTGCGCCTTCTCTTTCCGCTGCCACACACGCTGCCGCCACAACGACCACGCACGCTCGCCTGGTTTATCGCTAGCGCCTTTGCTTGCGCTTTCGTTTTCCGCTGCCACACACGCTGCCACACAGGCTGCGACAACTACCACGCACGAAGTCGCAACTGCCACGCACGACGCGCAACCGACCGCCAATGCAACGCCTTTCGTCGCGCATAGCTCGACATTATTTTATATGCTCTCATCGAACTTGTTCGCCCTTTGAATCAACAACTATCGCCGCGGGACGACGATGATTCGGTGCCTGGCCGCCCTACTCACCCAGTCCGAGAAGGAAAGAGAAAAGGAAAAAAATCTCGCCGGACCACTCCGGCCGTGCTCACACCAGGACGTTTCACTTTGTTTATGGACGCAATTGCACTCGTATACATCCGCTCGTATACATCCAGGTCCGGTCGTAAATGCAGCCGGGAGATATAGAGCTGGTCTGAGGACGCCCACAAGGCACGCTCGCACTTGGACTTTCCCAGACGTATCTGACCGGCAGCTGGTCTGAGGACGCCCACAAGGCACGCTCGCACTTGGACTTTCCCAGACGTATCTGACCGGCATTTCACGCCAAGCTGGAAGTATCTGACCGCAATTATGACCCTA
>BFEA01000001.1:378430-390096 GCA_003427395.1 Chara braunii
ACTGGACTGGACTGGCTGGTACCGACAGAGGTACCGGCCTGGACTGGCCTACCCCGAATATAACACAGGCCTGTGAGAACAGGCCAAGGGGCTGGTCTCACAGGCCAACCCGAGGTCCGCTACAGACTTCGTTGCTTAGGGTCTGATCCCACCACTACACTTCGACTGTAGTCGCCAAAAAGCACTACAAAGATGTCAGCGGCCGTAGTTCGATGATCATATCTCAAGGCCGTCGCCCTTTGAAAGGGCGGGGGAGGGGGGAAGAAAAGAAAAGAAGAAGACTTTCGCGTTCAGCGCCTTGAGGAGTACCTCGCACACTAAGTCCGACCGTAATGACGTCGAGGGGCCAAAGTCCCACTAGCAGCGTTGAGTTTCCCAAACGCCTGAAGCTGGTCATGTTTGTGGAGAGGTGCGGTCGAGAAAAGTGGACGCGATTTTCTGCACATGCCGCAAACACGTCCAGATTCGCGCGCTTAGGAAACCCAGCGCTGCTCGTGGGGACTTGGCCCCAGAGCTAAGGGCCTGATCCCACCACTACACTACAGCCCAGTTACACTGTCCCACCAGGGCGACTTCTTCGGTGCTTTTCCTGAACCTGCGGCGGTTCTTTGTGGGCTGTTGCAGAGGGCAGCCAATCGAAATGCTGCAAACGGACGAAAGAGAAAAAATAAAATAAAATAAAATAAAAATGGTCCCTCTTTTCGCTGCAGAGATGCCCTCACGGTCTACACAAAAATTGTAGCAACTACGCTTGCACCCTTCGCGGACGTGCTGCCACGACACACACAAACGAAAGTAGGGCAAGATATTTCGGCGGCTGCGACGACGTCGGAAAGTGGTGGGATCTGAAAACTACAGTGTAACTGGGCTGTAGTGTAGTGGTGGGATCAGGCCCTTAGCTCTGGGGCCAAGTCCCCACGAGCAGCGCTGGGTTTCCTAAGCGCGCGAATCTGGACGTGTTTGCGGCATGTGCAGAAAATCGCATCCACTTTTCTCGACCGCACCTCTCCACAAACACGACCAGCTTCGGGCGTTTGGGAAACTCAACGCTGCTAGTGGGACTTTGGCCCCTCGACGTCATTACGGTCGGACTTAGTGTGCGAGGTACTCTTCAAGGCGCTGAACGCGAAAGTCTTCTTCTTTTCTTTTCTTCCCCCCTCCCCCCCCCTTTCAAAGGGCGACGGCCTTGAGATATGATCATCGAACTGACCGGCCCTACCGGTAGGTTAGTCAGGATTGTGGTATTTTTCTCATTTGCGTTAGCTCGAGTTCAAGCTCAGGTCTGTATTCAACAGTTCGTTCAGGGGGGATGTACCAGCTGAGCTCGGCGGGTTGGTGCAACGCAAGAATCTGGCCTAGGGTAGCTTGACCTACCGTCTTCACCCGAATAGAACGGCCGGTCGTTAACACTGTATTTGGGGCAACTTCCAGCCCAGATACAGGTGTCATGACCGGGTGTTCTATTTGGGTGAAGAGGGTAGCTTTGCAAAAGAAAAGAGAGAGAACAAGAAAAGTCTGACTGACATAAGGGCCAAGATTGAGTACTGTTTGTAGAACAAGGAGGCAAGGCGGCAAGGTTGGCGGTCCTCGACCCCCCTCTATGAATTGAAATGAAAGAAAACACACACAAAAAAAAAGAAAAAAGAAAAAAAAGAAAGACAACCTAAGTAAGGGCCTCAGGGCCTCTCTCCACCGTTCACCAAATGTGCAGAATGAGAACGAACCTTTGCCTAGTACATGGAAAGATTCACCGTCGTAATTTTGTCTTTTGTGCATGTGTTTGAACGGTGGCGGGATCGTAGCTAGGTTCTCCCGAGAAAAGAGCGAAAATTACGTAATTTTGTCCAAGACAAGGCGCCAAATGCAAGAGCTGTCCTTCGGGACATCCGTCAAAATTGGAATGATACAGAAAATGAAGATTAGCATGGCCCCTGCGCAAGTAAGGCTGACATGCATAAATCGAGAAATGGTCAAAAAAAAAAAAGAAAAAAAAAAGACAAATGCAAGAGCTACCGGAAGTTGTGCTCGTTGAACCCAGATAAGGACGGGAATAGTCTGCGGACTATATATGATATATGAACACACAGGGTTTAGGCGGTACGCACACTTAGTCTAGCCATATATAGTCAAAGAGAGCTGCCCGAGGGCCAAGTCCCACTAGCAGGGTTGAGCTACCTCAACGCCTGAATCTGGACGCTTTTGCGGACATGTGCAGAAATGGTGTTGAGTTTCCTGAACTGCACGTCTCCACAAAAGACGTCCAGATTCACGCGTTGAGGTAGATCAACGCTGATAGTGGGGCTTGGCCCCGGTAAACCGTAGGTGGCAGAGAGGGAGAAGAGGAGAAGAGGACAACAAACGAGGGCTGTGACAAACGGTTTCGTCGGACTTTCATATCTTAAATGTATCTGACCTCATCATGCACGGTCAGGCCGGCATGTATTTGACCCCAACTAAATACGTCCAGCAATAAGCAGAAGTCAAACTGCGAGTCTGTGCCCCCTCAGAGTACCACCTGCCGGTGGACCCAACGCCAAGCGACCGGTAGCCCGGACGTACCTCAGCTCAGATTCCCGGGAGCAAGACCGGACGGGGTCGTGCGGTCGCCAGATGCTTTTTTTTTTTTTTTTTTTTTTTTTGCCCAAATTTYTTTTTTATTCCAAACTCAAGTCACGAGGCCGGGGACCTCACAATTCAACCCGGAGTTATCCCGGCAGCATCAGCCGGTTTAGCTTATGAACTCTTCTGGCCTGCAATCACTCTTACCACTACCAGTACAGTTCTGCTGAGAGGCACAAACTTACAAAACCAACTCTGCGTGGTCCCCTAAAACACCCCAACCAGGTATAATAGGGGATCTACACCAGGAAGCCCTACAGCAGCCCCATTCCTCTATTGAACGAGTGTAAGGTCGACCCCTCATCGCAATATGAACCTACAAATGTTCTCCTGCCCGAAACCTACTGACATTCCGTCCTTAGGCCCTAAGCCACGGGCCAATCTCCATCTTGAGGTCCGTGGTAACTGTAGAAAGTCGATTACCAATCGCCCAGGTAGTGGAAAACCAAAGCTTACCTTTTTTCTGCCAATCTGCCCACATCACATCCCTTATGTCTGCTTTAACTGTGTTCTGAGGCTGTTTCAACGTCCAGTGCACATCCTTAAATAGGGCATCATTTCTGATCTGCCACAGCACCCTCATACAAATGCCTCTACAGGTTTGAGCCACATAGCCCCAGCCTCTGTCCTGTGGTTTTAACTTCGTTGCTATACCAGTCAAGATCCATGAGTCAGTCCACTCCAAGGCCTGTCCTGAAGTTCGAACTGTGAAGTTCTTCCAATGGCGTCTCCACCATTGCCAGAGTCTGATTGAGATCGGGCAGCGCAGCCACAGGTGGACTGTGGATTCCCAGGCCCATTTGCATCGTGCGCAAGTTTGAGAGACTGTCATGCGACGGGAAGCCAGCCAGTTGGCTGAGGCCACTACCTGCAGAGATTGAAGCCAGAGTAACGATGCAGTCTTCTGGTTGGTCATTCGTTTTAAATGGGCCCAGAGGGACCTTAAGTCTTCTGCTGATAATAAATTTGGACAGTAGTCGTTCCACCGCTTGAGTGCCAGAGTAACAGGTGTTTTTTTCACCATAGCCCGTTGTTGTTCTCTTCCTACCTTTGAGGAGTAAAGGGGTAAAGGTATCTGATTTTGTTTCCCTCCTTTCTCCCTCCATCCATACAGGTATGGTTCGACCTTCAAATCCGAGGCGAGAACGCCCCCTTGACAGATTTCTTTGCCCTTAGCGTCTAACACTGTCCAGACTCTGGCTTCTTGTAGGTCGACTTGCACTCTCTCTATCCTTTCTTCCACTAGTTGCAGAGGTCGCGCAAACAACGATACGTCCTTTGTTTGTGGACGAGGTCACCACTCTTGAATCTTTATATCTTGGTTCGAATCCGAGGAAAGTATTCTCCTGAACTTCTCTTCTACTGTAGGAGCTCTGAGCCATGTGCCCGTCTTCAGAGAAGTTGCCTCCTTTAAGAGTGAAACCCATTGTTGAGGGATAGCCGCTTTTAACTCTTCGAAGTGGTGCCGCACATTATGTAGCCGCGGGAGGAGACGGCGTACTGTAGGGAGGTTAATCCAGTCTTGAGACTCATCATCCCACAAATCTCTTACCTTCAAAACTCCTTTGGAAATCCAGCTCCCTCCGAAGCTCCCTGCGGTGTCCGCTGCTGAGAAAGTTGAGCCGTCCGTTTGCAGAATACTCACGTTTTCAAAAAGCGTCTGGTTCAACACCATGTCTTTCGAAGTCGGCAGGGTAATAGATACTGGACATAGAGCCCTCCAAGCCTTAAGGATATCTCCCCAGAGGCGCGACTTAGGGCGCTTGTTGGCAAACGAAGGCAGCAGAAGGCAGAGCCAAACTAAACTTCTGTCTTTCAACCCCCACTCACTTCCTAGAATGTACTCAGCAAAATCAATCCATACCTTGTGTTCCCCCTTCCCTGATGTCATCGCCTTCACCGGCCACCTCGCCAGTAGTGCCAAATTTTGTTGTCTGGGATCTATTAATCCCAGCCCCCCTTCTGACCTGGGATGAGCCACTGCCTCCCAGGCAACTTTGGTTAGGTAGCCTTCTCCTTCTTTTAATGTTGGTTTCCACACATAACGGGCTGCTGCTTGTTTAACGTTTCTGTAGGCTCTATCACTCAACAGGTGTACCACCATGGGGAACCACTAAATAGAAAAGGCCGCTACTGTCAATACCAAGGCTCGGCCAAATAATGATAGCTGGTGACCTCTCTCCCAGTTCGCTATCCTGGACACCACTTTTGTTTCCAGAATGTCATCTTGTCTTGGGGCAGCATTCCCTAAAGATACCTGAACTCCCAACAGACGTTCCGAGTCCCTCTCTCCTAATCTGTTCATACCCCAATCGCATGCAATGTTGAATGGTTCAGGCAGCAAATAGGAGGACTTGGACCAGTTAATCGAGGCTTCTGACAGAAGACAGTATTCCTCTAGTACTCTCCTGAGCTCGGTTAGTGAGGACTGCGTATTTTTGCAGACCAAGGTCAGGTCGTCTGCTAGTGCGTTTCCTTTCCAGTTAAGCTTATCAGACATATATAGACCGGTAATTTCCTCATTGAACCTTATGTTGTCTAACAGAACTTCTAATTGAATGACAAACAGCAGCGGGGCCAACGGGCACCCTTGCCGTAGAGAGCGGGTGAGTGTGATTTCGTGCGATAGACATCCATTTACATTAACCCGTGCCGTTCCCTGTGAGTACCAAAGTTCATATTTTTTAGTGTGGTGGCGACGAAAGCCCATCCCACTTTGTCATAAGCTTTGTCCATGTCTATCAGCAGAGTCGCCACATTCCTGTTTTCCGCTGCAATAATTTCTAGAGCTTGTAGAATCGCCATAATGTTTTCATGTATTGATCCGCCCTTAACAAAGGCCCCTTGCTCTTGGCCAACTATTTCAGGTAGATATCTGGCCAGCCTGCCTGCTACTGTTTTCGCTATTATCTTATAGGTTACGTTCAGGAGAGAAATCGGGCGGTAGTTCTTTACTTCCTTTTTATCTCCCTTTTTGTACATTAGCGAAATGACTCCTCTTGTCAAGACCTTCGGAAGGGGTCCGCCTAGCAGTAACCGATTGCTGATGTCTGTGAGAAAAGGGCCCATTGAGTACCAGGTTTCCTCGAAGAATTCCATCGGGAATCCATCGGGACTTGGGCATTTACCTGATTTCATGCCTTTCAGTGCCTGTTTTAGCTCTACTGTTGTAAAAGGTCTGTCAAGATCCAGCTTCCCTTGCCTAGAGATCATTACCTTCGATTTTTCCCAGTATCTTGAGTCAATAGATAAGTCCACGTCGAAACTCGACTCTTGTCTTGTTGTCGATAAGATATCCCTGAAATACTCTCTAGCGTAGTCGCACATCTGTTGGATAGAGTCTGTGACTGGGAGCGAGGGATCAAGCGGGTGGGCAAGTTGCCTTAGCAGGGGTCTAGATTGACGTGTCATTAATGTCCGAAAAGTTAATTTAGTCACTGTTGTAGCCCGTGATGCCCCTTAGTTTTAACCATTCTAGCCATTGGGTTTGTTTTTTTACCTCCAGCTCTTCCAACTTCAACAGGAGTTCTTTCCTCTTTTTTGACCAAAAATGGTTTGAATATTGATCCAAGCCAATCTGTTTTTCTGCCTCAGCAATTACCACTTTCAACTTTTTCTCCACCTTATTTCTTCTCCCTGCTTTAATCTGAGAAAATACATTCATGGTATTAGAAATTACCGCTAGCCCTGTATCGGCCCAGTCTTCTACCGTATGGAATAAGGATTTAGCCTTGTGCCAGTCAGACATATGTTTGGTCACCCAGTCTTTTATTCCCTTATCTTTTAAATTAGCGGCATTCAGGCGGAAGGTACCACGCATTCGTTCCACGTTGTCCCCTATGAGGATATCCATAAGCACTGGATAATGATCCGACAGGGAACTAAATTGATAGTCCGCCCATATGCAACGATCCCAGGTTGCCCCCCCTAGCTAGAAGGAAGTCTAATCATCTCCCTGAGGCTAGAGCACTAAACCATGTGAATCCATTCGACTCTGGGTTCAAAACCCGGTATACGTCTGTTAAGCTTTGTGATTCCATGAAGTCGATCAGCAACTTGGAGTCATCTCTTAGCGGGTCTAACCGGGGAGTGTCTAGGCCTGGCGTTATGATCGTGTTCCAATCTGCCGCTAATACTAAGTGTTCGGTATCCGGAATAAAAGTTGGAAGGTTAGCAAAAAAAACAGTCCTTTCCTTATAGTCTACCGGTGCGTAGATGGACATGACGGCCCAATCCTCTGTTCCTATAGCGAATTTGACCCATACAAATCGTCCTGCTGAGTATGAGAAGGAATCGAGAATCTCGACTTCAAGGTCATTATGGAATAAAATTGTTGTGCCGCCTCTGGTCCCGTCCGCGGGGGTCCAGAACTGTGGTCCCCTCCACCAGTTCCTTGCATGCAGTAGTTTATCTGGATCTAATTTCGTTTATTGTATGCAAAGAATCTGCACGTTTTCAGAATGAAACCAGGAGGTGAGTGCCTCCTCGTTGTGTCCCCCAGACCCTGAGCATTCCATGATGCTATTCGTAATCTATTCGGCAGTACCATGGTCAACGCCCGTGGTACGCCCTGCTTTTGGATAGGGTGAAAAGTCATCAACGGGAGATTTTTGCTCAAGGGCTTGTCCGAGTTCCCTGCTCTGTTCAGATACCACGGTTCCCGTAGGGTATTGGCCAGGGCCGGGCCTAGGATTGTGTCCTTCATATCGGCATATCGGAACCAATCCGCTAGATCCTGGCCTGAAGCCTTGTCTGCTAAGCGGACTTTCCCCGGGGTTTCGTGACCGATCGTTACGAAATTTGTGAGGGGAATCCAATGGGGAGCTAAGGATTTCAGATTCTCCTGGGTGTCATCCTCAAAGTGAATGTTCAAGAAGGCAAAGTACATACACACTTTCAAGTCCTTCCCAACTGAAATCAAGTGACGACCCATTCGAGGGTCCGGCACAAATCCGACGGGACAAATTCCATTGAGTACCTGACTGGCCGCTTCGATAAATTGCTGTTCTGAGGGAGGAGTTTGAACTTGAAAAATCGGCAGATCAAACTCTGTTTCAGACAATTCCTTTGTGAATAGGAGGGGACCCTGATTAGAGGAGGAACAAATCAGAGGTACTAAAAAGTTCTCTGTTTTGTTTTTTTCTTTCCTCGAGGCGGTCACCATTGGTAAAGCTTTTGTGAGAGATTGTCTTCCCTCTGGGGGCTTCGGCTTGCTCAGTGTTTTCCTGCCTGATACATCCAGTGTGTATGGGGTGGCCCTGGAAGAGCCTTTCCTTTGTCTTTTCGATGGTGACTCCGGGTCTGTTGTGTCCCCTGCTGGATTGTCTGCCGCTGGTCTAACTGGGACTGCTAGCAGGGGGTCCACGATCTGCATATCATCTTCTGTTTCAGGTCTACCATCCGTAATTAACCGAGTCTCCCCAGCCGGGGTAGTGTCCGCTTCTTCCTCGTCGTCCTCTGAAAGGGGGTCATTCAGGTCTACACCTGGGGGAGAGGGGGTCACGTGCCTTTGAAAGAGCGAGTTCTTGTGAGTAGTGACAAAGGAGGTAGGGACCCAATTGGCCGGGTTTTCGCCTAATCGTGCCTGTGGAGCTAGATGGCCGGGGTCTGATACTGACGAGATAAAGGTGGGGATAGGTCTTACAAAGGGTGGTGGGGATCTCTCTCTTTCCCGGCGACTGAATCCCAACACCTCATCGGGACTTTCCTTATCGCCCTCCTCGTAATCCTCTAACTCTCTCAGTGCCAAAGATCTCTCTCGTTGTTCCTCTTCTTCTCTGAGCTTTTCTCTCCTTCTCTCCAACTCCCTCTCCCTTTCTATCAGTCTTTCTCGTTCCATCTCCATCTCCTTCTGCTTCTCCCTCTCTCTTTCTCTTTCCAACTCCGCCCTCCTCAGGCTTTCTCGCTCACGCTCCTTCTCCCTTTCTCTTTCCAACTCCCTCTCTTTTTCCCTCTCTTTCTCCTTCTCTCTTTCCATCTCTTTTTCTTTTTCCCTGTCCACAATCTCTTTTGCCTTATCAATGTCCATTTGTTTCAGCCTCTCTCGCTCCTTCTCCCGTTCCCTTTCCTCTTCCCATCTGCGCTCCCTTTCCCTTTCGATCTCTTTCCGTTTCTCCATGACCCATCTTTCGAATGCATCAGGGGGTCCCTTCTCAGTCTCGTCAGGTGAGGGCCTTGTCTTCCATCTTTTCGCCGGGCAGTCTGGATCCCCCTCCGAGTGAAAATATTGCTTACAGGCTGAACACCATTCTGAGGAGGCACAGGCAACTTCTATAGTTACGATCGTCTCTTGTCCATCGAGAATACCGATGACTAAGTATGGTGCATACCTGTCTGCCGCAGAAGGTTCCAGGTCAAACCGAATATTGTGTAATTCGGGTTCGACCGGATTTTTGGTCATAGGGTGAGTCTTAATTACACGTCCAAACGCCTTCGCGACTGCTTCCTCAATAACTGGCATCGCTGCCAAGGGGACATGGAGACATTTGACCCAAAAAAAGGCAAATCTATTCGTCTCCCTCCACACCTGGAGTTCCGATTCCGACATCCAGGAACAAATTGTGAGTCTGTGTATTTTCCCATCCAACCTAACCTCATCATAACCTTTCAGACGGAGGTACTCGGCAATTTCCTTTGTGCTTGTAATATAGGAGATGAGATTTCTTCCTTCATTCTTAAATAAGCCCCTTCTAGGCTCCGATCCCAGCATCGCACTCCCTATCCAACTATTCTCATAAGTCCTTATAATTTTCTTCTTTAACCCCACCGAGAAAGAGTCGGATTCCAATCCAAACATGATGGTTACTCTGTGCTCCTGAAGCCATTCCGTCTGAGCGGCATAGGCTTCGGGAGAGATGTTGACTCTAACATAATCCTCTCCCCTTTCAATCTGGTCCGGGTGGTCAATAATTACCCCTCTCGGCAGAATCCCTTCATGATAACATTCCTGCATTAATTGACGCAGTCGGGCTTTGTCTGGGGATGAAGGGGGTATCGTCCCTCCACCCTCGTTCTCCGGCTCCATCCCTCATTGACCTCTGGATGAACTACGACCACCCTTCCCTACTGACCTGCGATAGACTCGGAATGGTTACTCTCGCAAGGCACACAGGGACGGAAACAAGGTACCACTCTCCTCCAGAAGAGACTATGTTAGTCTGACTAAGCCTCGATAAAATACGGTCAGTCGTCCATCTCACATAACTGCCATCACCATTCAAAATTGTTGCGAGGGGAATTGGAGAGGGTTACGAAAATTTACCACCAATTCCTTCCATGAATCAACTTTCCTGTAGCGTTGTTGTTGCAATCGACCTTCGAGCCTGTAACCACGGCATCTTCTTCTCCCCAGGTGATTGATAAGTTACATAACTACATGCCGCATCTTGATCAGAAAGATAGTAGATAAGTTTGAACATAAGAGTAGGTAGGGAGACGACTAGGGGTCATGATCCGAACGCAACGGCGTTCCTATTCCAATTAAGGAATAGTTGAGCATGGCCACCTGTCGGCATAGCTCGGCTATGTCGGCTACTAGTCGCGGCACATTTCTCTCCCCAAAACGTCCCATGGATCTGAAACGTGCTCCTTCCCCGTAAGCGTCGGCTGGCCCTGGCGCGGTAGGTTAGCGCTAGGCCGTGTCCGCACTAGCGCTAACTTAGCGCATCCAGAGCGCTACCGGAACGCCTGCGGAGTCCCCTCGGCTCGTTAATTGCCGCCAGATGCTTTCGGGCGGGGCTATTTTTATTTTATTTTATATTTTATGGCTATTGTTTATCCTTTCAAGCATCGCAAGCATCAATGGCTTTTGGGCCTCGCCACACCACTGGCGAAACGGGAAAAAGGAACGAGTGCATCTCTGCCAGAAAGTGGTCAGACAGATGCTGGCCACTGGATGCGGGAACATGCAGTAGTGCGGCGAGGCCCTATTTCTGTCCACACTTTGGCAAGCTCGCTGAGTCTCGTCTCGAACAGGACGAAGAGATCTCTCGTAATAAATAATTAACCGCCGGTCCCGCTTCTGCTGGCTTCATTTCATGTCAAACTTGCACAAGTGACGTGTTGAGTTCAAGGCCCGCTCACGTCACTCTCTGCCAAAACATTTTTCCCTTTTCTGGAAGATAGCAGAGGCCGGGGGCTAGGTCCCACTTGCACGGATTAAAAGATACTGACCGTAGATGGCAAAGATCAACGGCCAAAATCTCCCTATTTGCGCAAGCGGGACCTTGCGCCGGGTTTCCTCCACATCTCAACCCCGGGGCCAAGTCCCACTAGCAGCCTTGAGTTTCCTCAACGCCTGAATGTGGATGTGTTTGTGGAGATGTGCAGAACTGGCGTTGAGTTTCCTCGAACGCACATAGCCTCCATCACGTCCAAATTCGGGCGTTGAGGAAACTCAACGCAGCTAGTTGTGGGACTTGGCCGGCGGCCCCTGACAAAGCTTCCGTTCAAGTACCTGAGAGCCGAGGCAGGGGTTGGACGTTTTCGGAGATGGGCTTTCTGCAGGAGATCATAATCTCCTCACTGCCTATTTGTGAGAGGGTAAAAAATACCGCGGCGATGGAATTGGCCTGTGAAGTGATTGGCCGGTGAAGCCATGAGTTCTACCGCTTTGTGAGAGCACCAATCCTACCAGTATCAGTGAGATGGATCCCGCCAGCACCTGTGATTGGCAACCCACCCACCTCTTGTGGACTTTATGAGGTGTAGACGACCTAATAATTTTCTTTCGTTGGTGTATTCTACCCTTTCTCTTTCCTCCTCGGAGTCCCCCTCCTCCTCGTCTGCTTTATTGCTCTCCTTCTACTTTCCGCCATCTGGCGGTATGCTACCCTTTGCCTGCTAAGAGAAATGGAAAGGCGGTGCCAGGAAGGGTAGAATTAGGGGTGGGACAGGAGCAGAACTTGAAGGCGATGGAGTAAGGAGGAGGTGAGAGAGGGGGGAGGAGAGGGGGGGTGAAAAGGGAGGAGGCGGGATCATTGTGGGCTGGCTTGTAGATGGACTTGCCAGTGTGCTTCCTATTTTGGTGTGATGCCCTCATGGCTGTT
>BFEA01000001.1:390127-405041 GCA_003427395.1 Chara braunii
ACATCTAAATTTTTATAAAAAAAAACCAGCGTCCCTTTTAAAAAAATCCTTTTTTTTTTTTTTTTTTTTTTTTGAAAAGCCACTGCTCCATCTATTGGTGGGGAGCATCACCTGCTGGAAAACGGGTCCAGCGTCCCATAATACATCTTGGATACATCTTTGATAGCTCAATGGAACAGGTACCGCCCTTGTGCTGGAAACCGGGTCCAGCGTCCCATATCAAATCATCAAAACCATCCCTTCCTTGCCTATCCTGCAGCCGGGTCGAGGATTGGAGGGGGGCACTGGGGGGCACCAGTGGATTCTCTCTCCATTTCTCAACCCTTGCCTTCCACCCCTTATCTGTGGGGCGCCTAAGAATGAGAATGCCGAATGGAATACAGGAAAAACTGCAGACAAATGCAAAAGACCGGAGAAGAATGCAAAAGAATGCAGAAGAAGTGTGCCTGAATTGTATCTGCTGGAAACCGGGTCCAGCGTCCCTTAGAATAGTATTTTAACCCATCTCAAGTCCGATTTACAACTCAGAGAAACCTCACAGGGGATTATGAGTCCAGCTTCCAGGGGCGAGGCCGAGAAACATTCACCAGGGTATTGTAGTCAGCACAACCTGCGTTCCTATTGGCGTCATGCCACTGGCAGTATTTCCACCAAGGACAACGGGTGGGGGGGGAAGGGGTCTGCGAAGTCCTGGGCTGGCCGTAGTGGGATGCCCGGGTCCACTTTAATCCAGTCATGGAAAATCAGCTGGTAATCCCTTTCCAATTCCCCCCGGGATTCTTTACACTGGTTGAATCCGGACCACTTCACCTCTGCCACCCATCCTTCTCTATTCCCTCCCAACCAGTCTTCGCTGAAGGAGGAGATAATCTTGTTCATGTCCCCCCTGGTGTGTGACTGATCAAGCTTATCTTTAGCTGTTTTCCATTGGGTTGCAATTTCATATTGAACCAGTGTTCGTACTTGCTCCATAGTCTCTCCGTCCTCTACCTGCGGCCCCTCTATCTCCAGGATACATTGATTCCACCATATAGTCCATAAGACGCTCCGCCTCCCCAGTTTGAACATGTTTTCCACAAATGTATTTCCCCGGATTGGAGGGTGATATCCTAAGAGTATGGCCCTCCAATCCCAAGGCCATGTCACACCGGGAGCAATGCGTTGCCAGATCCTGTCCCAGCTTCTCCACAGTAACACGGACGCAGGGCATTCGAGAAAGATGTGTTCGATAGTTTCTGCCCGCCTCGTCCCCGGGAAGCTCTGAAGGCACTTGTGACACCATGGTAGCGCTTTCCCGTGCTGTTCCAACCGAGTGTGGTCTATCAGCCAGTCATTGGTTGGTAGACACCTATGTTCAATTTGCCATTGGAGGGCCGAGATTTTGGCGGGTCTGCAACTATAGTGAGCAAACCATCGAATGGGCTTAAGCACACTACGGTCTATGTTAAGATGGCGTTACCATCTGTCTTCCACGCGGTCTCGCAGTCTGCATTTGGGTCTAAACATTCGGTAGGCTGATTTAGTTTTTAGGTTGAATAGTGTCAGTATGTTGTCCTCTCCTTTCCTGACCGAGTTACGATGGTTCCATTGCCATTCTCCAGGGTCTAAGGGGAGGTCCTCAATTGGGGTTTTTGGGCAGTACACCCTCTGGTAGCACCCTTTCTCAATAGCCCTGATACGATACATATCCTTTTGCTCTCTCCATATAAAGGGTCGTTGGTTCCCTTCCAGCTTATCATCCTTTTGGATGACAAGGATTTCTATTAGCGCATATCCTGGGCCTGTAAGGTGCACGTGCCCTACTTCTTTCTCCTGGTCGGGTAGCCCTACCCAATCTCCTTCCTTAATACCTTGGCCCTTCCTGAGAGTGGTGTACCAATGGAGGGGGAAGCTCTGAATGAGGTCGCTGAGAGCCTTCTCGGTAAAGTGGCAGTATCGCAGCCATGTACGCATCCTTTCTATGCTCTTCCAGTTTCCGGCCTCCCTGTCCCAGAGGTCCCCGATTCTCCGGACACCATGCGATGCCCTCATGGCTGATCGCCATCATCATTCTTTTTTGTGCTTATCATGATATCATGAGTTGATGTAATAGGGGTGTGACGCGCAACCTCACGCCCTGCACTGCTTTCCGTTTGGAGCGCTTAGGGTGCGAAAAAGAGGCCCCGGAAAACAACAAGATGGGGTGTGCCAAACGCGCGGGCTTCGTGACGCGGGGAAGTTTTGAATTCAATAAAAAAAGTACTGTCGGACTTCCCACCGTGCCACAACTCGTCGTTTGGAGTGGAAGGGGGTGGGCATGTGTTTGGTATCCCGTTTTCGCACGATCTCCCTACGCCGGACGTTACACAATTCTGAGTTCAACGTGGATGATCTTAATCGCATGGCTCTCTCCTTGTGCTCGTCCTCGTTCCGCGCTTGGTAATTGAACCCCTTCGACTGGTCGTGATCGAGGCGTTGGCAATCACTACACAAGGTATTAGGCTAATGGGGTGCCACTGCCGACCATGGGATGACGATCAAATTGTTAAAGGGTAGTAGTAGCGAGTACGACGGAAAGTGTGTATCCATAATGACAAACCCAACACCTACGAACCCAGAACACCGATTTTCAGGAGGGAAATAGTACTGCCCACCAATCTTTGCGACAACTTCTCGTATGTCCCACTCACAGATACGCGTCCTATCCTCGTTATACGGGAAGGGGCGGAGAGGGGATGCGGGAGGCTGGTGCCTAGTCAGATTGAACCCGTTAGTCCACATGGCAAACAATCAGGAATAATTTAACCAGTCATCGCGTGCATGTAATCAAGCCTAACAATCCAGTCGGGAAAGTCAAACAGGAAAAACAGAGGGTTCAGAGAAAGAGAAAGAAAAACTCAAGTGCAGCGAAACGCAGTCGCTATTTCGTACTTAGATCTCGCGTCGCATATGTACTCGCAACATTCCCTCGACAATCACTAATCAAAGCATTCGTGCATTTCGAAATCCCAACAACATTGCCCCTGCCATCGACTCGCCCTAATCAAGATGGGTTTCGTACTCGTTCACTCTCATCTCCCATGCATGCATTCACAATCATGCAATTCCCCAACAAGGTGATGCTAAGGGAAGAATCCTTGGTGGTCGACACACGCGCATCCACCGTTCACTAGACAAAATCCAATGGTTCTGGGGACTACCCAGGAAACTAATGGAAGAGTTCCGGAGGAAACCGGTTTATCATAGTTATCACACCCATTCCATCACACACCACTTTTTAACGTATTACATAGAACCATTCACATCAAGGAAGAAGGAGAAGGAGGGATGTAACAGAGATAAACGGGGACATCAAGATCGAAAGGAAGGGTTACACTGGAATCGAGAAAAAAAAGGAAGAGAGTCCGGCTTTACCGCCGCAAATTAATGCCAAGGAAAAGAGTCGCAACCAAGAGGGCGTAATCGCCACCAAATTCCAACACGGCCCCGGGCCAGTCATCCACTCAACTCAGATCACCTGTCCACATTCTTACACCGACGATCCCGGGCGTCGTGCATCATCTTCCACCACTGCGATCGTCACCCCGCCAACTTAGTTTTGACGTGGCTTTCCCGGATCCCACAGTCCGTCGTGGTGATCTAGCGCACTGCCAGCCAGTCTACAGTCGGCTCGTTAGGACTTTCCGACTCGCACCGTACACATCACCTAGCCACTGCTTCCCGGAAGCTGGCCGATGAGTTGAGAGAGAGTTTTGCGGGGGCGCCGACGGAATTTATAGTTGCGAGAAGGGAGAGAGATGCGGAGAAGGGTGAAGGGTGAGACAGAGGAGGGCATAGGAGGGTTTGAAAGTGGCCGCCCATCGAAAGCCATGTTGATCCTCCTAACTAGACCTCAACCAATCAGAATCGTCGTGCAGTAAGAACTTACACGGCGCTTCTCCTTGGTTGGGNCATCGAAAGCCATGTTGATCCTCCTAACTAGACCTCAACCAATCAGAATCGTCGTGCAGTAAGAACTTACACGGCGCTTCTCCTTGGTTGGGTGGAGAGAGAGGATCAACTTGGTTTTCGAGCGCGGATCTGAGAGCGGGAAGAGGAGGAGCGCGAAGGATAGCACGAAACGGGTCCAAGATTCAGATGATCAAGAAGGAGAAAGAAAAAAAAAAGGCGTGCGCTGAGAAAGGGGAGGGAAAAGCGGTTACAGGGGGGCGAGGGTAAGAAAGCGTGTGAGCGCGAAGAAGGATGGTGAGAGGAACGCAAGGGAGGAAGGAGGAGGGAGCTTGCTCGCGTGGCGCCGGTAGCAAGAGGGAAAAAGGCACCAAAACAGTTGCAGTTTTTCCCAATCCTATGCTAATTCAAAATTGAGAGTACCATAGGTGCGGGAAAGAAACTCTTCCGTCGATCCATATTCGCACAAGAATTTCCCAGAGTCTTCAAGGTCGAGGCCGAGAACATTCGTGCGTGGAAGGTCGCGCGGTATTCCGATAATTCCGGGATTTTTAACTGCCGAGCCAAATTCCATCGCACGAGTTAAGGTAAGCAAAATTCTCATGCATTTAAAAAAAGAAACAAAAAAGGAAAAGGAGCGGACAGATTCCCACAAGGTACTTCTAATCGGGCACATACAGAAAGGGGAGGGAGGGGGGGGGTCTCGGGGTCGAACTGTACGCACAAGAAAAAAGAAAGGGGTCTGAAAGATGGCGCAGGTCCGAAAGCTAGTACCTCACATATGTGACGCGCAGGGGGTTCCAAAATTATGCGATCTCCTGATTGCATGCCATGGCGGAGAAGGAGAGAGGGGGATGAGAGGATGCATGAGGAACCAACCGTATCAGGAAGGAGGATGCTTCACATTAAGCAGGTAATTGAGCTAGAGTTCATGTTGATGCCAACTTCAATTGCAATTTCTTCGCGAGTCTGCTGGCTCGAGCTGCTGGAACCGCCGGAGGTCGTCCAAGTGACGCCATCATCGTCCGTGGATTCTCCGTGTGCTCTGCACCCTTGCTTCGCTATTGGAAATCCGCCCGACGGTAATCGACAAGGAGGGGACGAGGGAGGGGTCGAGGTCATTCAGGTGGAAGCGGAGGGAAATAATCCTCCGCTTCATCACCAAGATCGACAAAATGTACGATCCGATGTGCACGGGGGAAACGATGATTGAGTCGAGACAGGGAAAGGAGGTAGTCGGGATATAGGGAGGGAATAGTACGGAGGACGTTATCTCTTAAGGACTCGTAATCCTCCATAGAAGGGAAGGTGCCGGAGATGACACAATACAACTCCATGTGGTTGGACCGTGCCCAGGTGACACTAAAGAGAAGGATATTGAGAGGGAAGGGGGGGGATTGATGGGGGTAGACTGTGCAAAGGAGGCGAGAGGCGAAGTGATGGCAGAAGAAGCCGCTTGCAAAGACGTGATAGTTCAAGGGGAATTCGAGGTGGGGGAGAGGTCGGAAGCGGAGGAAATTAAGGGGGGGGCGGCAGACGGGACGAGGACGGTACGTCCGGGCCGGGAGGAGGACGGGGATGAAGCGCGGAGGGGGCGGAAGCGGCCGGAGAAGGTGAGCGAGGGCGGCCGCGCCGGCTGACAGCGTCTGAGGAGGCAGCAGGATTAAGGGTCGATCCTCCTTGAGCGAGCGATGGTACTTGCGCGGCTTCTCGGGGCTCAGGTGCTGATGCCTCCCTTTCTTCCTTGGAAGTCGACTGGGCTTCTGGCTCCTCCTCCTCCGATAGTCCAGTGATGGCCATGCGACCTGGATCGTCGTCTGATGGCAACTCTCCATTTTTCCGATGCGCTTTCAAAAACTCGTTGAAATCGGAGTTGTTGGGTGCAAGCTCATCCAGGTCCAAATAGCACCAAGCCGTCGGATCGTCATCGCTCAGATACTGCCCGTAGTCTTCCGTACAATTTGCCCAGATTACCGTTGGCGTCAACTTTCTCTCTAGAGTTTCAGGTCCCGCCTGCTTCGGATCGCTTGGATTGTAGAAGATGATGTCCGTCGGCAAATCGTCTACGAGCTGCGACAAAAAGGTGAGAAGTTCGTAGGCGACCGTAACTCGTCCTCCCTTGGCGATCTCTCCACATAACAATCCTACCAACGTTCCGTCGGTATCAGACCCGTTCGGCCACAACTGCGCTAGTACCAACGAGATCTCGTGAGAGTGCTCCAGTTCCCGATTGCTATAGTATCGCGACCAGTGGCACCGCACCGTGAGCATACATACACTAATTGGTGCGAAATCGGTCCACTTGCGAACGTAGGCAGAACTGAATTGGAGGGTGGACGAGGGATGGATTTCTAGAGTGAGGAGGGGGTTTGCCCAGGATGGCCAGATGATCGGGAGGTCGGAGGGGAGAGAGAAGGTGGAGAAACGATTCATCGGCACTCGGGGTAGGGATGAAGATGGGGGCGAGGTCGAGAGGGGCGGTCAGTAGCGCTGGTCCGGAGAGAGAAGGTGTTGATACAATTGGTCCCCACTACTTGTCGCCCTAGCTGGGCCAATCGCTACCGCCAATCAGCTGCCAACTCTTGTCCCCACCAGTAAAGGTCAATTACCACCGCGTCGCGCCGCTGCACGCCGACAGTACACAAGTCGCCGCTGAAAGCCACTGCCACCATCACGTCGCTCTGAGTCGGCCGCGAAAGGCGCCGAACTCCCAAGGCTTCCGCTAAAACGACTGCCGAACCTCGATCGGTTGATATAGTAATCTCCACGGCAGCACACCAAGCTCCATTGCCAAGGAGTTGCACAAAACGAAGAAGATCGAGACTAAGACGGGGATGCGCGACCTGGCGGAATTGCAACAAGGTTCGAGGTTGAAGAAGATGAGCAGGGAGAACTGGCTCAATGATAAAGCTCATGGCGAAGGTGAGGGGGAGGTAGATGAGGACCGAGGAGAGGGAACGAGTTCCTCGGTCGCGTCAGATGAAGAAGAAAGAGATGGATTAAGGTTCTCAGAAGGAGGGAGGGGACGAAGGTAGGAAGTGTGGCGGACAATGGGGATGGAGCTATGGCTGGCGCGGGCTTCAGGTGCGATGCGCACCGTGTTAGCTCCGTTAGGACCGAGCTCTACGACACGGAAATAACCAGAAAACTTGGGAGCGAGTTTGTGGTCGCGTGCACATTTGCGTACCTGCACCAGATCCCCTAACTTATATTGGTGTTGTGGGTCCGCATTCCCGTTCCGGGCCTCGTAGCTACGGACCTGGCTACCGTGGGCCAGTTTGGTCAGTTTCTGTCATTTCCGGCCCAGCTTAGGAATGACCCTTTCCATTAAATCCGCATATCTCTTGGCTTTGGCCCTAAGGGCCGCACGCGTGTCTCGAACCCCTTCGTCGGCAACTTCTGCGGTACCCCGATTATCGACACATGGGAGGCTATTAGTTCGAAGCTGGAAGGGGGTGAACCCGGTGGACTCATGAGGGGTGGCTCGGTGAATTCTGACGATTTGATAGACTATCTCGGGCCACGGACGCGTGTCACGGGCCGCTAAGTTCTTACGGAGGGTTGTCTTAATCATGCGATTCGCATTTTCTGCCAGCCCGTTCGATTGGGAAACATGGGGAGCGGTATGTCGGAGTGTAACGCCTCGTCGCAATAGCAATTCCTCGACCTCACCTTTAAATTCCGATCCATTGTCGGTTAGAATCTCCTCTGTATCTAGATGAGTATTGAGGAATCGATCGATGTATGTGGCTATCTCTGAGACCTTTCGGGTTTTACACGGATAGACTTCGATATATTTCGAGAAATGATCGATCAACACCAAGAGAATGGAGTATTCACGGCGGTTGGGGCCAGGTGGCACATCTATATCAGTTGTGTCCATACTGACTCGTTGGAACGACAGTTCGACCTCTGTAGGGACTATCGTATTTGGCCCACGGAGGGGTGCGAGGTCGGCAACACAGACTAGACAGTTAGCGACCACGTGCTTCACATCGTCGCGGATATTAGACCAGAACCATCAATTTTGGTCGATAGTCGCCTCAGTGACACGTATCCCGAAATGAGTGGCCTGTTCTTCGTGCGCGGACCTAGTTCAGTCATATCTATGAAAAGGGTGGGGAATCGTCAACCATAGTCTTGATCCGTCCGTCTTACGTTTTTCTAAATGCCCGTTGATCCATCGATAGTCTCGGGATCTTTCGGTAGCCCGACGTCTGTCATGTTTAGTGAGATGATCCAATAGAAGGCCTGCTAATTTAGCTAATAAGATTTTATCTGTCCATACCTCCGCTCGTCGGTATTTCTCATCGTATTCGGGACCGTCCGTTCGGGCAGCCTCGAATCGAACCTCAGTAGGGAGTTTGTTCGTCCTACACAGGGGGCACTTCCATTCCTTACTACTCGTTCGGTATCGAATGCACGCACCGTGCGCACGATTGACACACGTGGCACAGTTCACCCAATCGGTGAATCCAGATTCGAAGGGATAACAGTTTACTTCGTAAACTCGAGAAACACACGTGCAAAAATAACAGAATTTGTCCGGGAGCGTGGCGAGAAAGTCTGAATGGGCGAGGGGATCGGAAGAGTTGGGAGAAACTGAGTCAGAGGGAGTTTCTATCGTTTCGAGAGATGAGAATCGAAAAAGGGAAAGAGAGGTGGGGTTGGGTACACGTGTCCACTTAGCCCTTCGGTAGGATCTCCACTTGTCCGTATCGAGGCTCGTTCGTCGGTTCCAGGTCGCGGCAGGGGATCACTTCCTCACTCCTTGGCACCTTGTCGGGACACTGGAGTCGTGTCAGTCCGTCTGCGTTACCGTGTCTCTCGTGTTTTCGATGGCGGATGTCAAAGTCCATGCTCTGCAGTACGGTTGCCCATCGCCCGATCATGCCCGAGTAATCCTTGGATTTCTTCAGCGCCAAGAGCGGTTCGTGGTCGGTTACCAGCGTAAATCTCCGGCCATACAAGTACGCTCGGAAATGACTGATCCCCCATAGGGCTGCATAGCATTCCCCTATCGGGGCCACGTAGTTGCGCTTACAGGCCGACACTGTTTTGGACGCGTATTCCACCACGTGTTCGGGCCCGTCGGGTCCCACCTGGGCCAAGATTGCTGAAACTGCCTCCGGTTGCCAATCGGTGATGAGAACAAAGGGGTTTTGTGGGTTCGGCCTTATGAGGACCGGGGCCGAAACCAGGGCCGCCTTGAGTTCTCCAAAAACCCGATCGCATTGCGAGGTACAGATCAACAACTGATCTTTCTTTAGCAGATTCGTGGGTGGTCCCGGGATCGCTGCAAACCCCTTGATGAACCTTTGATAGTAAGATGCCAAACCCAAAATGGCGCGGACTTGCGTTATAGACGTCGGCACCGGTGCGTCTCTCCTAACTGTCACTTTCCGGGGTTCCGGCTGCAACCCTTGGTTCGTAACGACGTGGTCAAGGAAGGAAATCTCCATGAGAAAAAAACTGGCACTTCTCAACTGCCACTTTGAATCCTGCGTCCTTCAGCGTGTGCAGTGTCCACTCAATGTGTTGCACGTGTCCCTCATAGGAAGAAGAAAAGACCAGGATATCATCCATATACACAATCACACAGTAATTAATTATGCTCTGCGCCAATCGCGTTTTTCGCAAGAAGTTTTGGAAAGCCATATTCATCGCGCGTTGAAACGTGGCTGGGGCGTTGCAAATCCCCATCGGGCATCTGACTCATTGCCAAGTTCCTTCGAAAAGAATGAACGCCGTTTTCGGGCGGTCTTCTTTTCGAACCAGAAGATGGTGGAATCCATGTCGAATATCAAACTTACTAAAGAATCGAGCACCACCGATTGCATCCAACAACTCATCAATTCGGGGAAGAGGATACACATCCTTAATCATGATATCGTTTTGCTTTCGGTAATTAATACAGATGCGAATCCCTCCTGCCTTTTTCGGCACAATCACTACTGGAAACGACCATGGTCCGATAGCAGGTTCGATCCAACCATTAGCTTCGAACTCCTTAATCCTCTTGAATGCAGCTGCTCTTTGCGCCGTTGAATACCGATAAGGAGCGCACCTAATTGGTGGATGATCCCCCGTAAGGATCGCATGCTCGATTATAGTAGATAACCCAATATCATAAATCATCCACACTCAATACCTCAGCATAGCCATGCAGCACATCAATCAGGGATCCTCGGATATCTCTGGGGACATGACTGAGGATGATGATCGCTGCATCCTTTGTGATGTTCAGGGGCATTTCAATCCGGTCCATCTTTCGGGATTGCCTGTCGTGCACACTTGAAAACATGGAACTATTGGTTCGGATCGAGAAGACGGTAGCAATCATTTGAGACTCACCCGGGATGATAATCTCAGTCTCTTTGACCTCGACGTCGGTTTTGAAATCGACCATACTTTTGGCTATTCCTACTCCTGTCAGCTCCGTCATTTCCTGCATGAGATCTGGAACGTCTGTTATTGGAGCCTCTGCCTCTTCCTTGACAAAGAGATCCAGGTAGTGATTCATCTGTTGATACCTAGCCCGGAGTGAAAGCGTGTTCTCGTATAACGTGCAAGGGGGTTCCAAAATGTCAGCCATATCATAAATCTGCAAGATCGGTCCTCCCAAAAATGTTGAAAAAGGAGTCCGTCTTTCTGTGGGTAGAGAGCGGCTAGGCTCGCTGTTTTCTGAGCCTAGAGGCTAGATCGAAGGTTCGAGTAGTTGCGGGGATCATCCAAAAAATTTCCTTCGCCTCGCAATCGAACATTTCGACTAATTGCTTCCATTCTTTCTCGCTGGGCATATCGCTCAGTTCTTTCTCACAGTAGTCGCATTTATTGAACTGGTCTTTCCACGCAGGGGAATGTTTGTCATCAGGGTTCAGGAGAGACTTCTCCAGGTTCTGAATCATTCCTATCCGGTTGATACTGGGATATCTTTTTGGTGATCGCGTAGAGATTCGGAGAGGAAGCGTTTGAAGCTTTCCTCCCGTATTAGTGAGAACGAGTTGTTTGGAATCAAAATGGATTCGTGCGCCCACTGCCATCGCCCAAGGCAGTCCCAACAATATTGAATAAGAATGCATGCACTCGACCCACCTTGATCGCAACGTTCTCGATGATTCCTACGATGTTCATGGCCTCCTCATCGGCCGAGACATAGTTGTCCTTCCCTTGTAGAGGAAGGATGGAATTCAATCGCCCAGTCTTTCGGACTGTGTTCAAGGAAATGGCTACCGCTGATGATCCAGTGTCGATCAGCGCATCGGACGGTTTGCCCCAGACTTCGCAATCACATTCCGCACTTTTCCATAGGACCGATCGTACACGCACAAAATGATCTTTCTCTGCGTAGGAGATGGCGACGATTCTTGTCGTTTCTGGTGCATTCAATTCGATTGCTGGTGGGGGGTTAGCCTCGCTTTCGTCTTCTTGCTTTTTCTTCAGCATACACTGAACGCGATGATAGGTAAAGCGCTTCTGATTCTTTTGGCATTGCTGCAGAAGTTTGTCATTTGCAGCTTCGGATATAGTCAACAGATGTCCTATAGGGATCGGTATTCGAATATCCAACTGTTTGAGTGTCTGTAGGAGATCGATTTCTCCTGTTTGGAACTGAGATCCGGGTTTCGATGTGCGTTCGACCCAGTCGAGTTCTTCTTTGGCGGGTCGGATTGCTCCGATCAAGCCAGCCAGCTGGAGGTACTCGGTTGGATCGACGATATCTTCAGCCTCGGAAGAGGATCCTAACGTGGATGTGCCTGGATCGCCCGCGGAGGGTTGATCGACAACGAATGGGGAAACTTCCCTTGCCTATTTTCATACCGTGGCCACCCGAACTTAGTTCAGGGCTATTGGCACGGTCGCATGGGGCGGTTGATTATGTTTCGGTTGGGGGCATTCTCGTGCAAAGTGCCCCGACTGTTTGCAGTTATAACATTCGATCCTCTCCGCTGGGTTAGCCATCTGAAGGGGAGCGACATGAGGGACTGCTCCTCCTGCGGGAGGGGCAGTAAGCAAAGGGTACTGAGGGGGAACAGGGCGAGAAGAACTGGGATTAGCCTTTATTAGTTTTGTCATGATCTGTTCTAGCCGATCCATCTGGGAAGTCTGCATCTGAAGCAGGTTATTCATCCACTCGGACTGTTTAGTCGTAGACTCGTAGCGGTATGGATCATCTGGGCTAGATGCAGATTAGTGATGGGAACTGTTGCGGCTTGTTGAGCCATGACCGTGTTCACAGGCACCACTTTCAAAGGGAGAGGCAGTTTCGAGAGGGGTAGGGAGGGATACGGGGAAGGATCTGGGGTGAGCCCGTCTTGGTAATCATGATCGGGACGAGGGTAAAATCGTCCAACTGGTCTGAGCCAGGATCGTCTCTTGGCCGCCATGTCTTGGATCGTGTCCGAAATGTCTTCTTCTCCCTGACTAATATACTTACGCGTGTCCAACAAATCCAACTTGAGGGCCTTGGCGATGATGACTGACAGTTGGTTTGTCTTGGGAGGGACCTTTTTCTGCAATTTCGCCTTCAGCACGGGATTACGGAGGTGATCGATAAACAAATCCCGAGCTGCATTCTCGTCCCGTCCTGATTTGTCCAAGGCGGTCTGAAAACGATCCACGAAATCGGGTAGCAATTCCCCTGGTTCCTGCGGACGGGTTTTAAGAACGACCGTGTCAAATTGCGCTAGGAACGCTCTCTTGAAAGTATCCCAGTCTACCCATCTGTGCCTCCTAAACCAATCATGTGCGGTGTTTCAGAGTAACAGGGTAATGACGCGGGGAAGATCGTCTGCGCCATATCCCTGCGCTTGCACGACTTCAAGCCATGCCTCCGGATGAGTGTAGTTAGGATAGAAAGGAAAGGTGGCGGGGATGCTTACCATCACCCGAGAAGGTGCTCCATTAGCGTCAGCCATGAACATCTCTATTCGGGGCTCGACAGATCTTTGTCGAGTGACGGGAGGACTGAGGCGACTGGGTTGTTTAGCAGATCTTCCTCTCGCCAGCTCATCTTACTACTTCGGAACCGACACGTGTCGGCTCCGATACCAACCTCACGCCCTGCGCTGCTTTCCGTTCGGGGCGCTTAGGGTGCGGAAAAGAGGCCCCGGAAAACAGCAAGATGGGGTGTGCCAAGGATTTTTGGAAAATTGAGTGTGGGGACACAGACAAAACTGAAATCCCTCGTGTTGATCTGACGAAGTGAGCGATTGGGCGGTTTTTGGCGCGAGCGGGCTTCGAGACGCGGGGAAGTTTTGAATTCAATCCAAAAAGTACTCTCGGACTTCCCACCATGCCACGGCTCGTCGTTTGGAGTGGAAGGGGTTGGGCACGTGTTTGGTATCCCATTTTCGCACGATCTCCCTACGCCGGATGTTACACAATTTTGAGTCCGGCGTGGATGGTCTTAACCGTGTGGCTCTCTCCTTGTGCTTGTCCTCGTTCCGCGCTCGGTAATGGAACCCCTTCGACTGGTAGTGATCGAGGCGTTGGCAATCACTACACAAGGTATTAGGCCAATGGGGTGCCACTGCCGACCACGAGATGACGATCAACTCGTTAAAGGGTAGTAGTAGCTAGTACGGCGGAAAGTGTGTATCCACAATGACAAACCCAACACCTACGAACCTAGAACAACGATTTTCAGGAGGGAAATAGTACTGCCCACCGATCTTTGCGACAACTTCTCGTATGTCCCACTCACAGATACGCGTCCTATCCTCGTTATACATGAAGGGGCGGAGAGGGGATACGGGAGGCTGGCGCCTAGTCGGATTGAACCCGTTAGTCCACATGGCAAACAGTCAGGAATAATTCAACCAGTAATCGCGTGCATGTAATCAAGCCTAACAATCCAGTCGGGAAAGTCAAACAGGAGAAACAGAGTGTTCGGAGAAAGAGAAAGAAAAACTCAAGTGTGTTGAGACGCAGTCCCTATTTTGTACTTAGATCGCGCGTCACATATGTACTCGCAACATTCCCTCGACAATCACAAATCAAAGCATTCGTGCATTTCCAAATCCCAACAACATTGCCCCTGCCATCGACTCGCCCTAATCAAGATGGGTTTCATACTCGTTCATTCTCATCTCCCATGCATGCATTCACTGTGGAAGGTGCGAAAATGACAATCATGCAACTCCCTAACAAGGTGATGCTAAGGGAAGAATCCTTGGTGGTCGACACACGTGCATCCACCGTTCACAACACAAAATCCAATGGTTCGGGGGACTACCCAGGAAACGAATGGAAGAGTTCCGGAGGAAACCGGTTTATCATAGTTATAACACCCATTCCATCATTCACCACTTTTTAACGTATCACATAGAACCATTCACATCAAGGAAGAAGGAGAAGGAGGGATGTGACAGAGATAGACGGGGACATCAAGATCGGAAGGAAGGGTTACACTGGAACCGAGAAAAAAAAGGAAGAGAGTCCGGCTTTACCGCTGCAAATTCATGCCAAGGAATAGAGTCGCAACCAAGAGGGCGTAATCGCCACCAAATTCCAACACGGCCCCCGACCAGTCATCCACTCAACTCAGATCACCTGTCCACATTCTGACACCGACGATCCCGGGCGTCGCGCATCATCTTCCACCACTGCGATCGTCACCCCGCCAACTTAGTTTTGACGTGGCTTGCCCGGATCCCACAGTCCGTCGTGGTGATCTAGCGCACCGCCAGCCAGTCTACAGTCGGCTCGTCAGGACTTTCCGACTCGCACCGTACACATCACCTAGCCACTACTTCCCGGATGCTGGCCGATGAGTTGAGAGAGAGTTTTGCGGGGGCGCCGGTGGAATTTATAGTTGCGAGAAGGGAGAGAGATGCGGAGAAGGGTGAAGGGTGAGACAGAGGAGGGCATAGGAGGGTTTGAAAGTGGCTGCCCATCGAAAGCCATGTTGATCCTCCTAACTAGACCTCAACCAATCAGAATCGTCGTGCAGTAAGAACTTACACGGCGCTTCTCCTTGGTTGGG
>BFEA01000001.1:519831-531326 GCA_003427395.1 Chara braunii
AGCAACCTCAGGTGGAGCAAGAGCAACCACACCTCCCAGCCCCTCAAGCCTAGCTGTGCAATCAGGCTGCCCAGGTTGGTGCCAGCCTGGTGCAACCGATAGGATTAATACAGGAGCAGACGCACAGGGAGCAGATACGAATGGAGACGCGACAACTTACAAGTACTGACACCCACAGGCAGCAGGAGGGAACCACGCACACCACAGGAAGGGGCACCCCAAAATGCCAACAAATGCTCAGAGAGCAAGAGCAGACGGAACTCGAACTGCAAGAAGCTGTGACCCTGAGGATGGTTAGGCAAGGGAAGTTGCCCCAAATGGATGTCCCCATACAAGACATCTCATCCGCATCAGAAATGGACAGTGATCTAGAACCGGATGCCAGCATGGTAGGGGTGGATGGTGCGGGACCCCAATACCCTCAAAGGAATAGCGAAATGTCCAACGAGGCAGCCCTCACACCTGAATAGCAGGCTCTTTTTCACTACCTAGCCAGACAGAAAATGTCTGAAACACAAGTACAGAGCAATGCATGGGAACAATCTCAATAGTTCCAAATGCCAATGAAGACGACGCCCCCCGATAAAGGGCTGGAACATACAGACTCACAACTTCTCCTGCAGCGGTTGACGGGAGCTCGAGTCAATGTACAGGCACAAAAGGTAATCGTGGGAATGCTGGATTTCCAGGATCAACAATAGGTACTAAACGAGAGACAGTACTGGCAAACGAGGTTACTCCATGGCCACTACCCACACCACCAACTTGGGCAGCCCCCGGGAAGCACGGAGGAAGGAATACACCCAGCTCACGATCACCTGATGACCCTGCAGCAATCGAACGCTGAAGTGGGTTCCACTCATCCCCTGGAAGGCACACACCCAGAATGGGACCTTGACATGGTCCCTCAGCCTCACATTGAGAGTCAAGAAGGGCCTGCGATCGCTGTGCAGCCAACAACCCCCCCTTGCATCTACGCTGGAGTCCACCCCGACCTCGACGTCATCATGGACCATGCCCTGACGGACTTGGGACCAAATGGGAACGATCCTCACATTGTACATTTCACAGACCCCCACTACACCCCTGCACAACAGCATATGGGGTCGGAAAGTCCTGTCCAACAACAACTCATCCGTGAAAATACACTGCTTCTTAAACTGTCATCCCTAAAAACGTTCGTCCAAAAATTCTGGCACTACTGGGTATCACAGAAAGCTACTGCTCACTCAATAGTGGACCAGTTCAATGATGGAGTGACATAAATCAGAGACCACGTCAAAAGTTTTTGATCAACCACTCCCGGGACTGCAAGGCAGTGCTAGACAACCTGCTGAAAGAACTGGAATCCTGAGATGGCAAGCTGCAGGATGAACCCTTGGACGATACAAATTATCACAAACTCCAGTTTGCGAGGGACCACCTACAAACCTATCTAGATGCACGGTCCGAGAAGTGGCGAATCCAGGCACGCATAAGGAGGCAGGACACGGATGGCACAATGGCGAAGACCTTTTTCCAGAAGCGAAAGGCCATGACTAGGCAGGTGGCGGCTATGAAACACCCGCGGACACGTTCGCAGGGTCGAGCTCGGATGGCGTCCGTATATACGGCCGACCTCGTCCGCGCCGCGGACGCAAATTTTCCATATTTTTCCTGAATTAAATAATGGGTAAAATATAATATATATATATCGTCAAATAGAACTGCCCGGTAAACCGTAGGCAGAGAGGGAGAAGAGGACAACAAACGAGGGGCTGTGACAAACTGTTTCGTCGGAGTTTCACCGACTCATCATATATATATGGGGTTGTAGGCATTTTTAATCCCCACAACCCCATTTTTTTTTTTTTGGAAACAGATAAGTTTTTGGAATTATAAAAAATAAAAAGCAGAAAAGGCGGAGAAGAGAAATTGAAAAATAAATTTAAAAAAAAGTTTTTTTTTTTTGGGATTTTTGGTTGGCAGCAGGGTTGCCGGCGTTCGGGACGGGCCGAACGCCTGAACCCAAACGCCCGAACGTACGGGACCCCTTCGGAAGGCGTTCGGCCGTTCGGGTCGAACGCGGAMMMMAAAAAAAAAAAAAAAAAAAAAATTCAAAAAAAATTCAAAAAATTCCGAAAACAAAAAATATTATATGGAGAAAAATAAACTAAACAACATTTGTCTGGGCACTATATCCAAATTCTTTACCGAATTTGAATTAAAAATCAAATACAGAAACTAAACACTATGATAAAAATAAGAAAAAATAAAAAGAGAATTAAAATGAGTGAGTGTGCCAGCACCTTTTCGACACCGCCATCTTTGCCGATTTTTATTTATTTATTGGCGTCAAAAAATGCCCTGAAATTTTACAGATATGTAGTTTACATAATCAGTTACTCATTAATTTTTTTTCAAAAAATAATAAAATTGTTTAGGCCCCGAAATAAAGTGAAAACAAAAAATTAAAAGTGAAAAAAAAACAAAATAGTGAGTGGGCGAGCGCCCAGGCCTCAGAAGGCTCGAACCTGCGTCAGCGACGTGGGAACTGGGGTTTCCTTCACAGCCGCCACTTTCCTGGAATCCGATCGCAGCCCTCCACGTGTCACTACGTAACCCAAGAACGAAATTTCCGAGAGGAAAAATTCGCTTTTCTCGAGTGCAATCTTGAATCCAGCATCTCTCAGTGCTCCGAATGTCCAATCGATGTGTTGCGCATGTCCGTGATAGGTCTCCGAGTAGACAAGAATAGCGTCCATGTATACAATTACGCAGAAGTTAATCATTCCCTGCATCAGCCGTGTCTTGTTGACGAAGTTTTGAAACGTCACGTTCATTGCTCGCTGAAACGTGGCAGGCGCATTACAAATTCCCATCGGACATCGAACCCACTGCCACGTGCCTTCAAACAATACGAAGGTCGTCTTTGGCTGATCTTCCTCCTTAACCAGAATGTGATGGAAGCCATGCCGAATATCAAACTTACTAAAATAATTAGCACATCCAATCGCATCCAGCAAATCATCAATCCGGGGAAGGGTATACACATCTTTAATCGTAATTTCATTAAGCTTGCGATAATCGATGCATATGCGGATTGATCCGTTCTTCTTCAGTATTAATACTACTGGAAATGACCATGGTCCGGTGGCGGGTTCGATCCACCCGCTTGCTTCGAATTCCCGAATTCGTCCGAGAGCCTTTTTTCGTTCTATCAGGGAATACCGGTAAGGCTTGCAGTGGATTGGAGAACGATTTTCCGTCTGGATTTCATATTGAATGACCAACAACAAGCCGATGTCAGCGTCCGTTACGCTAATCGTTCCCTGATACTCCGTCAGAATGTCTGCAATCAAACGATGAATCTCATCAGGTACGTAATGTGGAACATGTAACTCGAAGAGCTGATCCCAGATCTGTACGTCGATCTACTTCGTGCGTGCTTGTTTCGCCACATCGGGTGGTGGCGCATAGATAAACGAATGGTCCGATCGCCAGGAGAAGACCGTGGCCATCATTTGGGCGTCTTCCTCCCGGATGGCCACGCGTCCTTCTGGGGTGATCCCATTGCAGATATCTTGCCATGACACGATTCTAGTTGCAATCTTTACTCCGAGCTCATCTGATTCAGCTTCGAGGCGCCCAGGGGGTTCCAACGAACTGGCTTCCGCCCCCAAGCGTAACAGTTGTACTTCTTTTGCGGGTGTCAATAGGGACTTCGGGAGATCTGTGATCCGCCGTTTAATCAAAGGGTTTGCGGCGATTGCTCGGCCTCTCACGAACTTGCTTCGAAAGCACCAGCCTCTTCAGTGAGACTCTGAGCGTGGACAAGCCTTTGATGCACTCAAAGAGGCCCTGGTCACTGCACCTGTTTTGATCCGACCGGACCCTGCCAAGCAATTTATTCTTATAACGGACTGGCAACCGGAAGCAATCTCCGCCATTTTGGCATAAAAGGGGAACGATGGTCGCGAACACGTCATCGAGTACGCTTTGCGAACGGTGCCAAACAAACGGAGGAATGACTCAGCACCCCAAAGCGAATGCTATGCAGTAGTCTGGGGAGTCCAACACTTCCATCCGTATCTCTACGGAATTTCCGCCTCATGACGGATCATGAGCCTCTGCTGGCCTTGAAAAAGCTCACTAATTACACGGGTATGATTGGACGTTGGGCGGTACGACTACAGGAGTACGACTTCGACATCATCCACCGGAAGACAGAGAGACACAGCAACGTGGACGGACTGACACGTCTGCATCGGCCCGCTAAAGTACCTAAGGGCGAGGAAATCACTTCGTGGAAGGAGTCAGAACTGGCAAATGGGCCTAAGTACAGACAAGTGGCAGTTCTCCCACGTGGCAAGAAGCAGGCCGGTGGTAATGGGTGACGGAGGTAACCCCACTACCCCTCTTTCTCCCCTCTCCTCTTCATCTCTTCCCTCCCTGCCTGATAAATTTTGTTATTTTTGTGAAGCAATTTCTCGCGTATATTCGGTCTCCATGCGTCCTAACTGGGAAGGCTATGAGGAATGGATAGACTGCCGACAGTGTGTTGCACGAGCCCATGGCTCGTGCATCCAATACCGAAATGACAGTAAACCGTGGCTATGCCCCTTGTGTCGGGTTGACAAGATCCCGACCGAGGCTCGCTTTTTGGATGCCACGACGGAAGGATTGGAGAAGACCCGGAAGTTTAGAAGGGCCGAAGTATGGACCGATATCGCTTTGATTGCCACCTTAGTGGGTAACCCCTTCCAGGATTTCACCAAGGAAGATCGTAGGAGGGCTAATGAAAGGGCTCGGGATTATCGATGGGTAGAGGGTAGGTTAGAAAAACGGAAAACGGACGGCAGTGGGATTTGGATGGTTGTACCGCATCCATTCATGAGGTACGACTGGGTGAAGACAACACACGAAGAAACGGCTGCCCATTTTGCCGTACGAATTACGGAGTCGGCAATCGACAAAAACGAATGGTATTGGTCCAATATTCGGGACGATGTGAAATTCATCATCACAAACTGTCAAGTCTGCGCTAATGACAAGGCGCCGATCCAACCTCGAAGATCGACAGTACCAACGGTAGTTGAGCGGCCGTTTCAAAGGGTGAGTATGGATACTACTGATATCGTGGTACCTCCTGGCCCTAATAGTTGTGAATATTCGGTCCTGCTGGTATTTGTCGACCATTTTTCGAAATGGATCGAGGCCTATCCATGTTGCACGCGGCAAGCCGCCGAAATCGCGCAGTATGTTAACCGTTTTCTCGGGATGCATCAGGATACGAAAGAAATCCTAACCGATAACGGGGCAGAATTCAGAGGGGAAGTGTTAAGGAACCTGGTCACACACATTGTCGTTGTGCGGAATACCGCACCTCACATGTCGCAATCCAATGGGCTGGTAGAAAACACGAATAGGGTGATAAAAACAGCGCTGCGACGAAATATCGCGGCACGGGACCCCAGGCCCTGGCTCGATATCGTAGACCACATCTTGGCGGTCCATCGCGGAATGCCCCACGAATCGACAGGCCTAAGCCCCTTCCAATTAAGGACCAATAGCGTCGCTTGTGTTTCGATACCGAGCCTCCTCGATGAATCGACACTCAACCGCTGGCCCACAAGGGCCACGGTTCGAGACAAGGCCAAGCGGCACTTAGAGCTAATGGAACGGTCCCTTCCCAAGCTAGCCCGAAAACGCCAGAAACTGACCGAGTTGGCCCACGGCCGACAAGTCCGAAGCTATGAGGCCCGGAACGGGAACGCAGGTCCACGGCCCCAGTACAAATTGGGGGACATCGTGCAGGTGAGGAAATGTGTTCGCCAGGGTAAGCTAGCGCCACGATTCTTCGGGCGATTCCGTGTGATTGAGCTCGGACCAAACGGTGTGAACACTGTGCAGCTTGCGCCTGAGGTCTCTGGCAGCCGATCGGCTCGTCCGATCATCCGCCACGTGTCCTACCTTCATCCCCTTCCTTCTTCCCCATCTTTGCCTTTATCTAATTCCTCCTCCACTACAGAAGAGGACGACGACTGCTTATCGCTTGTCTCTCCGTCTCCTTCTCGTTCTCCTTCTGTTACTCCGTCCCCGTCACCATCGCCATGAGTTTTCTGGCAGAGCGAGCTCTCAGCGATTCTCTATTGGTACCACGGTGCTACATCTCGGCGATCCGACAAGTTCATCATCCACGGCTCAGCCCGGACCTTCGGCGACTTGCGCAGTTCTTCTGTACTGGGGGGGTGTACGCAGCCGCTGAGTTTCGATTTGCAGGCAGTCCCCGGACGATTATTTTGACGGAGGCGGTAGCGGTTCATCGGCGATCAGCTCCTGGAATCAGCCACGTGTCTACGGTTGTCGCCTTCAGCGGCGACATCAGCACCATCAGCCCGCTGCGACATACGGCTATCAAGACGACGCTCCGGCTGTGGGCACAGCAGTTGGCGTCATAGTGGAATCGTTGGCTCACCCCCCACGGGGATAATCTTTTCCCCACGGACGGCGTCGACCTCGACGGGATCCGAGTTTTCCAACACGAGCCGGCGCTGGTGCTCCCCGAACCCATTCCCTTCCAACGTCCTCAATGAACCCGTCCCCAATCTCTACCTTCGACCTCCCTTTTTTCTTTCCCACCTTCTGGCAATCCGTAGTCCATCCGCATCTCTCCTTTTGTCTGGAGTCACTTGCCGTCCCCCTCCTTGATCCCCTACAGTGGAGGCGTTGGCGAGAACACTTCGTCGAGTTGTCGGTGTGTCTGGTCGGAGTAAAGGTCACCTGGATGCGGCACGAGGATCACCGCCAGTGGGTTGAGTACCTTGAGCTGCTTATCATCTAGGTGTGGCGAACGGGAGTGGAGGACGATCTGCTCGGATTCCTCGGATCGGTGCGGCCCGATCATCACCAACCGATCGTGCAAGAGCTAACGGTCCCCCTGGCGCAGCTGGCCGACGATCTCCCACTTGAGATCGTCTCGCAGAGCGACAACAACCCAGTCCCGCATGTCCTCCCACGCACATTGATGCCATACCTTCAGTGGTCGGCGTGTTTGGAGGCGCCCGGAAGCAGCCGCAACCCACCGTCACAGCGCGGTTATCTAGACCCGCACTAGATAGTCGATCTCGACTTCTTTCAAGATCGGACGGCCTCCGAGAACGAAGAGGTAGAGATTGAAGCGGAAGAGGAAAGCTCAGAAGAAGACGAAGAAGTTGAAGAAGAGGCCGATGAGGAAGAAACTCCCGAAGAGGGGAGTTACAGTGAGCACAGCGAAGGGGAGCAAAGTGAGGAGGAGGAGGAGGAAGAAGAACAAGACAACGAGGAGGAAGAAGAAGAAGACTAGGAGGAGCTAGAAGAGTCGGAGTGGGAAGGATTTGAGGAGTGAGTGCGTGACGAGGCTCGGGCGCACGCCCCGGCGCAGAAGAGGGAAGAGATCGCAGTTGGGAAGCGGCAGTTGGAATTCGCCAGCGCAACCGGCCAGCCGCTCACCGACGATCCAGCCCGGGATCCAGAGCCACCTAAGCCCGAGGATGGGGACCCAGGTGCCGAGACTTCGGTCGCACCGGCAAGACGGCGACGAAGCCGATCCCCGTCCCCCTCCCCCTCCGCCACCGACCGTCCACCAACTCGTCCACGTACCGATGCGGGGCATCGGGCTTCGTACCCGGTCATTATCCTGCCGTCCCCTTGACCACCTCTCTTTCCGACAGATTACCACTCGCGTCACCTTCCCCAGAAATCCCTTCCCCATCGATACCTTCCGCTTTTTCTACACTACCTGCCCCGTTGTCACTGTTCATCCCCACCCTTCCACCCGATGCGCCCTTCCTGTCTTCTGCCTCCATATCCTTCTCCTTAGCGCCGTGTGGGGAGGCCACAATATGATCGAGGTATACTGCATGATTACGGGGACTATCCCCGCATGCGAGAACCACGATCACTTCCGCGTGGCGCTTTTCCGAACCTTTACCACCCTCTACACCGACTACCTCGCATCCCTTCCTCACACTGGCAACCGGTTCCCCCGCTTTCACAAGATCATTCGCTATCAGGAACTCCTAGTGACGGTGGCCGGAATGGAAAGCTTCCTTCCCCCGCTACCAATCAACCCTCCCCTTCGCCATCCCTCCATGTACCGTCTCCCTTTTCCCCTCCCTGACGCTCGCTGATGTATGACTGATGGGCACGCGTCATGACGACGACATGTGTAATCCCCTCCTTGGATTGTCGATGGCCCTTCTTGAGGATTTAATAGTAGAGTTGTGTTTGCCACGTTGGACGACGTTCACACTCATTCGAACGGTAAGTGGCATAGAGAGAAGAGCTCCACGTGTCGATCGATTAGAGAGATCGACACGTGTCAACAAGCAAGCAGGAGCTTGCTAATATTGGAACCCCTTGTGCGTCACATATGTGACGAACCACTTTCTGTAATGCGCGACTTTCTGCCCGATTGCAATGAGGGGTCCTAAGCTGGGAAGGTTGGGCCAATTACGGGAGATTGGGATGGATGGGAAATTGCATCAGTACCCTCGCTTCTTCGTTTTTTGGGTCGATTGTTTTCGGGTGGCTGAGTTCGGAGCTGGGTGTGTCCCGGGATGGGCGATTGATTGGTCGGGTGGATGGCTGGCACGCCGCCAAGCACACGAATAATAAATGTTGACGTCGTTTCTTTTGTTTCAGTTTCGCAACTTTTTTTAGGCGCGGACATCGCGCGGGAATTTTGCTTCGTTCTTTTTGAAATTTCATGTTCGAATTCTTTTTCGAATCTTGTCGAGCCCCGGTGGCTCTCGAAATTTCGGACTTCCTTTCCGGAACTTGTGCTTTTTGCTTTTTCGCATTAGATAGGAATTTAGGAATTTCGTAATTAGGACTTTCTTTTGTCGCGCGGCGCCTTTTGCTTACGCGCTTCTTTATGCAGTTGCAACGAAATTCTGATTAGTCGGCGTCTTTAATCGGGTGTGTAACTATAATTTTGGACTGGTGCCATGTAACTGTATCCTTCTTCTTGTGATTCGTATTTCCCGCCCTTCTTCTCTTTCTTTTGCAGCGTTTTTGGTAGTCGCGGTCTGCATCATGACCGGATCGATGTGTGGAGAGCGGCTATGTCCCCTATGCCGCGTTCTGGCCATGCAGGCGTAGGCAACCCCTCCCCCTTCTCTCCTTCTAAGTCTTTGTAATTTTGTGTTCCTCGCGCATGCATGCACGCTATAAATTTCGGCTGCACGATTAGTTAGCTCTCTTAACCAGCTATTGGAAGCTCGGGGTTGCGCGACCAGAGAGGGCCGGCACACGAGCGAAGTAAAAGGTGAGTAGAGCAGTAGTCGGGCGACCCGGCGAGCTGGTGCCAAACGCGCGGGGTTGACTCGGGCCACGACAGACTGTGGGCGCGGGCGAACGTGACGGGTGCGAGAGGACCAAGCGGGGTGACGGCTTCGTGGGTTGGTGCGTGACGACGGACTGTCCGCATCGGAGAGAGAGAGAGAGAGAGAGAGAGGAAGAGGGAGCTGAGGTTGATGGACGCGAACTCGCTGTTTCTTTTATCTTTTCTCCCTCCTGTCTCGTCACTCTCGTGTATATAAATTTTGAGTTCGGCTCCGGGTGATTTGCCCGTTTCTGTTTTTCGGGATCAGGATTTGTTTTTTTTTTCGCTCACCCTTGTCCTCGCGATTTCCCATCTCGGATATCGTGTATGAATGTATGAATGAATGAATGGATGTCGTGTTTGGTTGTTTGTCTTCCTATCGGATCCTTGCCTTTGCCTTTGTTTAGTGCCTTTGATGCACTCATGAGTAGGATAGGAATTTTGTGCAATCGGTAATCCTGTTCTCGTTTTTGCTCATCTTTTGATTAAGTTGTTGTGGTTGTTGCATCTTGCATGCTCGAAAAATACAGAGTAATTAGACAATCGAATGTCTGGCCCAGCGAACGACCGCGCGAGGACGCGTGTAAACGCGACCTGATCTGCGCATTTACACGTGCCCCCGTGCGTCGATTCGTCAATTCCAAAAAGGATCATCGATTGCGGCCATCCGGGGTCTACGACGGAGCCGTCATCCCGTGCGAACACTCGTAAGCGCAACTTGATTCGCGCATCCTGCACGTGCTCGCACGCGGTGATCGCAATCGGCACAGACCCGCCCTTAGACATCTCGCAGCTTTGCGATGACATAATGACACACTCAAAGAGCTCGGAGTCGTTGTTGTACGACCCGGACTATTTCACCCCTTGGATAGAGAACCTCCGACAGAGATACCCTTGCCTAACAGAGAATCGTCTGTGTCCTATGGAGTTCCACTGCGCCACCACTAGCGACCCCCGGTGCTCTGATTTCCCCACTCTGGACCACACCCACTACTTCACCCACCCCGGATTTGTCGTTATCTCCACCAGCTTCCCTCCCTTCCGTCTTCTTCTTCCGTATCACCGACTCAGCGTCGTTCCGTGGAAGGCCATAGCCCCATACTGGCCCAGCACGCCCTGCGGAAATTGTCGACGGCGCGGCGACCAGAGGGCCTCGGAATCCCGAAGGCCTAACCCGAACGCGCGACGACCTGCGCCACGTGGCAACTTCCGACGGCCTGACTCATCGGAACCTCACCCACCCCGGAGGGACCTTCCCGCAAACCGCCGTCCTTGGAACCAATGGCTCGCCCGACCTTGAATGACCCGCGCATGCCATCTGCCTTATGACCAGAGGCGGTCCGCCCTCTCCGCCAAATTGCACTCGTGCCCCCGAAAAACTCTACCACAGGAGATCTCAGTTCTGACCTGGGACTCCACCCCCACTCTCCCAAAAATCCTTGGCACACCCCTTTTCGCACTTCCAGGCCCACACTCTGCTCCGATCAGGAAGTCGCGCTGGGCGTGAGGTTTGGGCGTCACATAGCAGAAAGGACTCCTCTCTCCAATTTGTGCCTACTGTGGGAGGTAGTCCCCCCCCAGATGGGCAGACCTGGAACATTGCTTGCTGGAGTGCCCCATGGCACAACAGATATGGAGATGGTGGGATGCAGCCTGGAGATCACTAACTGGGAAAGACCTATCGTGGCAACCCAGCGCACTTCTGCTTGGATCTCCGCAACTCACAACTTCAGATTGGACAGTGTTTGAATATAAACTGTATCAAACCACAAGATTACCTGTCCAAATGACCATATGGAGAGCAAGATGCGCCTTTGAGCGTCGCGAACATACTTTTGGTCTACCCAAAGCCGAAACAGAAATCACACAAACCATACAGGCCAACATCACAAAAGCACGGAAGTCACTTAAAGAGTCACTGACCACCATCACAGATCAACAGCAAAGGGATGATGAAGTGAACACATTTAAGGACATATGGCTTGACCCTCAGCGAAAGATAGCGGACGTGGACACACAAAACAACCTCAAATGGGGCCTCTGGCCACCCCGGGATCGCCCGTGGCCCCTTCGGCCAACCAGGGATTTCACAATTCCACCCAAGACCCCTCCGCTAGTACTGCTACCCCATAGCGAGGGGCGGGACACA
>BFEA01000001.1:537740-552720 GCA_003427395.1 Chara braunii
AAAAAAAAAAAAGAAAAAAAAAAGGACTCAAAGCCTCCCGCACACACAATATCTTCAGGCTGCTGGATTCTTCTACCTGCCAAAACTCACCTTTTTTATTTCCTTTTTTTTTTTTCTTTTTTTCTTTTTTGAGGCTTTGCCTGGCGGGCCGCTCCGTCTATTGGTGGGGAGCCTCACCTGCTGGGAACCGGGCCCAGCGTCCCATGAATACATCTGTACAAAACAGTACAAAACAGTACATCCTTGAGGAGGACGCCCTTGGGCTGGAAACCGGGTCCAGCGTCCCAAATTTAACTTTACTCTTCCCACCTAACCTGCAGCACCTTCGGGTACTGGGGGGAGAACCACCAGGGGGCACCAGTGGAATCTCCCTCCCTCCCCTAGCTCCTGCCCTCCACCTACTATCCTCCCGGCGTCCCGTGTCCGAAATTAGAATATCTGAACAAAGTGAGGATTGTGGGACCAAAATTAGAATATCTGAGCAAAGTGAGGATTGTGGGGCCTGAACTAAAAGAATTAAAGAATAAGCCATCCCATAACTCTCTAGCATCCCTTATCCCAACTACTCTTCCAAGCTCTTCCAAACCAAACTGACAATGTATTGAAGAGGACAGAGATAAGCAGGGATAGCACCAGTACTGACCATGCATTGAAGAGGACAGGGATAGGCAGGGATATGGGGGGGGGGGCACCAGTGAAGTCTACTGAACCTGCTGGGAACCTCATGGAAATCTGCTGGAAACCGGGCCCAGCGTCCCTCAGTCGCTACCTATCTTTTTTTAAGCAAGGCCGCTACCTATCGCTACCTATAAAGCCTACTTCGTCTGCTGAAAGCCGGGTCTCATGCAACTGGTAGTATTTCGGCCACGGCTAGCGGGTGGGGTGGGAAGGGATCTGCGAAGTCCTGAGCAGGTCGTAGCAGGGTGCCGGGATCGATTGTGGTCCAATCGTGAAAGATCAGCTAGTAGTCTCTTACTATCTCTGTCCGGGGTTCTCCCTGCGCTTCCCTTTCAGGTTGGTGGCCGGTCCATTACACCTTGGCCACCCATCCCTCTCCCTCTCCGCCTAGCCAGTCCTTGCTAAATGTGGAGATGATCCTGTTCATGTCCTCCCAGGTATTCATCGAGTCGAGCTTATCTTTAACTGTCTTCCATTGGGCCGCTATCTCGTGTTGGACCAGTGTCCGGATTTGGTCTAGGGCCTCACCGTCTTCCACCCTCGCCCCTTCTATCTCAAGACAACATCTTTTCCACCATATAGTCCACAGGATACTCCGTCTGCCTAGGTTGAACATATTTTCCTCGAATGTCTTCCCCCTGGTTGGAGGGTAGTACCCTAAGAGAAGCTAAGAGAAGGGCCCTCCAGTCCCATGGCCAGACTGCCCCAGGAACAATGTGACGCCAAATCCTATCCCAACTTCTCCATAATAGCACTGACGCGGGTTGAGACCTCCTGAGCACGGTAGCGCCTTCCCTTGTTGTTCCAGGCGGGTATGGTCTATCTGCCAATCGTTGGTTGGTAGACACCTGTGCTCAATCTGCCACTGGAGGGCGGAAATTTTAGCGGGTTTTTTGTTGTAGTGTGCAAACCACAGGATGGGTTTTAGGAGACTGCGGTCTATATTGAGGTGACGATACCATCTGTCTTCAACACGGTCGCGTAATCTGCTTTTGGGTCTGAGCATCCGGTAAGCAGATTTAGATTTCAAGTTGCATAGTGCCAACGCTTTTGCCTCTGAGACTCCCTTCCTAGTTGGGATATTCAGGGTCTATTGCCACTAGTCAGGGTCCAGGGGGAGGTCCTCGATTAGAGTCATTGGGCGATACGCCCTCTGGTGATCTCCCTCTGTAATGACCCTGATGCGATAAACTTCCCTTTGGTCCTTCCATATGAAGGGTTGCTGGTTACAACGCAGTCTGTCATCTTTTAGAATGGAGAAAGTTTCAACTAGCACGTGTGTGTGGTCTGTGAGGTGCACGTATCCTACCTCCCGCTCGTGGTCAGGCAGCCCTACCCACGAATCGGTAAAGTAACCCCCCGCAAAACGGTCCACTCTGGGTCGATAGCAGGGTTGGCTCCTAAAGCAACAAACCCCCGCCCCAGATGCTTTCTAGAGAAAGAATACGTCCAATGCGAGTAGCTTTCAATTATTCATATTTCTCTTGAGTTCAAGGTAACCTGGACGGAAATAATCAGAAGAGATAAAGAATGAGAACCATTTTGACAGGTGCATGTAGATATGGTCATTCGAGATAGAATTAATCAATCATCGGGTAAACGGTAAGTCAAAATGACTTCATCTTCACTGTATTCACGAGGTTTGTTTTTTTCAAGTTCCATTGAAATTATTCATTCCAAAATTTAAGTACTTTTAACATGCAGGCGAGTGAAAGGTAGAAAGAGGAAAATCATTTTCTTCATCTCAAATAAGCATAATAAATCTCCTTTGCAAGCATTCTTCTACCTATCTGCGCAACACGCAAAGACAACAAGTTCAAAAGAAAACTAATACAATCCCACAGACTTTTTCATTCACATGCATGACTCACATAACTTTCCTCTACCTTTTCTTTCGAACATTCAAAATGAACAGGGTCAAGCAAAGTGTGGGTTCACACAGGTGTGAACGAAAGTCTGAGTCACTGAACTGATCTTGAGTGAAGTTTGGTCTGGCTTACTCAAAAAAGCCGGATAATATTCCAATCAAACAAAAATGATCATCGTTGAATATGAAAATATGTGACTCACATAAAATTAGTGGCTTACAACTCCACAGGTCGTGACCTTTCTCCTGAGCCACGGTTCGCGTCCTCTCTCGAGTACTAAAAAAAACATAGGTTGGACCACAAAAAAAACTCAAGCGAGATAGCCCTCCAGGAGGGTGTTCCCACGAATGAGTTTTCACGTGGTCCCAATGTTCCAAATTGACACCTGCTTAGACCAGTCCCAACGTCCCGGGCTGTCCGAACGCAGTCGCAACTGCACTTTACCCACAAAAGATAACCCCCCAACCAACCGCAAGTGCACGCCGCCTCAAATCACCACGTCCGCTCACAATAGCCACACCAACATGTCAGTCCCGATCACAAAAACCAGTCTCACCTAGTCCCAAAATGATCCCAAGTCGTCTTGGGCGGTCCCACACCATCGCCCGCAACACTAGATGGTCCAGAACTCAAAACCGCTCACATCGCGCGCGGCAAAAAAAATAAAGGTTGCCCTGACTCAAAACTGCATGTGCTGCGAGCCCCAATGACTACTCCGCCACGTGCATCCACTCCGCACTCTCTTCATGTCTTCGGTCCACACATCATTGCCACACAAACCCAACCATGCACCAGCACTAATCCAACCTCTATACCATGCTTATCCGCCATAGCCACCACACACCACAAAACCAACAGCGCGACCATCGCTCGCTGTGCTGTCAAACACGTGGCATAACCTCACTGAAAAGTCACTGAAAAGTGTTGCTGCCGCCATGCCAAAAAAATGACAGCATTTCCCCATTGACAATCATGCCAAAAAAATGGCAGCACTTCCCCCTCAAAAGAAAAGATTGCCGCCGAGCCAAAATTTTGGCATCATAACCCCTGACTACCCTTGCCGTTCACTACACCGTCCAACCCTTACGCAGCCCACCGGCCGCAGCACTAGCACAGAGGTGGGGCAATGAGCTCCCAACCTTCTGCTATGGCTGCCCTCCTCCTCTAATGCTCCTGCAGACCTCCACTTCCTCCTCCATCAATACCTCCGCCGGTAGCACCACCCCTCACAATGCGATGTCGCTCAACTTGCACTTGAAGTGCAAGTGAGCAACATCACTGCCTCAACAACTGTGAGGCAAGTGCGGGTGCTGCTGGCTTTTATAGACAGTTGAAGACTGTGACCATCACTTCTTATCTCACCTGCGGCCCTTGATCTGGGCCAAGATCAAGGGTTCATTGTGGCCCCAGCCCAACCACACACTTAGGGAGGATGTTACTTTCACCTACCTCCTTTTTATTCTTCCCTTTTCCCTTGATGGTCTCAAGTTGAACTGTCATGTGACCCCCCAACCACAAGTTTGTTGAAAGGTAGACTCGAGTTCGATCCCGACGAGATCGAAAAATTTTGGACCATTCCTCGATTTATGCGTGTCATCCTTGCGCAGGGGCCAAATCAATCTTGGCGCAGTTGATTTCAGCCGCACGATCTTGAAGATCGCACGACCGAAATTGGCCACGCCCAACTGCCTTTACCTACGTGGCTTGCTCCAAAAGGAGCCAACCCAATGGTGCATGTCGGATTCGATCCCGACATCTGCAGGGTGAGTCTCTAATATGTTAACCTACTGGGCTGGCTCTGACTAAGAGAGTAGTAGGAGCATCTCTTCTATAAGAAGAGCTTAGCCCAACTACCTTGCCCCCTTATAGCATACCAGGTACCGCCCGCTCCAGCCCTTAGCTTGGCTGGAATTGCCTGCCTTGGCCGACCATTGAATTGACCGTTGTGCAAGGATCGACAACGTCCAACCTAGCTAGGTGGACTACCTGGCCCCTAAACCGTCGATGCAGCTATAGGCCCCAGACAGAGTCAAATCCCACGGCCTGGACAAAAAATAGGCTTCCTATCCCTCCTGTGCCACAGTCCTATATCCGACGCGTCCCTCCTTTTAGCCTATTTAGGCCCTGAATCGTATGGCTGCTAAGCCGCACGATATTATTTTAGGTATAATAGGTCTAGTTCTAGCATTTCCACGTCCACATGCCTCGACGACCTTGCTAGCAGTCGCCGACTATCGCCATCACTCTCAAACACCACAAGCGTCTGAACAAAAATTCAGAGAAGTTTCTGTCTCTTCGGTCATAAGTTAGTCTGAATGAACTTGTAGCAAAGTCGGTCTCATCAAATCCTTGAATTCAACAAAAATAAATCGGATAGAGTCCGGCGTTTAAAATCCCCGGCAAATACCCCGATAACGGCCCAACAAAAAAAAAAACAAAAAAAAAACGCAATAACTCTTTGGAGTCTGGACGCTGAAACGGATGGGTACAAAATCTTCAGTACATCTAATATTGGAGGCCCGTCGGCTCAAAGTGTCAGCTATCTATGGGAAGTGCCTTGCCTCATTGGCAAGGCAGTAAAAATGAAATGAGAAAAAAAAAACAAAAAAAAAACGAAACAAGCAAGGATTCTGGCAGATGCGATCCTCTAGGCAGTACTGTGAGCACCTCCTTCACGACTTCCCGCCCGACGTTCCCACATTCAACTATTCGTTTTTTCCCCTTCCTGTTGTAAGTGTCAGTTATCCGTGGAAAGTGCCCTACCTTGTTGGCAAAGCACTAGAATTGAACGAGAAGAAAAAACACAAACAACAAAAAGAATAAAAGAAGAAACAAGCAACTATTCTGGGCAGATGCAAGAAACAAAAATAGTCATGACAATGAGGGCTTCACTATCATAGTACCATCGTCATGAAATACACCATCGTTGGAAACCGCGATCTCAACCCGTCTGCCCTTATACTACTAAGGTCGAAAAGTGCATCCCACACTCAATTCCCAGTCTTAAATACTCTCTATTTGTCGAGTACCAACTACCAAAAAATTTGCTCTTTCATGCATTCGGCTATTTCCTCCGAGTTTCATCCAAGTGAATAATGTGTTCGTATGCTGCGGAATACTTCTCAGATATCTTAACCACGGTCCGGCCCACAGATAGTTTTGATTCCGACCTAACAATTTCTTCTGCATTTTGGGATCGGACCCAGGTCAGGCTCTCGGCTTCGGGCAAGCTTGACCTGGAAAGACCTTTCACTATGGATGAACTGCACCAGGCCGTGAAAAATATGTCATCCGGAAAATGCCCGGGCCTGGATGGCCTCCCGGTTGAGCTCTACGCTGCAACCCGAGAGGCGACGGGCCCCTTTATAACAGAAGTCTGCAACTATGCCATTTTAGAAGGTAACCTCCCCAAGAGTCTGACAAAGGGTATCATCTCACTTCTATATAAGAAAGGAGACAAAAGGGAAATTCAGAATTGGCGCCCGATTTCGTTGCTGAATGTAGCTTATAAAATTTTTGCGAAGGCACTAGCTATAAGGCTGGCTCGTTATTTACCAGAACTGATAGGGCCTGAGCAAGGGGCTTTCGTGCGAGGAAGATCGATTTTTGAGAATATATTGGCGGCCTTGCAAGCATTAGAGGTTATCAATATGGAGAAGAGGAAGGTGGCAGTCCTTCTCCTAGACATGGAGAAGGCTTATGACAAGGTTGGCTGGGCCTTTGTAGCTACTACATTAGCTCACATGGGTTTTGGGCCAGTATTCTGTAGACTGGTCAAAACTATGTATTCGCGTGCTACTGCGGTGGTGAATGTCAATGGCCAGCTATCTGGTGCGATTCAGCTCTCTCGTTCGTTGAGGCAAGGATGCCCCTTGGCACCATTGCTGTTTGTGGTGCAGCTAGAGGTTTTGTTGGATAATATCCGCTTAAATGAGAACATCAAGGGCCTGAGAATCTCTCCCTCCTTTCAACGGAAAGGAGGGGCTATCGCTGATGATCTCACTATAGCCTGTGAAAATGAGGCTGGTTCAGTAACAGAATTGCGGTCAGTCCTAGATGAGTACCGCACTTTGTCGGAGGCATCTATTAATTGGAACAAATCAGCAGTGTTGCTTCCAGAAACCTTCTCCTTTGTAGGAGATTGGACCATGAAGTCAGTACCTGCAGACTCCTCGGAAAAACTTTTGGGGGTTCAAGTATCTATGTCTAACTGTTCAGGAATACAAGATAACATTATGGAAAAGAGAGTTGTAGAGAAAATAGGGAAATGGGAAAGGGGAAAATTCTTGTCATTGTTCGGCCGAGCCTTGGTGCTATCTGCGGCCGCCTTCTCTACCCTGTGGTTTGTCCTCGCGGTACACCTATTGGGAGACACTACATATGCACTCATTAGACGTTGTGCAGCTAGGTTCCTTTGGAAACCGGAAGCTTCAGATGACCAGGGATTTATATCCAAAGTGGCCTTGGAGACGGTGGCCACCCCCAAGAAAATGGGAGGATTGGGCCTACTCGACCCGAGACAACAAAATATCGCCCTACTTGGAAAATGGCCTGTTTTAGCGATGATGGCACAATCCCCGAAAGCATGGATACTACTGGCGAAATATCTGTTGGGCTCTGACTGGGGCTTTAGCAATCACTCAGATATCTGGCTGTGCCTGTTTTTAGCCTATTTTACCCAGCGTAGGCCAAAATCAGTAGTTTGGCGACATATTCTTCATGCTTGGAATAAAATTCGCCCCACCACCTTTAGGGAGCCAACCACTCGGCTGGAAATATTGAACCAGCCACTTTTTGACAATCCCCGCATTTTGCAGTCTAATGGGGAACCTTTTTCGGCGGCAGACGCAGGAAGGAACTTTGGAAAGGCTTGGATACTCAAGGGAGTAATTCAACTCAGGGATATCTGGGATGCTGCTGCCAATGATAGGATTACCAATGATTCTCTTCGTAAGAAACTGCTCAGGATACATTACAGAGACCATAACTTCAATATGTTGAAAGAAGCTATCCCCGCGTCTTGGGTTCTCTGTCTCCATCCTGCTCGTCATCCTGCAGTAGATTCTTGGTTCATCTCGCCATCCAATCTCAACATTTTCTGGCGAATTTTAGGCCCCCCTACTTCAACAGGAACTAAAGTCCAAGTCTGGGCCCGGAAGGCCAACACCAAGATTAAAAACCTATTGGAATGGAGAGAGGAGGAGTTTGTTCAGCTGAATGATGATCTGGTTGAAGCCAGGGTTTGGATTTATGTGGGCCCTAAAGGAAAGGAGTCCTGTATGGGGGGATACCCAGCCTCTAGTTTTAAAGTAGAGCCATTCTTATACGGTTGGTCAGATGTGGAAAAAGCAGGGGACTTTATTCCAATGAGCCACTATAACACTAAGTTAGGAAGAATGCTATAGTTGAAGAAAGGGACTAAAACTCCACTAGCTCTGGGCAGTAAGAAACGGGAAGATTTCCCTATGGATCCGATTACGGAAGATAAGCTCTCTAAACTCTGGAGGCAGTTGCAGAAGATGCCGGATCAGAAGGCTGCTAGTTTACTGTGGCTGCAGTCTATGTAGTTAGTCCCCTCAGCCTCTTGGTTATCTACGAAAGGCATGACAGTGTCTCCTATCTGCTCGCGGTGTGGCTGGGCTTGGGAGACTACCTCCCATCTGTGGATTGATTGCCCCTGCTCCTTAGTGATTTTGCAATGGTGGAGGAACTTGTGGTCCAAATGGGGAGGGGCAGGGATCTCTTGGTCAGATTCGTGGATTCGTTCTGGTTGCAGCCCTACGGTAATGTCATATGATTCTGGATGGGGTTACATGGCACAGGTTTGCAGAGGAATCATCATGCAAGCACTCTGGCAAGCTCGGAACCAGAAACTGTTCAGAGACAAAGCCACCCACTCAGAGGAAATTAAAGGGGCACTTAGGGCTCAGATTCGGTTGATTATCTTGACAGACTGGCAAAGGAAAGGTCTGTTATGGTTTTTGCGTACATGGGCGCTGAACAATCAGCTGGCCACAGTCTCTCAGGAAGGGAATCTGGTCATTAGCCCATGGCTGCTTCCTCACTTTAGAGGACAGGGTACTTTGTAGATGGAAACGGAGCTGGAGCTGGGTTTGGTTCGTAGCCACCTGGTGGCGATCACTTTCTGTCGTTTTAGACAGACTCGTCCACCTTAGTTGTTAAAGATGGGTGTTTGGCCTTTGGTAGTGTAGCAAGATAGTGTCAATGAGTTTGGTGATACGTAGGACATGGTAGTTGGAGCCAGGAGTTTTATATGGCTCACCTTTTGCTTTGCGCTTCAAAGATTATTTTTGGGAAGTTCTCTGGATGGGACGCGGGACCCGGTTTCCTGCTGGCAGTTATTTGGTCATTTCTAAGCAAGCTAGTTTGGACTGTCGAACTTGGCTCGTAAGCTAAACTGGCTGAGGCTGCCAGGATAACTCCGGGTAGAATTGTGAGGTCCCCGGCCTCATCCCATTGATATTTGGTAATAAATGTTCACGCTTTCCAAAAAAAAAAAAAAAAAAACAAGGAATGAAAATTTGCAACTTAGATCCTCGTAGAGAAGTCGAGGGATCTGCTTGATCCGATCATATGCTCTAGACACAGCGCGGTAGATTTCCACTATCACTTCCACACTGTCCTGGGTTTTCTCTTGTCCCGACTGCTTTTTTTTGTTTCACCTGACGATTTCAGTTCACTCCTGGTGTCCCAATCTAATTTGTTATGAGTCAGTGGACGTTGGCTAGTCCGGGAGATAGTCAGATCGGCCTTATCTCCGATCTTAGTTCAGTCTCTGCGGTAGCACTTTCCTAGCCATTGCGGCAGTTCCTTCAAGTAACGTCCAGTTCTACTTTCCACCTTCGCGACTCCCGAAGTGAACGCCTCAGTAGGATATCCCAACAGTCTGATTTCTCTATAAAACGTGATGAGCCTGAGCTAAGCGGCCCACATCGTGTTGGTGTTTTGTTTTATCCTCCAAATAGTCCCCACAACGACAACCCATTTTTGACCCTTGCATCCATACGATCTGTAGTCCTTGATTGTCTTGAAGTGTCGTACTCCCCTGTCCCAGATTGTATTCACATTCTTGAATCTGTGAGTTATATGCACCCAAGTAGGGAAATCAGCAACGACGAGGTTTGTCTCAAGGAAGGAAATCAAGCCGCTCCCGGGAGCCGTTCGCCCAAGGGTAAGGTCTTGGTGGTAGCACCCTTTGATCTTGTCCAGCCTACCCTGGGCCTTTTCTTCCTCCCTGGTACCATGCAATTGTACCACATTGTCAGTAGGAGGTCATCCATGAAACGATCCCCTTGAATTAGTCTCGTATCTTGGCCCAGAGTTCCCAGAAAGCGGGATTCAAAAAATATACATAAAATGCAGGCTAAGGCGGAACTGGTTTTTCCGCCCATTGGGATCCTCGTCTTTTGCCTCAAGATTTCACCTTTTGCCAGAAAAAACAAGTGCCTCAACTGAAAATCCACCATGGGGAGATGCGAGATTCGAATCGAACGCCAAACCTTCCTCCTTGTGAGATTTTCCAAACGTGGCCTTCTTTCCTCTAGTTCTTACCCTAACCCATCAGATACCTCGTTTTTGAAAGGTGTCAATCAGCTAGTGGACTGCGTCACTGCAATTTTGATTTCTTCGTGCGATAGCTTCGTGAACATTTCTTTTATGTCTTATGTCATGAGAAGAATGCGCCCTTCTATCCTAAATTCCTTGTGTGTTTTTTTCATTTAGTCTTCCAATTTGTGCTTTTAGTGCACTTGTGGTAGGTAGGTTAAAATTATCTTCCTTCATATTTTTTATCCAAAAAAACACGGATTTACTAAGACATCCAAACAACAACCTTGCTGGATGAGCAAAGGTAGGAATGATGGGTCTTCGTTTATCAAGGTCCTTATCTTTCACAATTACATATGCCGTCTGCAGTTTTCCTTTCCTATCCCAGCAAGCAACCCGATTTAACCCTCTTTCTTTGTAATCCCTTCTCATATTGGTTAAAATTTCCTTCTCAGTTTCTTCAACCTTTTGGTAATTGTCATTTGAATTGAACATCAAGTCCATGCTATCCGAGTATCTAGTCGGACACTCAATAATAGTCTCACCACTGTTTCGGTCAGCCGGAGAAACGACCAGCCTTTCCAATGCTTCTTGACTCCAAAAATATATTCCGTGTTGATCGTCCCTTCATGTTGGGCATGAGTGTTCCACCCAACTTGGTGGAGGTGAATGCTGATCCGTTCTTGGTTGTGTACTAGTCCCATACCCTTCAATGGAGTCATATTTTCATTGCAAGCTTAATTATCATTAATCCTGCTTGCGAGTCCTCCTTGTACTGGGGAATTCTTGGAGTTACAAGGCAGACCAGGTACATTATCGAGCTCACTAAGTCGTACCCTGACATGCCCATTCACCTTAGGCAAGTCAAAGTCCTTGCAAAGACAGTCAACAGTCTGCTGCTTCGCATAAAACTTCTGATTGTGCAGAATGTCAGCGGTAGTGCGAGCTTTCTTCCAAACTACCCTGACCCGGTGCTAAAGGATACTTTCGAGTGTCTGGTTCTCGATCTTCGTGCCCACCTATCACACATCAACGTTTTTACCTTAGATTTATTAATAGAAGGATAAAACGGAATAGCATACGTCCTTTCCTCAAATTTTCTGAGCCAATTGTGAACCTTTTGCTTGCTATTCTCATGACTCTCGTAGATGTGTTATTTCCATCGCTGCTTTAGGTTTCAATTTGTCATACCTACATAAGTTAATTTGTAGAAAGGTGAGATAACTTGATAAATACAGTAAGAGGAAGAACCATTAATTAGCACATCGAGCTCATGGTTACACATCCGGTTCCAGAATTTACGGTAAGTCTCGCCCCATCTTATCTTTTCGGTAAAACAATAGACAAGAACAATTAACTGTTGAATCTGCTCAGCGAGTTGTTCATCAATGATTTTCTCATCACAGAGGTTTTGATCACGCGTAAACAATCGGAAAAGAGATCGAAGGGACTGCCCCTTTAGTTTCTCTGGATATCTTGATCTCTCTCATTAGAGATCCCACTGTCCTCTGGGACCACTACCTTGGTACCCTTCTCATCCATCTCGTGCACACATCTCATGTACTTTTCTACATCAAGGCGCGCCAGTTCCATTACGCCCAGTCCTTTTCTTGTGTACTCGATATTCTTTTCCGTGCACAAAGCCATGATGTGCGTGTAGTGCATTGAGCTGTAATTTTCTACCCGTTTTTTCATGTAATCAGTCAACCCTAACTCATCGTGATCCTCCATAAGAACTTCATTACGCCCTTCCTTTCCCTTCGTACGTTTCTCATCAGCCTTCTTACTACACTCGCCCTGCTCTTCATACCTCAACCTCTCCAGCGGAGGTTCCACGGTACCTGACACTACCTTTGCTTGTCCAAGGCTTGAGACAAGCTGATTCAACAGATCCTTGATCTCTGTCATATCTCCTGTGGCTTTCTCCTTCCCTTTTACTTTCACCTCCTCAAATTTCTTTGTTAAGTTTCCTCTTCCTTTCCTGATGAGCTCAGTACCATCATCGTCTCTTTGGTCGGAGGAAATGAGGACTCCCCTGGCTGGTGCCTTCTTGGTCTTCACCGTCGGTTTAACTCGAATCCGTTCGATTCTTGAAGATGAAGTCGGAGTGGAGGGAGGTCTCTTGATTCTCTTCCTTTTCTCGCTGCTCGATCCACCTCTTAGATCTTGGAATTCCTTCTCGGGAGGCGCTTCAATTCTTCCTTCTCTTCTTTCCCCAGTTTCGACTTTCGGTCAACGTCATCTAGCTTCTCCGTGAGAAGTCTCAGCGAGCTCCCGAAGGTCGTCATGACCCAATTCTTCATCTCCTCCTTGTCTTCACTCTTCTTCTTTCCAATTTCCATGATCTTCCGTTCCGATCCAGAGCTCCACGTAACAGCTGGCTTGGCTTTGGTCTACTGCTTAGCGGCTTCTTGCACTGCCTCCTTAAACTTCAGCTTCTCTAAGAAGTCAGCTTGGTACTTGTAAAAAAGGCTCAGTTTGGATTTCCTTCCCGCCAGTTACCATTGTTGAAACCATTCCCATTGGCGTAGCTATTTCCATAATTATTTCCGTATCCCCCGCCGAATTATGCAGGTTGAGCCTTGGGGAATTGTCTCGGAGGGGGCATATGTCCCCAGTATGGCTGTCCGAACATCGGGTAAGGTTGATAAGGTGGATACATAGGAGGAGGAGGAGGAGGAGGAGGAGGAGGAGGAGGTTGGTTAGAATGGTTAGGTTGGTAACCATTTGCTTGCGATTGGTCCATCCAGTACCTACCACAGTTGAACCACCTCCCTCTTCCTCTTTCCCTTCCTCTTCCCCTTCCATTCATAAACCCTATCCACGTCTACGCTTCTCTAACTGACAATCATCAGGAAGGCGCGCTTAGATCACACTTCAGGAGTTTCAAGGTGTAAATAGAATACATCATCAAGACATATCATGGTGAAAAATAGAGGTGCATCCTCCATTTCTGCCAATCACCAATAGAGGTAGCGTCTTCCACCCATGGTCAACTACTAAGCACCGTGTTGCTATCTACTTGAGTCCGCGATCCAGTTGCTCAGCGATCCCGTACCAAGTGCAGACTCGTCATCTACTGCTCGAGGTCGCTCATACCGTTGTCAGCTAGCCGGACCCCTATTCGGCCTTAGCTGCCCCGCTCGGACAAGGAGGGTTCGCACAGGCTAGAGACTCGACGCCAGACCCCACCCAGTCTCTCGAAGGGTCCCAGCTCTGCGAGAAGGCCTCATTGGCCACCGGCTTTGCCTGGACCGACCGCGCCCGGAAAGCTCTCAGGTTGCCGTATTCGGCGGGATTTTCCGAGGAGACCTCCCCGAGCGTCAGACTCGAATCGTTGAGCTTGCTAGCGTAACCCTACTGCGGACCTGGCCAGACACCCAAGCCCCCACACGCCGCTTGACTTTCGTTAAGTAAGCCGAGACCGCCTACGGAAAACAAAGCAGATTTTGACGGGCGGGTCCATGTACACGAGGCATCTTTTCAGAGAAACGGAGCAGGGTCCATTGGCCCCAAGAAAAAAAAAAAAAAAAAAAAAAAAAAAAAAAAAAAAAAAAGGATTGGGCACGAACAGCCTAAGCGCGAAGCGCCTTTTGGGGGATCGGAACAGGCTAGAATCCCCCAGACTACAAAAGCAAAGTATCTTTCGGAAAGACGGGGTAAGCTCGAATCAGCCAAGGCGCAAGGAGTCCTTCGGAGAGACTGAACAAACTCTGTCGGTCAAAACCACTCGAGAGGGACGACCTCGAGCGAGCAGAATGCCCTTCGGGGCGAGTTCAGACCTAGAGCCTACCCACGCAAAGTATCATCCGAAGAAACCGACCAGGTCCGAACAGTCAGAGAACAAGGCTCCTTTCGCAATACACACTCTGACAACCGAGACGTGAGGAACCTTTCCGAGAAACAGAGCAGATACGCACTCGAAGTATTATCCAAAGAAAATGACTAGGTTCGAACCGTCAGAGAACAGGGTTTCTTTCGCAAATCGTACTCGGTCAGCCGAGACCACACATGCGAGGAACCTTTCCAAAAAAAAACAGAGCGGTTCAAACCCAGAGAGTACCATCCAAAGAAACCGACAAGGTTCGTAGAAACTGAAAAAAAATATTCGGACAGCCGGAACCTTTCCGAGAAATGGAGCAGGTCAAGACCCAGAGACCAAGCACCCAAAGTATCTTCGAAAGGAAACGACCAGGTTCAAACTGTCAACGAGCGAAGTGCATTGCTCAGAATACTCGGGCTGAATCTTTCGTGGAAACAGCCCGGGTGCAAACAGCCAATCTACGAGGTACCGTGTAGAGGAGTCAAGACCCGTGGAGCGGGTTGAACGACCGAGAGCCCAACGCGAATCTGAAACAGGTTAGCAAAGAGGAAGTCATACGTCTTCGTCTCTTCTTCTAGCTCCCTTCGACCCCGTCTCTCTCGTTCGCTTTCTCATGCCCACACAGTCTCTCTCTTTCTGAGCACACATTCACATGCGCCCTTCCTCTCTCATATGTTCTCGCGTCCTCTTTCCTCCTCCTTGCATGCTCTCTTCCCGTCGCCCCCTTCCTCTCTCGTTCTTCTCCCTCTCTCTCCCTCCTTTTCTCGTTCGTACGGGCGCCCGCTCCGAGTCGAGCTCTCCCTCTCCCTCGCTCTCTCTATCGGGCGCAAGCTCGGCGTCGTGCGCTCTCCATATCTCTCTCTCTTTCTTTCGTGCGCCAACTCGGTGTCGTGCGCTCTGTATCTCTCTCTCGTGTGCCAACTCAGCGTCGTGCGCTCTCTCCCTCTCTCTCTCTATCGAGCGCAAGCTCGGCGTCGTGCGCTCTCTGTATCTCTCTCTCGTTCTTCCGTGCGCCAACTCGGTGTCGTGCGCTCTGTATCTCTCT
>BFEA01000001.1:634788-657188 GCA_003427395.1 Chara braunii
TTTTTTTTAAGAAACTGCCCGAGCGAGTGCTAGGGGTGCTGATACATGATTTCTTGACTGCTGTCTCCCCTGCCTCTCCCACAGGGGCTGACCCCTGAGGGCTCAGCTCCTCTTGCAAATCTGCAGACGATCCCAGGGGTCCCTTTAGTAATGGATCAACTTCTGGAACGTGCACCGGCTCTCCAGTGGGGGGAAGGTCCATTCCTGAACCATCCTTGATTAGCAAGGTGTCCGTTGCTGTTTGTCCTGGAGCTGATGTGTCCATCTCTGACATCACTGCATTCTGAGTAATGACCAGCGGTGTTGCAGCAAGTTTGTCAATCCAAGCCAAACGAGATCGATTCTCAAGAGAAAAGGCGGGATTGACATGGTTGGTGGCAAAGGATTGGGAAGGCAGGACTGAGCTGCCTTCCAATAGGTTGGATGACGTGGCTGCAGAGTCCCGACTTGGACCCTTTGCTCTAGGGACCCTCTTTTTTTTTTTTTTTTTTTTTTTTTTTTTTACAAAAAAGGCCCAGTACCCAAGGCTGATATTAACAATAAGAAGGTTGAGGCCGGGGTCCTCACAGTCTACCCGGAGTGACTGCATAGAACAAGCTGAGAACTGGGCTCAACTTTCCTCATATGATGATGATGAAGTCTATACTTCCTAGCTCTTTCAGTCCCTGCTTCCCACAAGGCGAAAGTTATTGAACTAGCTTTGTGCCTCTTCACCCAAAACTGAGCGCCAGGAAGACTTGAATACCAAGCACTTAACCAGTTGTAACCATAGTAGCAACAACAAAGGAAACCATACTCTTGTACCTTCAAAGGATCTATCCATACCACACAGCGGGCACAAGACAGTTACTTGGAGGGGGGGGGGAATCAGGGAATTCAGAAATAGGTCTTAGAGGAATAGAGGGATCAACAGTACTCCAGTCATTGAAAACCAGCTGGTAATTCCTTTTAATGGGATCCTGAGCATCTTCGTGTCCACCTTCCCAAATTACATTCCCCAACCTCCCTCCCTGGTCACTCCCCAGCCAACTTTTGTTGAATTGCTTAATGTGGTGCCAGATCTCATTTTGCAAGGATAAGTGTTGAATATTTTCCTTTAAGTGTTCCCATTTAATAGACATATCTGTTTGGATCTTCTGTTTGATAGTATCAGTAAAATCTGGCCCATCCAGACGCTCACTTTCCATCTCATAAGTGCACCTTCTTGACCAAATTGCCCAGATGATAGCCCTCCTTCCAATTAAGAACAGGTTAATTGTGAAATCATCCACTTGGTCAGGATTCCAGGTTTCCAAAAGGAGAGTTTTCCAATCCCACAGCCAGGGATAAGAGGTGCCCAGATAATTCCAGATTCTATCCCACCATCTCCATAGCCAGACCGACCCCGGGCATTGAAGGAAGATATGCTTTATTGTTTCGGGGATGAGTTTGGAGGGAAAAGCTGATTTACAGAGCTTGCACCATGGGTGAGCTATGACTTTTTGTTCTAACGAGTTTCTATCAATAATCCAATCATTTGTGGGAAGACATCTGTGCGCAATTTGTCATTGTAATGATGCTATTTTTGCTGGTTTAGTTCTAGAGGTTTGGAACCACTTAATTCCTCTCAATTTATCCTTACTTAAGTTAAGATTCTTATGCCAACGTTCTTCAATATGGTCTTTTAAATTGACTCTGGGTCGGAGCATTCTATAAGAGGCTTTGACTGAGAGGGTGTGTAAGTTTATAGGATGTGAATACGCTTGTTTTCCAGGGGATGGCCAAATCCAGTTGTGTGGATCAAATGGGAGGTGAGAGATCGGAGTCTCTGGTCTAAAGGAAAGTCATTTCTAATCCGAAAGAGTTGCTCCTTTGTGGACCATCTTATATCATCTTGTTGTCTAGGGTTAAGAGTTTCATCCTCTTGAATATAAAAAATTGATAAGAGAATTTGCTCCGGATTATGAATCTCGATTATGTTCCCCACTATCCCTTTTTTATTACTGATTGGCACCCAATCACTTTTAAGAAGTTTGGGGCCCCTTCGTAAGATTCTAATCCAATCCAGGGGAATTAAATCAATTACCTTGTCTAAGGCCGTGCTCTGATGGTGACTATACCTTAGGCGATCATGAAGGTCTGTGGGCGAACACCAATCTCTACTCTCTTGGTTCCATAGATCTCTAACATGTATTACTCCCCTTTTCATCCAGCTCTTCCAAGGGGCGTCCATACAGTGCAAGACACATCCTTGAGCATCTCTGATAAACGTATTATTGAATAATGGTTGTTGACAAACCTCCTCCCATCTCGACAGAGGCACTCTATCTGGAATGGGCCGTCTCCTCCAATTTTTGATTAAAGTAATCCAAAAAGGATCCCTACAGAGGTCTCTCCTTACTGCTTGTCTATCTGAGAGTTCCCCTTGACATAGATCCCTTGGAGAGTCTCTAGGCAGAGACCAGAAGAGGTTCTTTAGCCACATAAGGGGATCTATGTGATCGAGAACTGGAGGAACTAACCTTTTGATCTGTTCAAAGGCGAGGGGGACCAAGGAGTGATGAAATTGAAAATAAGGCGTTTGACCCATTGAAGAGAGAGAGTTGTTGCTTGGATTTGGGGATCAATAATCCCAAGGTCTCTTTTGGTTTTAGGTTGGATTATAGATAACCAAGCAACTCTACTGATAACATTTTCTCGTTCATGATTCTCACATCACAAGAAAGTTGCTAATTGTCGTTTAAATAACTTGAGGTTACCCTTGTCCAATGCCCAAAAAACAGATTTATACCATATAGAGGTCAATATGACATTATTTATTACTCGAGTTCTGCCAGATAAGGATGTATGTTTGTCCTTCCACAAATCTAGTTTCAACCTAGCTTGTTGTAGAATTGCTTCATTGATGGTAGAAGGTTTACCTGAAACTGAAAGAGACACTCCCAGAATTCTGATTGGTTCATTATGTTGAGACCACTTAATACGGGGATGTTCGGGGGGCCTCACTCCTTGATAGTGAATCCACCATCCAAAAGTTTTACTACCCCAATTAATTTTCATATCAGAGAGCTTACATAATGTGTCCATTATTTTTTTGATAGATTTTAAGTTTGCATGTGATGCCTCAACCATGAGGGAGAGGTCATCTACAAAGAGAGAACATACTGGGATCACATCATCAGGAATAGAGGAAACCTGGATGCGCTTAATGTCTTTGTGATATCTTAAGTTAACAACTAAGGTTTCCATAATGATCACAAAGAGAAGGGGTGCAATTGGGTCTCCTTGCCTAACGGATCTCTGGAGTGTGACAGGGGGTGCCACATTTCCATTTAGCATTACTCTTGTTGTAGCATTTCTATGTAGGATATTAATCCATCTCCTAAAGTGTGGACCAAAATTAAGTTTTTCTAAACATGTGTCCAAGAAAAACCAATCAACATGATCATAGACTTTCTCAAAGTCAATGAATAGGAAGGTTGCGTTATGTTTAGATTGACGGGAAAGCTTGATAAGCTCATTAATGAGAAGAATATTGTCATGAATGTTCCTTCCTTGCATAAAACCAGTTTGTGAGGGATGAATAATATCTGCGATATACTTATTTAGACGATTTGTTAGAACTTTTGAAATTAATTTGTAAACCACAGTTAACAGAGTTATGGGACGATAAATTCTGATATTGTATTTATCACATTTCTTGTAAAGTAATGTTAACACTCCTTGCCCAACTATCTCCCCCATCTCACCTGAATCTCATACTGCCTGATATAAATCCATAAGGTCCTGGGAAATGAAATTTCGCAAAGTCTCTCAGAGTTCTTTAGGAAAACCATCAATCCCATGAGTCTTTTCTTCCTCCATAAGTAAGAGAGCAATCCATATTTCTTCGTTTGTCAGGGGCAACTTCAGTTGTTCCCTCTGTTGTGATGATAGTGATTTTGTCAGAAGAGTAAGAAAATCCTCTATTACTCTAGTGCGTAGATCCAATGACATATCCCTATTTTCTTATAGGAAAAGGTCCTTGAAAAAATCCCGGGCAATTTTAGTGCATTCTGCTGTTGACAAAAAAAGTGGGCCGTTAAGAAATTGAGGATGAGCTAATGCCTTTATAACAGTTCTACCAGTATGGGCCTTAGCCTTGACAAAGAATCTAACATCCATAGCTCCTTCTGTGTGATGTTTTCGAATTCTACCTCGAATCCTCATTCCTTGCCATCTATATTTCATATGAGCAAGTAATTGTGATTCTAGTTCTTGTATTTCCCTGGCCGATTCATTAATAATTTCTGAGTCTCTTTCTTCAACTTCTGATTGTTCTAGTTGTTGGATACGTTGGAAAATACGTGTTTCAGAAGAATGTCGTTCCATTGCTAATAATTTCGAATCTTCATTGCATTTACAACCTAGAAAGACTAGGCCGTTGTTGAACCATTGAATGTCATTGCTTATGGTGGCCTTCTGATTTCTCCAGAAGGACCACACATCCTTGATAAATATTTTGAATGATTCAATCTTAAAATGAGTTGTATTTAGTTTATAGTAGCCCCTTCCTTGGTCTGTTTTTTTACCAAAGGAAAGAATAGCTACACACATTGCGTGGTCGAGTTCGAGGAGGGGACTACGATGAAAAATTCCAGTCACCTGAAGAGCACCTTCCAGTTCTTCAGGGAGAAGGATGAAGTCTATTCGTGACTTGGTGGTCATTCTGGCTTGGTTTTTCCTGTAGCATATATAGGAACGCTGAGACGGATTCATTCGCCTAAAAGAATCAAAAAGATTTAGAGATTGAGATAAGTTAGCCATCAAGATCTCATCCGACTCCACGTAAGCAGGACAGGGAGTGAAAATATTTCATCTATCAAGGGATCGGTCCGGGGCGGCATTAAAGTCCCATGCGATTATAACCGGGATTCCCACGGGGAGGAGGAGGGGGAGGGATTCAAAAAAACGTTGACGATCCCCAACATCGTTGAGGCCGTATACGCATAGGATGCTGACTACTTCCAGCTCCATCATTGCTAAAATATGTACCCACATGCCTTCCTCTTTGTCGGTATCCCAATATATCGGTTCTATCTTGGATCCTAGAGGAATCCAAATAGCTACTCCAACACTCCCAGGGCGAGGGGCATGAGCTTTGAAGGCTGTAAAAGACCAGATTTGTTTGTGACAGTAGTTATGATGGTCTGAGTCCATGAGGTGAGTCTCCTGGATGCAGATCACATCAGGCCATTCCTTACCTCCAATGTCTCTTATCTGGTCATAAGTTGCTTGTTTTTTTTGGAAAAGTGCTGATGCTAAACCATTAACATTGAGAGATATGAGGTCAAGGTCCGCATTTCTTCTAAGTAATTTCCATATTTTATCTTTATTATAAAGAGCGTCAATTACTCGAAGATTATCCATACCAATATAACACAATCAAAAAACGATTCGAGGCGTGGTAGTAAGGCCTGATGAAGGGGGATTAGAGGGGGGTCACAAGTCTAACCACTGTCCTGTGTTTAACAATGCACCCGACATCAAAATCTTAAAGCCCAGGATCCTAACCAACAAGGTTCCAACGTCTGATTCTGACCAGAATTCATTGGCTTGTACCTTCAGGAGTTGGAGCTCACACAGGGCTTCCTGACTGAACCATCCGAGATCCGAGTTCTTGCTAACTTCATATATCAAATATACATTACCTTCAACCAGTCTATATTCTCCATCAATTACCGGTAGTAGAGCCTTACCCCCGGGCGGGAAGTTTGTTTTGACAAAACTCAATACATCATTCTTAGAAGAGGAAGGAGAGGGGGGGGGAGACGCAGATCCTAAAACTGTAATTTCTCCGTAGACTGCTTCCGGGGACTCGAATAAACCAACCTCCCAGGTCCCTCCTTGATGTCTTACTGGTAAGAATACTGTCCCAACTTTAGTAGGTGATAGGTCTCCTTGCCCCTTAGCTAACCGATGTTTAAGTCTTTGTCTTTTGCTTGTGAGTTCGGGCTCATTGTCAAAAAAGGGGGTTTGAGAGGAAGGCGAGTTTTGGGAACTTTCTAAAACCTTTTGGTCCTTCCTACTGTCCCCCTCATCCTGGACATCGGAGGGATTGCCTGGTTGACTAGATACCTGGGAATCTGAAGCAATGGTCTCAAGGGACTGACTATCTGTAACCGAGTTATAAGAGAACGAGGGCTCTTGAGGTACTACAGATTCCAGCAGCTCATGATTTTATGCAAATCTAGGGACTCCCTATCCCACTCAATGAGATTCTGGCTCTGCTTAATGTATGACGCTGGTAACTGTTTTTGTGGAATCTGCAAAAACTTTTTCTTCGCGGTGAGCTCAGATATAATATCTTTAAAAACTTGACCTCCTTCTTCCTGATTGGCTAGCTGTTGTGTGGGTATGATGTCTGAACCAAGTGTCCCTTCATTCTTGGGGCCAAAGTGCACTGAGTTTCCTGATTCGAGGGGGGGGGGTTCCTCGCATGGGTCATCAGGGTAATCCGGACAATTTTCCAGTTGTCTGTTTGCACTATCATCCTCCTCTTCCTCAATTTGCCTCAACAAGGGTTGAAAGTAGTTGTGTGAAGAAGGTAGACCCTCATTCAGGAACCCAGCATTGAGTCTAGCTTCCGACCCTGCCATATTTGGAGGTGGGTCTGTGACGGATCGAGCTAGGCCCTGCTGATGCTGTGAGGCAATCCGACCGAGGGAGGGGCCTGATGGTGCTGAGGTGGTGTTTCCCATACATGAGGATGACCCGGGTCCTAATATTCGGACCCAGGTAGCTTGATGGCTGGATCCCTGTTGCTGTGCTGCATTAGCAGCCGACGCTGAGTGGGAGTGTGAAGACCGGGGCTGACTGATAGGGGAGGGGACCTGTCGAGAAGGTTTTCTCCCCACCCCCTTCCTCCTGGTGGGTTCATACCCACCGGGGGGGGGGGCAGGGGGGCGGGGAAGTCATGTTCGCCGTACTAGCTCCGTATTTTGCTTGAATTTGATTCCCTCTTCTTTTATTTGTCGGGCAGTCCGGATCTTCGTCGGTGTGGTAGTACCACCGACACACGCTACACCAGTCGGTGTCCTGATTGACGACTTCCAGATCGATAGAGCCGCCATCTTTTCGTAAATCTATCCCAATATATGGCGTAAAGTTTTCCTGGGCTAATGCCTCTAGATCAAAACGGATGTTAAGCAGTTCGGGTTCTTCCGGCTTTGATGAGGTCGGCCCTGTCTTAAGAATCCGCCCGTATGCCAATTTCACCGCGTCATAAACCAGAGGCATCGCTCCTATTGGGATCTCTAATACCCTAATCCAATAAACCTTATAACACATTGTTTCTCTCAATTCCCGCAACTCTACTTCCGACATCCACGGCCTAAAGTATAGGGTATACTTGATACCATCCAGGACAATATCATCCACTTGTTTCCGGTGGAGCCAAGCAACTACAACATCCGTACTTGGGACATAAGTGACCAAGTTACGCCCCTCGTTATGAAAGAGACCACATCTGGGCTCAGGGCCCAAAATGGGCATTCCAGTCCACTTGTTTTCATATATCCTGACAATCTTCTTCTTAAGTTCCGTCGGTAAAGAGTCACTCTTCTCTCCAAAGAATATAGTCACCGCGTGCGTAGACAACCATTCCTTATGAGCGTTAAATACCACCGGGTCAACTTTGGCCCGGACACAGTCCTCCGTGCGTTCCACTCGACTCTGGTCATTCGGAATGAGGTCTGACAGCAGAACTCCCATTCTATAACATTCTTCAATAACTTTAGCTGCTCGAATCTTATCCATCTTCGTTGAGGTGGGATCACGAGAGCTCTCCGCCATTTCAGGACTAATCCTCACGCTAAATAACCTTAAGTTTATATTCCTACATCAACATATATTTCACAGATTATCCTGATGCCTGCCCAAATCAAATCATGCGGCATGGGCTTATGATGAGGCGGGTCTCTAAATCCAGATCAACTATTAGCAGGAACGAAGTCAGACCTAAAAAGAAATAAGTCCTCCTAACACACTCCCAAAATCGAGTGGTTCAGGCAGAGGGCTATTATCGAGTTCGTCTGAGGTTGTCCCGTGGCCCGACACCACTTCGGATAACGATTGTGTGACCTGACCGAGACTTTAAGGGAAGGTGGGAATAACACCTTAGCTCTTAGCATAAACTCCTATATCCAAATCAAGGCATGGACATCCTACCCAAACCATATATAGACCAATGAACAAACGAGCCAGCCATGAAACGGGGGTGTTACCTCCTGACCCTTGGGTCTACCTTCGATTGTTGTGCGCTCTTCAGGAGGATTCGTTAGATACGAATAGCTCGTTACCCGTTGATGTATGGCTTCGTCCTGCTCATGCACTGGTGAGAAAGTAGCCCACCCAGGAGACAGTGGCTCCAGGGGAGGCGGCTCCTCAGGTCTTCAAAGCATCATGAAGTTTGCTATTGGTGAGCGGTGGAGAGGGCGGAATAATTGGAATAGGAGCTGCTGGCAGAGCTCTACCCTCGAGTGAGGACACTCCTCAATCCACCCAAGGATTGAGATGGGGAGGGATTCCCACAAGATATCCTTCGTCAACCCTTTGTCAGCAGGGCGCACGGAGTCAGAAGGAAACGTCAACACACCTCCGTATACAGCGCATGCCTCAAGTAACCATACCCGACATGTCGAGCTACCACCGATCTTGCCACGACGTTAGGGTTAATCACCGACAGAGAGTCTGCTTTCCGATGCAAGACGTAAGCAAACAATCCGAGACGGCGATTAACGTGGAGCGTAGCGGCAGAACGGCGGTTGTTGAGGCCGGCGGGCGCGAGGCCTCCTCCAGTCCCATCATCCTTAAATCATTATAACTTTTGAAAAGGTCATGATGAGAAATGCCACATAGGAACAACGAATAGGAGGGGAGGGGAGAATGCCATGTAAGAACAACGAATAGGAGCGGAGGAAAGGGGAGGTTTTCCGGACCCTCTCCGCCTTCACGGGGTCCAGAGTTTCACGAACGTCAGACCCTCTCTTGTCCGAATGTTGGAAAGGGTCTCGTGTTCCTAAAACGTTTGACCCTCTTCGGTGTGAAAGCCATAAGAGTCTGGCGTTAGTGAAACACCGGACCCTGTTCGGTCCGAAAGTCGGAGAGGGTCTGGCGTTCATGAAACACCGGACCCTCTCTGGTCCCAAAGTCGGAGAAGGTCCTAGGTTTCATGAACATTAGACCCTCTTAGATTCGAATGTCAAAGAGGGTTTGACGTCGTGAAACGTCAGACCCTCTCCGACATTCGAACCCGAGAGGGTCCAATGTTCGAACCCTTAGGATAGGGTCCGATGTTTCACAAACACTAGACTCCCAGCCCACTATTCGATCCTCATCGGACCCCTTCCTCCCCATCGCTTCCCTGCCAGACGTTCGAACCAAAGAAGGTCTGATGTTTGAGGAGCATTGAACCCCTCAACGCTTTCCATCTCCATGGGGGCCGGTCTTCCTCGAATGCTGGACCTGCCCATCCCTCCCTGTATTTCTCTCTCTCTCTCTCTCTCTCTCTCTCTCTCTCTCTCTCTCTCTCTCTCTCTCTCTCTCTCTCTCTCTCTCTCTCTCTNCTCTCTCTCTCTCTCTCTCTCTCTCTCTCTCTCTCTCTCTCTCTCTCTCTCTCTCTCTCTCTCTCTCTCTCTCTCTCTCTCTCGTATTGCTTGTAGTTCCTTAAAAGGGATACGACGTTTGTAGAACGATACAAGGACACCTTTGGCATGTTGACTGTGTGGAGGGGCCCACTTTCTGTCCTTTAGGGATGATAACTTCCTTGATAATATGGTTGTGACAGTTGTCAACTTCTTTCAAATGGTTTCATTGTATTGTTTGCCCGTCCAGGAAAGATTCAGGGGCATTCGGGGGGTGGATAAAAAAAGGTCAACGACATGTCCAAACTCTACCAAGACAAGTTATGGCTTTCGAATGGGCTGGTGGGACCCACGAGGTAGGGTGCAGTATTGTTATCTTTGTAACGAAAAACAAAGGTGTGAACTGATACTATTGTGGTGGCATCGAGAGGTCTGAGGGTGACAAGTGTACGTCAAAAAACGACGAGATTAACGATTGAAACTTGAGGAGATTTTCAGCAGGGTACCAATTGGGTTAAAATTGACAAGAAAGTCAGCCTTGACCTTGGTCTGTTCCAGAGATATGGTCAGAATGCTTTCGCTATGAAGCCCTTCGACATTAAGGGGGATGCAACTAAGTTTGATATGGTCAGAATGCTTTCTCTATGAAACCCTTCGACATTAAGGGAGATGAAACTAAGTTTCATATGCTTTATCCGATTGATTTTCTTAGCTAGGCCAACAACTATAGGTAAAGTGGTCAGTATCCGAAGGTCGCAACTGATCACGAGTTGACGGGGCCTCTTGTGCCATTCGATGCTCCTCTCGAAAGTCTCACTAGCCTTTCGAGTATTGTGGCGAACGACGTCAAGCTGATTCAACTCCATAACAAGTTTCGAAAGGGAAGAACCAGGGTTCTGCATACTCGAGGCGGTCAGGGGGAGGTTCAATGGGCAAGCTTACGAAGAGGAAGGAACTTGCCACACCTCCTTTGTGACTCGCTGACCCTTCTAATCAAGTCCATGTCGCTAACCACAACATTTGTAAACCATCTACAAACCCTATCGTATTGGAACTTCATATTGTTGTAAAAAAGTTCAGCAAAAACGAATGAGCTGAGAATAGTTGTCATAGAGATGCATCTGCTACCTGTTTTAACCACAATATCATTCTTGGAGTTACATTTTATGTGATTCATACAACATAAGCTATCTAGTATGATGAGGTTAAGATAAAAACTCACTATCTCCTTGTTCAACCATTTCCTTTCGATCACGAGCGGGCTAAAATTATTAACTGTCAACACCAATTATTTTATCGTCTCTTCGTTAAACAAGTTTACAATGATGTCTCTATGTCCGAGTTCCACTCCTAATCACGTGAGTGCGTTTGTCTCCTTCTCTATAAAGTTCGTTGTTGGCAAGTGTACGGTCCATCATTTTTTGCACCTTCGATTGACCTCCATTTTCGTTTACGTTGCAGATGACAACGTCGCATGTTGTGAAGTGAGTTATTGTCCTGAGACGTGTAGTTATAGTCATATTGTTTGTGTTTGGCTTTGTATCATTTCAGCATACACTGAGGTTACCCTTAATGTAGATGAGATACTTATATGCAAATCTTGTTTATGGAGTTGCCATTAAAACAATGTTACATCATGTTATGAATTTATGTGTACTTCTATTACTTATATTACAAATTTTCATTCCTTCGGTGTCATTAATGTTTTTACTAAGTGTCGTACTCACATCTTCCTCGTCCTCCTTCACACCCCCACCCCCTTCCCTCCCCTTCTCACTCCCTTAAACAAAACACATCCCAATGATGACAATGTTATGTACATAGGTTGTATTGGGTGTTATATGTTTGAGGGGGATGGGGGAGGAATGCATGAGATAAAGGGTTGAAGGGAAAAAAAAAGATAAGAAAAATGAATAGACAGGTAGATAGACAAACACATTCGTCAAGAGATTGAAGCTAACACAGATAAAGAGGGCGCACATCCTTGAACACATGTCGCTATTGATACTGCAGTGCGATATCCTTTCATGTTTTTCTATAATTTTTTTATGTCATCACAAATCTTTATCTTAATGTTTACTCAAGTTGCATATGTACAGACACGCACACACACACATCGCACACATCCAACATTACACGCTCGTGGTGACAGACTTCGGGCATATGAAATTCGAGTACAACAATTCGCTAACACCAGATGTGGAACTTACGAAAAAGGTGATAAGGGGTTCGACAAAATTTTTGTACATGAGATCGGTCGATTAGAAGTAAGATATTGACACTAAAATGTTCAACTATATATGGGTAGTCGAAGGCATCAGAGAAATGTGACTTCAACGAATGGAGTGCGTTTCTGCTCACATATGCTTCACTATTGGTTAGAGGTTGTTTGTCATTCACGTTTTCCTCATATGAGACTAAGAAGATATGATGCCGAATAGCTCTCGATGTACCTGTCGTGGAGTAGGTATATGGTAGAGCATGCATGATTGTGTCTGTTGGGATAGTCATCAGAGAGTATGAGACGACCGTGGTGTGAACACGAGTATAAGTGATTGCACGAGAAGGCGAGCTTGCAAAGGCAAAGAGGATGATTGATGCAATTATACAAAGATAAAAGGGGATGTTGCAAAAGGGAAATCTTTGTTGTACAAGGCACATAACTTGTGAATGAGATGCAATGCGAAATCAAATAGAATTGTTGTAAGAAATATATTTCGAAACAAGTAATCATGGTATATGAAGATCCCACATACATCAACGAACTCCTCTTGCTTTATACTAGTGATTGTCTTGTGAGTAATTATTCATGGTTGGTGCCCCCATAGACTCACACCTTTTTGACTTAATCATTAAACCTTAATCGCTTATACGAACTTGCAATGGCAAAGAGGATTATTGATGCAATTATACAAAGATAAAAGGGGACGTTGAACAAGGGAAATCTTTGTTGTACAAGGCACATAACTTGTGAATGAGATGCAATGCGAAATCGAATGGAATTGTTATGCGCAAAGTTTAGAAAATATAGGAAAGATATTTCGAGACAAGATATCGTGTTATATGAAAATCCCACATACATCAACGAACGCCGCTTGCTTTATACTTGCGATTGTCTTGTGGTTAGTCATTTATAGTTGGTGCCCCCATAGACTCAAACCTTCTTGTCTTAATCATTTACTACATTTAGCCTTAACTGCTTACATCTTACATCTTATCGCTTACCTGTTACCCCTTATCCTTACCCGCTAACCATTACCCCTTACCCCTTACCCCTTACCCCTTACCCCTTACTCTTACCCCCTACCCCTTACCCCTTAGTACCCTTACCCCTTAGTACCCTTACCCCTTACCCTGTCATAATTCATTACAAAACCATGAGCAATGAGGCAAAATAACAATCTGTCACTTCCGTTCAAAAAATACAAATTGTTCGTTTTGACGAAATCATAGTTACTACCTCCTATGACTCAGAGTAGGACATCCCGTTGATCTGCCCATGCTCCCCCAGAACAATCATCACCGTGTGTGATGATGCCTTGTCGAGCAGTGCTCCCAAAGTGACCCTCGATTAGCACCCCCCACTGTCTCCCACCTCTAAGAGAGGTGTGCCGCTCCTAGCTTATGACACTACCCTGCCACCTATGACTCAGGGTATTCACAACCCCTAATGTACTGCTACGCCCTACTAGGATACCCATAGCCAACCATGATGATGCCTTTCACAGGGTGGTGTTCCACTGTTCCCCAAACTAACCACGTCACTACCTGCCACATATGACTCAAAGTAGGACATCCCCGGATCTGCCCTTGCTACCCTGGAACAATCACCACATGCCCTGTAGTGCTTTAGTGGCCTCACCTCCCCAACTACCTCCTCTGTTGTGACGAATTACTTTCTGTTTCACGCGACTTTCCACGCGATTTCATTCTGGGGCCTGGGACGAGGGGAATGATCCGATTACACAAATACCCTCATTATTTTCCTCCTTTTCCTTGTTTTCAGAAAACTTGGTCCCATGGCGGTTGGTAGTTAGAACGCGCCTCAGCGAGCGTGAAAATAACATTTGACGCGGCCTCTTTCATTTTTTGTTGGGAATGGGGAAGGGAATGTTGGTGCGGTTATCGTGGGGGAAAGTTTTTTTTAATTTTGAAATGCTGGCAAAAATACGGGAATAATAGGAATTAGGACTTTAATTACATTAGGATTTTGGGGTCGTATTTTATGTTTGCCATTGTTTGGTAACAGCACGGTGCTCCTTACTAACGCACGTTCTGCCACGCTCAGTCCCTCACCCTACGTCCGCCGCACCTTAATTCTAATCTCAACTGTAATCCCTTCTTGCTTCTCCCTCCATGCGTGCTGGTGTAACTTTAATCTTCTCACCCCGGGCTTCTCATCGCGCAGAGATACGTAACTCTTCCTCCCTCCACCTCATTGCCCGCAACGGTGCATGACTGGATCGATGTGTGGAGAGTGGCTACGCCCCCCACGTCGCGGCCTAGACATGCTGACCGTAGGCACTTCCTTCTCCCTTCTTTTCCCCTGCCTCAGCATAACCCCCGGCGCTGATGGCTAATAGTTATAAATTTTGCAAGCGTGATGAAATCGCTCTCTGATTAAATTTGGAAGGCTAGCGTGGTCAAGAGGATCGGCTAACGGGTACGGTCGACGGAAACGTGAGTGTAGAGTTGGGCGATCTGACGGCCTGGTGGTGAGCGGGCGGGATTGCAGTGTGGCCACGACTGACTGTGGAACACGGGGGAATCCGACGTGCATACTTGCGCTAAGCAGTGTGGCAACTCGGAGTCGTTGATAGACATGGGGGGATGGACTGCCTGCACGAAAATCAGCAGAGGGTTGGAGAGAGAGAGAGCCGAGAGCGTGAGATTGTTGGGTGTATAATACTTCTTCTCGTGTCCCTCTCAAAAATTTTGCGTTCAGAACTGTGAGTTTTTGTCGTTCCCATTTTTGTAATGACAGATGGATATCTGGCTATGTAAATTATGTTCTCCCTTCGGAACATCTTTCACGTTTCTTTCCTTGTTGATATGATGTTGGATATGGTGATTAAAATCTCGGGCACTTTTTTTTCCGTAGTTTTAATCGTTTGTACCTGTGTTCTCCCGCTTACAAATTATGATTGGAAAACATGAATTTCTGTCTAGGATTGGATAACTTAAAATAAAAGGGAAGGCATGTTGGTCGTTTTGCTTAATGTCTGAGGGGAGAAATTCATGCGAACTCGCGCATGCGCTACAACTCGCCGACAACGCGGCCCGTGGGGCATACACGCGCTTGCATACTCCTTTCTTTTGACGGTTCTGAAATTACCCAATCTGCGTGAGTAAGAAGGTTCGTCGCGAGTATGAGCCCGTAGTGGCGAAATCCGACGATCGTAATTGCACACACCGGAAACTCCGAACGCTCCTTCCCGTGCTCGGACCACTTGTATCCTCGTCCTTAGAACATTGGCACTGGAGAAGTTGAGATTCCAGTTCCGGCCTGGGACTCTGCCCCTTTTTCCTAAAATCCTTGGCACACCCCCTTCTCGCGACTTCCAGACCCACTACCCACTCCAATCAGGAAGTCGTGCTGGGCGTGAGGTTGGTATCAGAGCACTGGCACGTGTCAATCTAAGGACTAAGCGAGTCATTGGTCTCCATAGGTGATCGATCTGGCCAGCCTTAGTCGATCATGATCTAAAACTAAAAACGAGCCGACAAGGAAGCCTGTAGTCACTCGGAGTAGGTCCATGGGACGACAGAGGGCCAACATGAATGCCAACCCAGTGGTTAATGCTAATCAACATGTTGTGCGGAATCCCGTTGCACAAGCGGCACCGGTTCCCGCACGTGTACACGTAACAGCTGCCCCCCCCGATCTATACTTGTTTGACCCGGCACATCATCTAGCAGGAGCGTGGTTGGCCACCCTTCGGGCACAACAATACGATGATCATGAGACTCAAATCAATATTCCGGCCTGCTTGGGAGGAGAGGCGCATCACTGGTTTAGTACCTACCATTGGGTGGATCTTCCGACTTTTGAGAGGGATTTCTTGCACAGATTTGACTATATACATCCGAAGCCCATGGGGTTGCCAGGAGGAATCCGAATGATTATGCCAGATGAGGAGACAAATGAGTCCGAACAGACCAACGAGAAAGAAGGCGAGTACTCTGCCTCGCCCTGTACGGATTATGAAAGCGAGGAAGATTCTGATGAGGCCAAAGCCGTGTGTGAACTAATGAACAGAACCTGGTGATACCCGATCCGCCAGAAAACAGCTAAGACATTCAGGATATCAGGAACTAGTGATAGTCCAAGAGAGCTTCAGTGTGCACGCACGTTCATTTTGGGGGAACCACTAGTGCAGCTTTCCAGATTGCTAGATTTTTTGGAACACCCTCGAACCTTATATAACGCGGCCAATCCACAGTTACCTCGTTATTTGGATAAAAGATATTTTCGTGATGTCATGGAATCACCCTCTCGATCCCTCCTCACAACAGGAAAATAAGTACGTATGTTGTGACGAGGCACTGAAACACGCACTTCGAAACCCCCTGCGTGGTTCGACGCATCTTCTTTCGAAATTAGGATTAAAATTGTCGAAAAACCAATAAGCCTTCGAGACGTGGAGGATGGGATTACACCCGAGGAACACATGGCGATCACCGAAGCTGATGCACAAATGATTGCCATCGTGTTCGTCTTGCGGTCAGACCACTCGTTTATTTCGTGCCCTCTAACCTGGACTTCCAAACGGACTTAGACGAAGCAATTAGAAGTCAAAATCAATGGACAGTCCTACGATCTACATGTACCGGAATGCGTCCCAAACGATATTCATCAGATGATTGCAGATATCTTGACCGAATACCACAAAGCAATTAGTGTCAGGGATACAAACATTGGTTTGTCCCGAGTGATCCAGCATGAGATTCGGACTGGGGATCATCCGCCCATCCACTGTAAACCATACCGATACTCCCTCACCGAAAGAAAAATGGCGTTGGAGAGAATTCGGGAGTTTGAGGAGAATGGTTTGGTTGAACCCGCCACTGGCCCCTGGTATTTTCCGGTGGTTTTAGTACCTAAGAAAAATGGGTTAATTCGCATTTGCAACGATTACTGAAAATTGAATGATATCACGATTAAGGATGTGTATCCCCTACCCCGGATTGATGATCTGCTGGATGCTATTGGATGTGCCAGTTATTTCAGTAAATTTGATATTCGCGATGGTTTTTACCACATTTTGGTTAAGGAAGAAGACATGTCGAAAACGACGTTTGTTTTGTTTGAGGGGACGTGGCAGTGAATCCGTTGTCCTATGGGGATATGCAACGTGCCCGCAACTTCCAGAGGGCGATGAACGTCACCTTCTAGAACTTTGTCAACAAGACGTGGCTGACGCAGGGCATGATCAACTTTTGTGTTATCGTGTATATGGACGACAATTGGATATACTCCGACTCATTTCATGGACATGCTCAACACGTGGAGTGGACATTGGGGGCCTTGAGGGACGCGAGATTCAAGATCGCCCTGAAGAAGAGCGAGTTTTTACTTTCGGAAATCTCATTCCTGGGTTACATTGTGACGGCGAGAGGGCTGAGGTCGGATCCACGAAAAATCATAGCAGTCTGAGAGGCACCCACTCCTACATCGCTGCCACTGATCCCGACCTTTTTGGGACTGGCCTCGTACTATCGTTGATTCATTCAGGACTTTACGGCGATTGCACGGCCCCGGACGAATCTTTTGTGGAAGGACCAGCCACTGCACTGGGATGCGGGGTGTGAGCAGGTTTTTTCTGCATTGAAAAAGGCCCTGGCCTCGACACCCATTTTTATCCGGCTAGATCCAGAAAAGTCGTTCATACTCATTGTTGATTAGCCACTGGAAGCTATCTTTGTTGTCTTGGCGCAGAAAGGAAAGGACGACAAGGAACACGTTATCGAGTATGCATCTCGGACATGGTCGGACAAGCGATGCAACGACTTAGCTCCTCAGGGAAAATGATATGTGGTGGTCTGGGGATTCAATATTTCTATCTGTATCTGTACGGACAAAAGTTTTTGTTGGTTACCGACCACGAGTCACTGCTGGCCCTTAAGAAGCTTACTAATTATACGTGCATAAACGAACGCTAGGCGGTCAGGTTACAGGAATACGACTTCGATATCATCCACAGGAAGACGGAGTGGTACGGGAATGTTGACGGTTTGACAAGATTGCATCGACCAGGTAAGGTACCCAAGGGCGAGGAAATCATCCCGTGGAAGGATCCGAAGTCTCCCAACGGCCCCGCTTACGGAGGAGTGAGGGTTCTCCACCGGCCCCCAAGGAAGTGACACGTGGACTCATGGTGACATTGGGAGAAGGTAATGATGGGACTCCTCTCTCCCCTGCTTCTTCTTCTTTTCTTTCTCTGCCTGATAAATTTTGCTACTTTTGTTAAGCTATATCGCGAGTCTATTCTGTCTTTATGCGTCCACACGGAGAAGGGTACGTCGATTGGGTAGACTGTTGTCAGTGTGTCTTGAGAGCCCGTGGGTATAGAAACACGGGGAAGACATGGTTGTTCCCTTTATGTCGGACCGATAAAATTTCGACAGAGGCTCGATTCCTCGAAGCCACCTCGAAAGAAGTGGAAAAGACGGGGAGATTCCGACGCGCTGAAGTTTGGACAAATGTCATGCTGGTAGCGATGGTTGTAGGGAACTCTCTCCAAGAGTATTCGAAAGAGGACCGCAGGCGGAACAATGAACGGGTGCGGGATTATAGGTGGAACGAGGGAAGGCTAGAAAAACGAAAGATCGATGGTAGCGGCCTTTGGATGGTCGTACCACACCCGTTTATGCGATATGATTGGGTAAAGACGGACCATGAAGAGACAACAACTCATTTTGTTGTCCGAATGATTAGGTGAATTTGGGTCATCGACAAAAATTAGTGGTACTGGTCCAACATATAAATTCATTGTCAAAAATTGCCCGGTCTATTTGGCCGACAAGGCCCCGATCCAGCCGCCTAGATCCATCATTCCAACTGTAGTCAAACGGCCGTTCCAGAGACTTAGCATGGATACAACGGATATCGTGATTCCCCCTTACCTTAATAGCTGCGAGTATTCAGTCCTACTCGTATTTGTGGATTATTTTTCCAAATGGACCAAGGCCTACCCATGTATGACAAGACACACGATGGAGATTGCGCGACATTTCAGTCGTTTCCTCGGAATGCATCAACATACTGAGGAGATCTGAATGTCGTTAATGGACAATGGAGAAGAATTCCAAGGGGAAGTCTTGAGGAGTCTAGTCGTCACAGTATATGGCGTCTCCATTCAGAACACCGCTCCTCATATGTCTTAGTCGAACGGCCTCATAGAAAACACAAATCGAGTGAGAAAAAATGTTCTTTGACTGAACATCGTGGCTAGGGACACGATGCCCTGGCCTGACATTGTAGATCAGATCTTCACCATTCATCGGGGAACACCTCACGAGCCCACAGGACTGTCCCCGTTCCAATTACAGACCAATACCCTAGCCTGCGTAGCTCTGCCAAGCCTGAATGACGAAACGATGTTGGGTCGACGATCTACAAGGGCGACGGCTAAGGAAGAGGCCAAGCAACATTTAGAACTGATGGAACGGACCCTCCCTCGTTCGGCCCGGAAACGACAGCGAATGACCGAAATGGCCCAAGGCCGACAAGTCCGGAGCTATGAAGCCCAAAACGGGAATGATGGGCCTCAGCCCCAATACAAATTAGATGACATCGTGCGGGTAAGGAAATGTGCGCGTCAAGGTAAACTAGCGCCACGTTTCTTTTGCCGATTCCGCATAGTGGAGCTTGGTCCAAACGGAGTGAATACGATGCCACTTGCCCCAAAGGTCTCAACTCGACCCATCATCCGCCACGTATCCTATCTTCGTCCTTTGCCCGAAGTCGCCCCTCCCTCACCTCGAAGCTCCTCCCCGACCTATGAGTGGGATAGCGAGGGGCATGAATGTCTTCCTTCTCCCTCTCTCGAAGAGTCATCTTCTTCTCCCCCGCCATCGCCATGAGTTTTGTGGCGGAGCACCTAATCAGTCGATGTGTGTTAACGCCACGAGGCTTCATTCCTTCAATTCGACAAGTGCATCATCCACAGCGTAGCCAGGATCTTCTTCGATTTGCGAAGTTCTTCAGCACGACCGGCATACACGCAGCGGCCGAGTTCAAATTCGTCCACAACGAAACGCAAGGGAGGGTGTTGGCCGAAGCATCCGCGTTCTTGCGGCTCTCTTCCCCGGGAGTCTGCCATATCTGGGTGATAGTCTCCTTCAGTGGAGACTGTTCTATGCTCCACGAAAGCGTTCACGCGAATGCATTCACTCGGCTGCGAGCCTGGGCAAAGGAATTGGCAAACATGTGGCGGCAGAGGCTTGCACGCCCAGGGGATCGGATTGTCGATATGACTCGATAATGATAGCATCGACATACACCAGATCCGAGTACACCACACGGAGTTTGAGGTGGTCCTTCCAGAGCTGGTCCTCTTCGCACTGTCCCAATGAACCAGCATCGACTCTCTACATTCACGTTGTTGTCGGACTTCCCTCCTTTGAGACAGTCTCCCCTTCTTCCACAACTATCCTACAGAGTTAGGGCAATCCCGATACCCATTCCAGACGAGTGGAGGTGGACAAAGTGGTTGGAGGCCTTCGTGGCAATCAACTTTTGCTTGTTGAAGGTTGCATTTCGGTGATATGAGTCGATTGATGAGAACGACAATGACGAGGAAGTCGAGCTGCTGATTATCCAAGCGTGGAGGACGGACGTGGAAGGGGAATTGTTGGGACTTCTATTTGGAGAGGTGGGAACCAATCATCTTGAGTCGATCACAGGGAACTGCTGGTTCTCCTCGCGCAACTCCTCGACGACCTGCCCCTGGACATCATCTACTGCAACGATTACATTTCGGAGCACGCGACTCTAGAGCTGACGTTGACGCCGCAGCTGTTGTGGACGCGTTGTACCGAGTACGACGATCAAGACTGCTACCACCCTTCAACTGACAAGTACTTGGATCCGGAGGAGATAATCGATTCAAACTTCTAGTAGTGGTCGAGTCGTGGGGCGAAGAGGAGGAGAGTGTTGAATCAGGATCTAGTGACCCTGATTACAGTGGGCATTCGGAAGAAGAACGTGCGGCGGCAAACGAGGAGGCGGAGAAACGAGCAAAAGAGCGCGCCAAAGGAAAGCGGCCCCTCCCTCAAACGACATCTGACGATCCTACACGGGATCTCGATCTGCCAAAAAAAGAAGAAGAGTGCGATGGCGGTGCCACAGGGGCAGAATGTAGCCTAAGGCAAGGCTGAAGTCCCTCTCCCACTCCCTTCGCCCGCGCCGCAATTCGCCTGCGTTGAAATGTTGGCGATCGGTTGACGTCCCCGGTCATTATCCCCCCGTCCCCTTGATTACCTCACCCTCCGGGCCTCCGCCAGATCGAGAACCACCCGCCATTTCCCAACACCTGGCACCCCTTCCCCCCTTTCCCCCTTCCTTGTTCCATCAATACTACGCTACTTGCCTCATATGTGATGTTCTCCCCCACCCGACTACACAGTCCCTTGTCCCCTTTTTCTGCCTCCACATCCTCCTCTTCAGCGTGGCATGACGAGACTTCAATAACATTGAAGTATACTGCCAAAATATGGGGACAATCCCCGTCTGCAATCGTCACGAGCAGTTTCGCACGGCCCTTCTGTGCACCCTCCGTACCCTCTATCCCGACTACCTCGCCTCCCTCGTCAATCGCAATCGTTGCTTCCCTCGCATCCATCGATTGTTGTGATATGCGGCTATCCCCACCGGGGTGCGATCGCTGGCCCGCTTCCTCCCTCCGCTTCTCCAATCCCATCCTTCGCCCCCCCCCCCCCTCTGTACTGAGAGTGCCAGCTCAACCAAGACAACAACAACAATGACAAGGATAGCGGCATGGGCGACCACAAGGAAGCGACGAAGATCGGGCTTCAAGAGCAAATTCCATATCGGCGCCTCAGTCGTCTTCTTTTTCTTCATCTCCTCCTCCCTGTCTCTCCTTCCCTTCTCTTGCATACATGGACATGCAGCATGCAAGCAGGAGCTTGCATAAGATTGGAACCCCCTGGGCGTCATACATGTGACGAACTACTTTCTGTTTCGCACGACTTCTGCGCAATTGCATTTTGGGGGGTGGGAGGAGGGGCATGATCCAATTACACAAGTACCCCCATTCTTTTCCCCCTTTTCCTTGTTTTGAGAAAACTTGGTCCCATCGCGTTTGGTAGTTAGAACGCGCCTTAGTGAGCGTGGAAATAGCGGTTGAGGCGGGCTCTTTCTTTTTCTGTTGGGAACGGGGAAGGGAACTTTGTCGTGGTCATCGCGCGGGAAAGTCTTTTTTAATTTTGAAATGCTGGGGAAAATACGGGAATAATAAGAATTAGGACTTTAATTAGATTAGGATGTTGGGGTCGTCGTATTTTCTGTTTGGTAATACTTCTCTCTCCATTGACTATTTGTGCCTTTCCAATCTCCCTTTTCCTGACGCGGGTGGAACCGCGCTGGCCCCTTTCGATGGCTGTGTTTGAGCCCGTCGTCTTTGCTGTAGCTTACGTCCACGTCTCTCTCTCTCTCTCTCTCTCTCTCTCTGAGCCTGTCGATATCACCGCAGCCTCGTTGGTCGTCTTTGCTGTAGCTTCGTCCACGTCTCTCTCTCTCTCTCTCTCTCTCTCTCTCTCTCTCTCTCTCTCTCC